>JAOWBL010000009.1:13521792-13544828 GCA_028564865.1 Zenarchopterus dispar | reverse complement strand
AACAAATGAAACAAACAGGTCAATATATACACAAAATAATAAACAAAATATTCAAATCTATATACAACATATACAAAACAGAGTAGTAAGAGAATAAGTATGAAAAAAAGATATAGAGGTATATGAACTTTAAATAATAATAACAAAAAAACAAACAAACAAACAAACAGGTTAGTTCATTTTGGGTTCCATTTTGGAACATGACCTCCAACAAAGAAAAACAGAAGTAAAAGGCTGTCCTTATGAATGTGAAATAATGGTAACAGGGAACAAGGTAGTTTAGTACAGCCTCACTTTTTTCTTGAGAATTTGGTCCCTTCAAAATGGAATCAGTGACCAAATCGTTGAGACCATTGCAGATATTTTCTGTTTTTATTGATTAGTTCGGATTTCGTCACATTTTCTTTTCTTTTCTTTTTTTTTTTTTTTTTTACCTTTTTTGACACAGTAACAGTTCTCCATCTAAGTCACAATTCTCCCCACAGATTTTTTCAAACTCATTTGATTCCACACTTGTGCATATGACTGCTGGGATGCTTTAGAGCTCCTATTAGGAAGCACAGATTCATCTTCTTAGATGAAAGAGGACTCTGAAGCCATCAGCTGGTTGTAACACTCACACATGGTGTTGTAGTGATCATTCTCAAATGACAGAAGTGGAACTTGAGAACTGTTTCCTCCAAAGAAAAATTGGATATTGCAGTAAAGCACAGTAGTTTTTATCACCTCCTGCCAGGTGCTAGTAAATTACTTGACACTGAAACACTGATAGCCTTATCATAGCAAATGGTATAAAATCTTTCCTACATCACTAATGTGCAAATTAGAAAAAAACAATGGGGGACTCACATAGTTGTCAAGTGAAAATACTAACAGTTTCTGTCTATATTCAGTGTGGAGAGTCTTCGATGAGGAGAAAGTACTGCTCTTGTTTGTGGATGATAATCCACTGCTTGCTATTATTTGTTTTCTGAACCAAAGAATAGCAAGACACAAAACACGCTACACCTTCAAGCTGTGTACTGTGTCCCTCATACGTCATTGTCTTTTTACAGTATCACAGCCAGTAATCCCCTTCCTTAGTTTAGGTGGAATAGGAGCATTTAGGCAGCTCTGTTATTTATTTAACCAGTGCTGGAGGTCCTCTGAAAAGTACCGATTTTTTTTTTTTTAGGAAATCATGAAATCCACCTCAATAATCCAGGATGTATCATTCAATACGTGAATTTCTGAGACCTCTGGTCACTCCCATACATGAATGAATAAATAAAATAGCCCAAAGTTTTCATAATGATACAAAAAACATTGTTTAGAAACTGTTAAGGACAAAACTAGGGTGTTTTTAATTTCAATACATTTACATTTCAATACAAACTTCAATTTAAAAAAAGATTCTCTGTTGCTGTTTTTTTTTGTCAAGTGACACTGTTGGCAGTGGCTCATTGTTAAGAGATATGAAGGAACATACAGGAAGTACAAAAATCAACTACATTACAGAAAAAAAAACTATTAAAACAGAGAGCTGGAGGAAAATCAGCCATTTCTCTGAATTAGGAATATTTCTCATAATTATTTATATGAACTATAATATGACACTTTTTCCTCAAAAACTATAGCATAATTTTCCTGCACATTTATGAAATGCTCAGACAAGGAGCCAGTTATGAAACTGTGCAGCTATAAAGTTTAGAAACTCTGGTCAATTCTATTCTTTGCAAATATGAATTGCTAACTGAGCTGATAGAGTTTTCAGACTTAGATGATGTCAAGAAAGTAACAAGATTGTTATCTATGGTTTTAAATTAGTAGTTACTTCAGACATTCAAATATTACCTGAAAAACACAGAAAAAGTTTTGTTTTTGTTTTGTTTTGTTCTTTTTTTTTTCTTTAAGTACATTTTTAAGGAACTACTTGGAAGAACTTGGCCACATATCCCAAATTAGGATTATCCATTATGATAGATTATGGTGGTTGCTCACGTTTTATCTTTCCTGCTGAAGATTAGGATCTCTGATTGCTGCCAGAACCCCTGAAGGAGATTTGAATGTCCTCCAGAGTTTGTCAGAGCCCTTTAGATGTTCATTTGTGAAAGCAAGATAACGTTGCCAAAAATGACAAATTGAATATATCAGAGGGCACTGTTTACTGTTTGAACGACAAACAAAAATCTGGCTTCAAATGCTTTTTGATTGACTGTACTATGCAATTTTTGTTTAGTCTCCCTTAATAGCTTGTGACTTCAGTGGACGTCCTCTTTGTTGTTTATCCTGAAGTTAAGCTTTGAAATATGATAGGTGTTATTCGTGTTAACCCGCTTTAGGGAGAGTGGCATGCTAAGAAAAGTTTAGACCTAATTTTAACTGTCACTGTTGTAACTGTCATGTTTTATTAATTTCTAAGCAGCTGGGAAATCTGTGGTTCAAAAGCATTTAGAGAATATTAATATCATTCAAACTTGTTACAAAAGGAATTTGAGCACATGTGGCAACATATCAGTGTTAATTAGACTTTGCAGTCAGTGGGCATTTTGTTGACTGCACATTTGTGAGTATCAAAAGTGCTTCTTCTTTTTTGCCTTTTATATTAAATGTTAGAGCTGCATTACGTCTTTGTCTTTGATTGGTGTTTTTTTTTTTTTTTTCTTTTTTTAAATTCCATCTGTGACAGAAAAGCACTTTAACCAAGGTGACCCGCTGCACAAAGCTCACTCTTAAGAGCCTCTTCAATAAGCAAAACAGTCGGGAGGATTATTAGCCACCGGCAAGAAACCCTTTGGATAATTAAGCTGTCCCCAATTAGTTTACCATTTATTCCTTTACTGGGAAGGCAGTCACAATTAGGGCGCTTGTCCTTGTCCCGGTTCTGAGAAGGCAGCAGGATACTTGGTGCCCCTTTAATAAAAGCAGATAAGAGGCTGATTGGAGTGACTCTTTTTAAATGTGTCACCTTTCGATATTCAGCATTTACTCAGATGTTTTCACTATTTTCATTGACTTCTATTTTGAACTTTGATCGTTATTCATTGTATGGATTGCATGTGCTACACTTAGTCTTTAAAGTAGTTGTCCAGTAAGTTTTTTCCTTGATGTACTATTTGTTTCAACTGTGATGGTGAGGAATTTATTATTATTAAGCACAGTAGTTTTTAATTGTGCATTTTCTTCGTATACTATTGAAAACTGTTGCATGTACAATTACAGAATCAATGATCTGAAAACAGATTCTTTATTTCATGAAGCATTGAAATTGTATGCTTTCAAATGTACTAGTTTCATTACTGATCCCGGCAGGAGATACATGTAGCAAGCCAACAACCAGACTTTAGACATAATAATTATTTTCTCATGCAACAATGGTGTGGCAGAATCACAGTTGTCTGCGGCTGCATTGTAGTTGTAGTTGAAGTGGAGATACCTCTTTCTGGGATTTGAGACAGAAAACCCATGTAGGCCTGTTTGTTTCTTCACTGAAACTCAGTTCAGAATCGATAAGGAAATCAATAAAGAATCAGATAGGTGAACAGACTTGATAATGGCGTTGGTATTTACCAAATCTTCTCAGTTATTATCCCTGTCACAAACTAATCCGATACTAATGTTGCGTTTTTGTATGTTTATCCAAATTAATTGCATAAATGATTAAAGTAGCCTTTGAAAATGGTGCAAAAATAATCATATATTTCCATAAAGTCCTGCTCAAATATTTGCAGCCTTGTCCACTGCGGACTCCACGCTATCACCCTGCTTAAGTTCTCAGCACTATCCTATTTCCTATGTCACTAATCTTAAAAATCACCCTTATTTTCCCCCTTTTTAACTTTTAAAAAGTTAGAGCCAGGGCTCTCTTAACAGATCTGCTTTGATGGTGCTCCAGCAGTATTTATTTTTTCTCTGCTTTATCAAAAGTGCTGTCTTGTATCAAAAGTATTTGTGAAATTGGATGGGGAAAGTTTAGTTTATGAGGTCAAAAAAATAGCTTGTGTTTTTTGAGGCATAAATCCATTATTTAAAAAAAGATGTTGCCTGCAGTGATCAGGAGATTCGTTGCTTTAGGTGAAAAGTGTCCAAAAGGAATTTCAAACCAGTTTCTGACAGTTGTTGAAAATATTACGAAATGTTGTGAAGTATTGTATTCTATAATACATTCATTGTAACAAAGACAAAGTAATTAGGTAATTCAAGCAAAACCTCACTAAATGGCACAAATCTGCTATCTTCCAAACAAAAGATATAGAACAGCAATGTGAAATTATCTGTAGGGTCTATGTAGTCAGACAAGTTGTACATGACAGCCTGCCAACCATGTTACTGCTTTCAAGTCATTTTGTAATGATCAAGTTTTTAATAAGTACAGTGAATGATTGGTCCTTATCTTGCGTCATATGGCGTGCCACAGCACTATCAGCTTAGTTATGACAACTACTCTCTAAAAATAACATAATACTTTTCATTTTTATCTGTTTCTTTTCAGTTTATTTTCTTCATGTTCCACTCTATTTAATCATGACCCAATGTCTTGAACACACACAGGACCAAGGATGAGCAACCTAACAGTTGTGCACGCTAGGAATTCTGGGTGCTGGTTTACACCGGCTCAGTGTCCGTCTCAACCACTTTTACTGTGTTATGTCAGAGAACAATTTAAATTGGAAAAAGAAACAGTTTGCAGGCAGCTAATTATAAGGGTGAGACATGGTTCTGGAACAAGATTCTGCAAATTACACGGGTCTGCTTTCAATTAGAGGCCAAGGGAGAAAAACATTTGTAGCAATGATGAAGATTTTCATACAAGCAGACCAAACTGCATGTCGGACAATTCACCTGAAGCACTAAAACCACACAACCTTGCAGTTGCCTCGCTGTCATCATTTATTTATGATACCTTTTGTATGAAGAAAAAAATACCTTGAGAAAGCTTTCAGGTATTTTAAGGCTTCACGTGTGTTCCTCTTGCTACAGTGTATATTTTCGTGTAAGTCCCATTTAAAAATGGATGACTCCATTAGAATCTATCTGTGTTAATAAATATTGAAAAGACCTGCACTCTGAATTCTCACGTATTTAGTGTTCTCAATTATTGCCTCTCGGTGCTGTTTTGCACTTTTGTAATAAAACTAAACCACAAATTATTGGAAGACTAAAGATTGTATGACTTTATCTTTACACCACACAAGTATGTGTAATGAATTTACAATTCTTGCTCTTTAAGTCATGAACAAAAAAGCATTTAAACAAATAAACAAAAAAGAAAAAAATACAAATAGTCCTCTTAAGCGCTGGTATTAACATAAATGATCGACTTTAAAAAGATGTAGTTTGCTTTTCATGCTAAAGTTTTGTTTTCTGAATGCTAATAGGAGCCCTGAAAGGATTTTAATGTTTCATCATCGGATGCTGTCATTGAGAGGATTACCGCTTTTGTTGCCATGCTGTGACTGAGCGGGTATTACGTTTCACTAATGCTACGGTCCGTGTAGTAAAACTACATGATCTGGTACATCTAAAAAAGGTTTTTATGGAGCACAAATCCACTTTCGGTATTGATCTTTAACTCATAATCCTCATAATCCATGCAAAAATGTTATATTTATCATCCTGCTATTGAAACCCACGGACTTGCCAGTTCTCTGCAGCAGCATTATTAGTTTTTTTTTTTTTTTTTTTTGACATTCATTGATATATTATGAAATGTCTGAACCTTTTGATTGTTGCGTAACTATTTGTAGTTTAAGCTTTTGATGAAAATGAAAGCGGTCCATTTGCATCGCCGTTCAGGAGCAGTGGCCTTTATTTGGTGCGTTAAATCGCTTACATAATGCAAGAATTATCCTTTTTAATTTGAGAAAACAACGCAATCACAGCTATCTGCTTTGTGTGCTGCCTCACACAGAACACACAATGTTTCCATCTGGGACAAAAGTGCTGTTCTTCAGGCTTGCGGCCAGAGCAGGGTATAATTAGGAACTAAATGCTGCTTTAAGTCAGAATGTGGTCGGCAAGCATTTCCAAAGGACAACCAGTCTTGTGGCCTGTGGTTTTATCATCAAATGTAAATTGCACAGTTGAAGAGGAGTGGCACTGACTCATAGAGTTTAGAATATCCAGGAACCTCATCCGCTTAAACTTTCATGCGGTGCAATATGTCAAACGTAACATATTCATGTTTTTTCCAGATAGTAGACAGCCCGTTAAAACTAAATTCAGCGAACTTGTAATTCTCTAGGCCCCACTATTATGTGAAAAAAAAAAAACATACAGGAAAGTCCAAAAGCCCTTGGGATCTGAATTTTGAATACTTGCCAACAACAAGGAAGTGAATGTTAGCCTATGGTGCAAAGAATGGCAAGTGACCAAAACAAGTACATAAAGCAAACATTTGACTGTGTTCCCATAATAGAGGCGTTTTACAGCGACTAGTGTAAATATTATCAGTGTATTATTTATCATCCGTGTGATGAAGTGTGATCTGGAAAGGAAAATTTCACTTTATAGCAGCGTTTACCTAAATATCTTATCCCCTCTGATGGATCTGCTCACAGAGAGAGGTATTATTGGATGGCTCTAAAGAGATAAAAATGTATGCGGTTTGTGTTTCCAGTCAAAATGCTGCCAGAGTTGTGATCAGAGGTTTTATGTGGACTGTCAAAACATCACTAAATATTTAAGTAAATGAAGCAAAAGTATGTGTCTGCGTATGTGTGTGTGTTTGTTCTGTGTTTTTGAATGTTTCAATGCCCTTCACACATCTAAACTATTTATGAGTTGCTTAATTACAGGAGTAATTTAGACTTTGCCATGAAATGAAACCAGTAATTACAAACCCACAAGTTATATCTCACTGCTACACACACAAAGTCTGCAAAGAGAATGCATATGTTTGTTGGTATGTGCTTGAAATATGTATGACTGTATAAATCACTGTGTAGCAGTGTGCATTTTTTTTTCTTTTTTACCTACTGGACAGTTCTCAGGATGTGACGTGAGCAGGCACTATTAGAATAAACTGTAAAAGTTCTATGTTAAGCTACTATATGCACCAATATTTTTTTAATTGCATCGCGTGTCTGATTTGCTGCTGCAGGTTCCAATCTGCATCTGAGCACATTTGTTCATGTCGGAGATGAGAATGGAGAGGCTGTTTAAAACTCAGCTGTTGTTTTGGCTCTCAGCCAGTCACAGAGCAGAGTCAGCCATCTATGCTGAATTTCTACCGCGGTTTATCACCACCATGAGTTAACATGTGCTCACAGACAGAATATTTAGCCTGCATCATTTTCTCAACATGAAAACAGTTTCAACCTCTAAATATCTCCTCCCAGGCAACGTTTTCCCAGCTTTTTTTCAGTTACATAAAGCCTAGCCAAGTCTTTTTATCTCTTGATCGCTGTATAAAGGTGTCTCCATCAGAGGTTTTTTTTTTAATTTTTTTATGTTTTGGATAAGGCTTTTATTTTGATATAAAGTTAGTGAAATTGAGCATAATTCATTTCATATACCCATTACAACCCATTCAGAGTATCCTCAGTGGGTCAGGAGATCTTAAAAAATGTTTTCCTCTTCTTTTTACTTGTAGTTGCTTTAGCTGAAATACATTTTCTTGTAAGTGTCCACATGGCTTCAGGGGTTATAGGGAGGTTGTGCCCACATGGAGCTTATATCTGATCGCTCAAACATACTCGATTCTCTCATAATACTTGGAACTGGCATTATAATGTCTAATGTAATGAAACAATTTTTTTTCATTGTCCCAAAATACTACAAATGAGATCACCCAGCTGCTCTTTAAATCTCAGTTCACTGTTGACTCAAGGCAGATAATTATATTCAGAACGCTGTGGTTTTTGTGGTCCATTTTAACTTTCTGGATTCTCAAGTTTTTCTTTTGTGCTTTCTAATGAAAGTATACCTCACAAAGTCCCAGCATTTGACTGTTTGATTCACTCCATATTTAAGGAAATGACTTTGGTTAACCACAGCTTTGTTGGGGGAAAAAAAGAAGTGTAAGTCTGTCAAGCAGAGAGATGTGTACACTAATGTATACACTCTGTATATATACTGCTCTGTATATATGTATTGTACCTACATGCATGAGTCTATTTTAGCTGGCTATGTTTAAAAAAAAACGCTGCTATAAGATGTTTGAAAACCAGAAAAGAATCACTAGAGCTAAATTAGCAAAGATAAATATGACTTCAGTTACAAAAGTACTACAAAATATCCAAATGAAATTAAAACTTAGCAGTAAACGTTAAATCCTAGAGGTTCCACAGAGCAGCCTAAATACTGTTGTCTTTATTCTCACAGACAAGCTGCAGTTAAGACATCAGGATGCAGTTTGTGAAGACAAAACTGGTGGTTTATTCAAGTGAAATTTGTATTCTACTGACCAGTGATGAAAACATGCAAATACATGCTGTGTATTTTTCTAATTTTCATTTTGGCATGCGCTCAAAAGCCTTCAACAAAAAGAATACTGTGTTTCGATTGAAATGCTGTAAATAAGAATGTCCATGTGAGTTTTCCCCATGAGAGTTGTGTTGACTTTGGAGGTTTGGACTTTGGCCAGTAGAGGAGAAATAGTTTTCAGAAATAATCAGAGCACCCTTATTGCCCAGGATCCTCCTCTTGAAATTGTAAATTATTGGTTATCTACATCCCTGCTAGCCTGCAGATGAAGAGAAAAATAAACAGGCATCTAGTTTTTGAGAAAGAATATAGGCCCTGAAATTCTATGTCTTAATTTTATTTTATTTTCCATGGTATCTTTCATCTTTCACAACTCATCCATGAAGGTTTTGTACTTAATGTGTTGTGAAAGGAAAAAAGAAAAAAAAAATAACCCATGCACTGTCAAAAAACAAGCAGCTTGTGACATCCATTTGATGCAAATCGTCATCTAAATAGCAAAAATACATTTAAATGCATGCAGAAGAGAGAGGATGGAGACAGTGATATTTATGTCGCAAGAGGTGATTCTGCCTCCCTGATCAGAGTTCTCCATTGGTTCAGCTTTCACCTGAAGTAACAGCAAAGAGTTATTAAGATGAAAATGGCATGAACAGTCTCAGTTGCTGTCAGTGGAATATTCTATATTGGCATAGTTAGTACAGTAAACAGGTAGTATCTATCCTTGTTCGGTTGCGGTCAAATGTTGTTCCATCTGTGGTTGTTTACAGTGCAAAGCCATAAACGTCTTAATTCTGTAACTTCATTCAGCTCTCAGACTGGACATCTTTATTTCAGGACTAAAAGTAATGAAAATATTGATGGATTGAGGTATTGTGGGTTTGTATGCAGCAAACCCACAACGGCTGAGTATTTACAGTTTAATTTTAAGCTAAAAAAAACTGTGCACTTGCATCAGAGACAATGTATACCTGTCTTTGTTCCCAAATACTCCTTGTTTCTGCAAGAAGACTTAGATTTTAAAAAAGAAAATCTTAGAGAATATTGTCTAGAAAAGTATTGTCTGAATAGGTCAGTACAATTATGATATAATTATTACTTTTACTGTTTATTTTTAAAATTTCACCATAGAGTGGAATTTGTACTTCTGAATGTAAATAATATTTGCAGCATTTCTCAACACGTGCATCTAGTTTCATGACATTTGTCCTCCATGGACAGTGTAACTTACCAAAGAAAAGGGCAGTTATACATTTTCATAGGATGAATCATGTATCTGTGCTTACATTTAGTCTCCTCATCCTCACTGAGTGTTGGGACTGTGATGCTTTTCCTGTCATCATGTTGCTTCTAGCCTAAATAGGACTGAGAGAAAAAAAATATTCTTTCCTTCGTTTTTTACATTCAGTCATGTAAGTTTTCTCTGAAACTGACAGATGTAGCTTCTGGTGCTCTGAGTAAAAGTCTGTCCTTAACATGTAATCTCTGCTACCTAAACCAAATTTTAAAAAAGGAGAAAAAATGCATTGATTGACTGCTGATTGATTGACTGCCTTCAGGCATTTTGTATTCCATATTTGTTAGTATTTGAGTTCAAACATGCTGCAGCAGGCTGCAGTATGGCTCTGAATTGCAATAAAAGCCCGTACATGTTAGATTGTAGTTGTTTCTGTGATGATCTATGCCTTATTCTTAACCCTGGATGTTGATTTTCTATTTTAATTCCTTCTTTTGTTGTCATGCTCTGTTGACATTGTATGTGGTTGATTTTAATGAAGTCACATTTGTCATTGCCTGAAAGTGATCCACGAGCAAACAGCAAAGCAGTCAGTGTGACCTGGTGCAAAGGAAGACCACACCTGCGTCACCCCGCCACTCACAAAGTTCAAAAGCTCAAAATATATAAAAAGTCTTTGCAGGAAAGTGTTTTAATTCTCCTCTTGTCCAAGACGTCAGTGTTGTGGACATAACTACCAAAAGCTCAAGCTGAGACTAAAAACATCATGGGAAACTGATACTGTTTAGTCACAGTCCTTCATATCCCTTCTTTTATTCTTTTGCTATACCACAGTGAAGACAGAAATAAATACACTCCTCGGCTCATGAATGCTTTGACAAGTGCACTGATGTGGTCAAAGTACTTCACAATGTGACCTTCCAGAGACAGAGCAGTTTGTCTTACATCCCAGGCCACCATGCTGCTCTCTCACACTGGTTTTAATAAAATGTCGGGAGTGAATATTTTAGGCCATACTTACCTGAGCGATGGGGCTGGATTTCAATTGTGTTGTTTATAAGATCATGACCAGGGAAGCACGGAGTGGTTTCAGGGTTTTCAAGCAGCTGTAAACTGGGAATCATGGATCCCAAATGGCCTTTGTCATTTTCATTTTTACTATGAAGGCAGAAGCAGAACCTTTGTGTCAGAACTCAAGGGGCCCACACACTCAACTCAAACTGTATTTTATTTTTTTCTTTCTTATCTGGATTATTGCTTGTAGATATTGAAACTACTCCAATGTAGTTTGTGTTTGGATTTTGGCGATGCATTTTGCGCCCCATTGCCATTTACAAATAAATCTTTTCCTTCCCTCCCCACTCACTCTTTTGTCTTGTTTTTGCAGGTTTATGCAGATGATGTGCTCACAAAAGAAGAACAGATAGGCCTGTTGTTCAAAGCCAAGCGAAAGTGTGAGGGGAACATCCAGTTGAAGAGCAAGATTCCCGGTGAGCACGGAAATATCATTTTTATACGGCATTGTGATGCTGCAGTAACAACTTTCAAATTAAGATATTTACTCACAAACAAGTTGCAAGCAGAATTATGCTCACTGGGTTTGTGTAAAAATATCATTAAACAAACTATAGGACGTCATCATTTGTCCCTTTAACTGGATTGTGATTCTAATATCTGTGAAGCTGGTCAAAGGGATTTCAGTGTAAATATTTGTCATGTTGTCATACGTTTAAAGAGGTGTGTTAGAGAGATATCAGATAAAGCCCATAAATCCATCCTTCATGGTTCAAATAACTCAAAGAAAATTCTCAGTTTAGCAACAGGTTGGTTAAGAGGGGTCACAACTCAAGGATACTAATTTTCCATGATGTGTGAAATTCCAAAAGGATCATATGACTGCAAGCTCCCATTTCAGTTGCCATTATCGGGGTCCCAATCGAAGAGATTTCTTTGAGAGGATTATGTGAAAGATGAGGGAGTCCTTTATCGCAGAACAATTACATTATTCATCAAAATAGACTGAGCCACGGAGGAAACTCCTCAATCTATTCCAGCCAGAGAAATGATTTCAGTGGGGAAGTGCTATGAATCCCCCCAGGAGCCCGCACAGAACAGAGCCTCAAATTTGCAAGTTTGAAATTCACTGTGCAAGCCAGATGATGCCATCAGAGCCAGAAGGGGGAGGATTTGGAGTGGTGGAGAAGGAAAGCAAACCTTGCACACAGAAGAGTTTACCAGGAACTACCAGGAGAAGAGCACAAGCCAGCACACTAGGGTGGAAGTGAAGGTGTGTTTGAATGAAGACCCATGTCTTATCTTTGTTTAATATGGGCTTTTTGAGTGTGATTTTAGGAACCAAAAGTAACTCATTATAGTCAGCTAATGCTGTGCATACTTCAGCTCTGCCTTGCTTCACTAAAACAAATGAACATATTTTAGACGGTTTTCCATTTTGCTGATATGTTCAAATCCACATGCTTGATGGTGGTTACATTTAGCTTTGCTTCCTTTTTCCTCAGACTGGCTTTCCTGAGGGTGGGACTGAAGGCAAAGTTGACCCTCGGGTGTATTTATGTATTTATGGGTGTCCAAAACTCTAGCAGCCCCCAGAATCTACTGCCTCTGTGGTTGCTGTCATTTTCCCAGTTGATTGTTCAAGAGGAATTTGGATTCCACATCCAAACCAGTCATAATATTTTCTCTTCAGCCCCAATGTTATTGTGGTCGCCTCGAATTCTTTGACCCTCCAAACGATACCCCTTGTAAGTGAAACACTTAATTAAAAACGTACCAGGCTCAGAACACAAAAGCCATTGTTGGCTACTCCCTGTAGTTGCATTCCTTATGTGGCATTTCCTAACTTTTCATGGTTTTGATAAATGTCCATAAAACTCCAATGAGATTTAAATAAACAAACAAACAAAAAAATAGTAAAATGGTAGAATTAGTTCCATTGAGAATTTCATGGGCTGAGCAGCATCCTGTGTTTGCCTCGGTTGTGTGTAACACTGCTTTTTCTTAAAGTGTATCTAACAAGATGCCCATAGCTGCTAACAGAGAGCCGAGCAATCAGTCAAACACGATCGCTCTCTCAGATGGATCCTTGCTTCTCATCTGACCACCATCACACTTAATCCATTCTGGCATGTCAAAGTGACTGGAACGCTTGGCGTCACTCTGCAGCAAACACCTCCGAGCATGTATTGGTTAAAGCATGAAGCTCAGTGTCATCATTTTAAACATTTGTGGAATCAAACCAGACTAAATCGTTCTCCACAATCTTATATGATTAGCATATGTCATTTTATTTATTCCTTTTTAATCTTGTTGCATTTCATCTGAAGTTGCTTCAAGCTTTCCCATAGCCATGCAAAGTATCCTAATTATTTTCCTTTTCAATGAAAAGAATCAGTGTTGTTCCCCGGTATTCAATGTTCTTATTATTCCATGGTAGGTTTACAGCCTTGAGAGAGAGGGTGAATGAGAACCTAACTAAGGTTTAAAGACACTATATAAGTGCAGACCATTTACTGTTTACTCCCGAATGCGAGTCAGGCAACCATAAACAGTTTACGGCAAATAACGTCCTCTGCAGCCTGTCTCCTGGACCATACAAAAGCATTGAGCACCTTCTCACCATTCGCTTAGGACATTTGCTTAAAGCTGAACAAGTTCAGCTGTAACCTTATTAGAAAAGAATTGGATGAACAAACAATAATAACTCACTTTAATTTATAGCATAATAACATGAGTTAATGCAGACAGAATTAATACACTGAGTGTTCTGCACTGTTGAACACCAAAGTATCTGTCCCCTATCTTTATATATCAGCTTTTATGTCATTGGCTCCTCTCCTTGCCTCTTCTCCTCGGATATTAGTCCCTTCTGTCCTGAAATGTTACCGAAGGAGGCGAGGTCGAGGAACAAGGAGATGGGAGTCAAGGCATAAGACATCTTTTCTCTGGAGCTGTCATTGTAAAGCAGCATCAGTTGGATATGATGTGTGGCACAGCTGTTTGACCTTTCCCTTGTTTTATTTCAATATTCTGCGGTACTGTCTTTTGTTAGTTAAGCATTTCACAGTTCATAACGAGACACAGCGTCTCACAGTTGCCAAAGAGACTTATGAATGGCTGCATTTATTTATGCTTTCCTCTAGCTCATCTCGCAAGTCCTCGATGTCATTACTCGTGTCTCCTTCACCTGCCTTCTAGGTCACAGGAAGACAGAAATAGGAGACACCTTGGGGGAAAAACTAGTTTTAGGGATGTCTCGACAACAAAAATGGGTTCATCTCTCATTTATAGCATATCTGGCTGTGCTAACTGATTGCCTTTCATAGTTTCATGTTTATCTCACTAGAGAGGTGTCAGTCCTCTTATCCAACAACCAGAACGCCTAACAGTCTCTACAACTGCACATGTGCACCAGTCAGTGTAGAATCATTTAATACGGATCAGCAAATGAATTGACAGAGTCTTATTCAAGAATTACTTTCAGTGACTGATGATTCATTCAGAAATGTTTTAAACCGTGGATTAAATTAGATTAGCTGCAGTCCTGGTGCAGAGTATCACATCGTCCTGTCCTCTTTCACTGACTTTTGTTCCTGTCTGTGCATCGGGTGGTATTGTGACTCTGGCAGTGGACTAACTACGAATGTCAAGAATGTCTGACAGGGATTCTATGAAATACTTGAGGGGCCATTTTGCTGGTACATCAGTAGATCAACACAAGAGTGCAGACCTGCATACCTGATGAAGCTGTCCTACACTTTGTGTGACTCATCCTGCATGTGGTGGCTGTTTTCTGACCTCTTTTGGAAGGTTGCACATGTCTGTTCAATCATATAATAGCTGATGAAATTAAAGTAAACATACTACCTTAATAAAGAGAACACGTTTCCTCGATGTGGTTGTATCATATGCTTCAATGAACACGTACCTACTGTGCTCATTAGGTGTGCTTGATTTACTTTTTTTTCCCCCCTTCTTGACGTAATGCCACATGAATTGTTTTGACTTCACTTTATTTGTACTTAACAGCCACATCTGGCTGTTTGTAATTATATATTGGGAAAATCCAAATCTGGTTCTGTTTTTGCTGTGATGTTATAGAAAGAAATGTAGACCGCCAAGATTTTGTGATAAAGATCAAGAAAAAAAATGCCCTTTACTTTCTAGTGACCCATGCAAGTATATGCATTGAAGTAATCTTGAAGATCTGGACAAAAATCACTCTTTATTTCAAATAAAAAACAGAGCATTTTTTTTCTTTCTCATGGTTGTGGTGTGACCTTGAAGTTGTGGTTTGAGTTTAACAGAGAGTAGCCACTTGCATGCATTTTTCAGGACTTTGGCTTTAGATCTGTATTTTTCTTGCTTGTCTGACCACCCCCAGAGTTTTTTTTCTCTTTCTTTCTTTTTTCTTCTGGCAGAGTAACTCTAAACTTGTGGTTTTCCGAACTATTGTAAGAGACGAGTACTGACGACTACTTCAAAATGAGTGTAGTGTGAAATAAAGGGCTTGTTGAGAATTATCAGATATAAAGCAGATGCATGTATGGGTTAATGGAGAAAAGAAGATATTCTGTGTGAAGCTAAAACTGTTGTGTTTTATCTTTTCAGCTTCATTTTCACTACGCTTTTATTCTTTAAGTACACAAAAGTCATCACTGCAATGCTGAGAAAGGTTTTCTTTGAGAGTAAACATTGAGGTTTGCCTGGAGAGAACAGTGGAGGGATGTGGGTTCAAATCCCCAGACCTTGCAGTGTGAAAATAGCTCAACCCTCAAGCGTGTGGTTCTGGTGTGGAATAACATCAGCCATCATTATAAAAGATTGCATGTATCAGGGGAAAAAAAAAAAAAGCTATATGTGTTTTGACATCCACAGGTCAAAATCAAATGAGTTGGGGGAGAAAGAAAAATCTTCCGAAACCCCAGTGACATCACTTATACCCAACTCCCCTTATAGTCACGTTTATATTTAAATTGTGGTCAAGGAATTTGCTGGAAATTACATACTTCTGTGTATTTAGTGCTTAATTCCAGCCTGTTAGTAGGTGGTCCTATGGTAATAAAACCTATGGCAATAGTAAGCAGCATTTCTACTTTTACTCTGAGGATGTGTGGTCAGTGTGATTTTCAAAACTAAACTCTGTTTTTCTCCCACCAGAGATCTGTAGGAATCAGTCAGCTCCGCACAGTCTGCTCTTTAATTTCATGCTCCCAGTGACAGGCAAATAAAAAACAAGTCACCATAGCGTCAGATGTTTCTTTGCAAGTTTGATTACAGGAATGAGAAAATAATGGATCTGCTGCAAATAGTGGATCGTTTGAGTTTTATCGCTAGCTAGTTATTAGTGGTCAAAGTGGGGCAGATGTTTTCAATAATACAGCATACATGCCAAACCAAAAGGGAGATATTTGCCAGGACATTGTAGAGAAAGGGACTTTGTTTCCACTATCAGAAGGTTGACATCCACAGTTCAGCTGACAAAAAGGCAGTTGTGTGCATTAGAACAAGATGGGTTTTTTTGTACTAAAATTCTAAGTATATATACATATATGGCCTATTTTTGTTTTTTACATGTGACAATTTATGTTTATTATGAAAAAGAATTGACAGACAGTGACAGGCTCAGAAATTATTGTTTTGTTTTGTTTGTTTTAACCTACAATTAGCAATTTTCTTGTGGGCTTCAAAATTGAATATGTTAGCTATTTGGACTATACGTCAAGCAAAACGAGAAATTTAAAGTCCACGTGATGGGAATTTCCACTCTTTTGTGGACCAAACAAAAAACAGTTAAAGCTCAAGATTTATCAGTTATAAAATTAAATGTAGTGATTCAAGTCGAATACGATGTAATACATATTCTGTTGTAAACCACATTACATACCAATTTAATTTATCCTTAATAGAGTAGCCTATTTAGACAATTACAATGCAGTTAGTGTTGTGAGGAATTTTATAAATGAGATCCATGCTAAAATCATTTCCATCAAATTTAAAACCTGCATGATGCTATCAACAAAAGAGCAGTTATAGAAATTTGGTCCAGTGAACAATCGATCATTTAGGGACACTCAGCATTAAATGGACAACTTGTTGTCAGCGTACGAGGAATTCCATGATTGCGACACATTGGAAGAGGTCTGTGCATGCTCTTTCTATGGATGAGCCACGTTTTCCTTGAGTGACACAGAAAAGGTCATTTACAGTTAGCCTTTTTGTAAACTGCAAGGCTTCTTGGAAGCACTTTCTCACAAAAAAATACAGGTCATGTGTCTGGCCTACTTTTTAAAGGACAACATAACCATGAAAACATAGTGCAGTGCTGCTTTTTGATATTCCATTAGAGACTGTCCTGAAGCCTTGAGAAAACTACACTTAGCGGCCCTATTCTTCAAAAGTCAACACTGCTTTTATCTTTTCAGACGGCTTTTGCTCACCGGAGTGGGATGGGATTGTTTGCTGGCCTGAAGGACCTCCTGGAAAACTTGTATCCACTGCCTGTCCAAAGTATATCTATGACTTCAACCATAAAGGTAAGACTGGCCCTGTAGCTTGTCAGAACTTGGGTGACCCTTCTCTGCTGGGGCACACCATAAAGCCTGTGAGACTTTTTTTGTAGTTTATACAAATATAAGGCTTCAGTCCCATAATTAAAAACAAACTTCTTTTCCTGGTGTCTAGGACTGGCATACCGTCGGTGTGACAACAATGGAACGTGGGAGCTGGCCTCAGCCAACAAGACATGGGCCAATTATAACGAATGTGCAAAATTCCTCTACCATTACAACCATAGCCATGAAAAGGTGAGATCAATCTCATTTCCATCTATACATGCATAGACGCAGTAACACTCCCTTCCTTCTAAATTAATTAGACGAAATAGCCTGAGTGAATGCATCACCAGACTAAACTGTCATGTTTAAGACATTACAGTCATTTAGTATTGCACCATTTCACCCTGCAATTACAATTCCTTTGAAATGAGTAACACACTTGCAATATGCTTTCTCCAGTAATATGTGATGTGAATAAGCTTTTATCATTTTTAATGACATGTTAAGATGATGACGGTGGGATAATGAAAGGGTGGCAATGTGGTTATTTTGTGATAATATATCTATAATTATTTAAATTTCAGTTCAAATACAAGCTGAAAGCAGTGTCACAAAAGTCTCATCAGAAAAATAACAAAACTTGCCAGGGAGCATTTCTATCACAGAAAAACAGAAACCCAGCAATCAGGACCAATTCTGTCACAGGTTTTTATGTTTATTTTTGTTGTTGACTAAATGGAATTCATGTAAATTTGTAATTTAAATGAGCAATTTAAAAGCACAGTCAAAGCTCTCTCAGGAATTTTTGAACAGTGGCTGATGGGATTGGCTCCAAATTGGCTACAAGAGCATCCCAAGAGGTCGAGAACAGATGAATGGTGATAAGACCTGGCACCAGCTTATCCCAAGGGTCCTCAAGGTGTTTGATGGGGTTTATGTCTGGGTTCTGCTCTGGCATGTTAAACTCTGACTGTCATTTCTTTGGGGAACCTATTCTGGTCGAGGAAGTATTGTCACCATGACACAGGATGATGAAAGTTGGAAATGCAATATTGTGTCATATTGTAAGCTGTGGCATTACATAGTCACATAAGAAAAAGAAAAAAAGAAGACTAGAATGTAGAAAAAACAAAGACAAAAAGAAAACAACCAAAAAATTCAATAACTCAAAATAGCCCAGTGGTTCAAAATCACCTTTAACAATAAACATTTGACATTAGTCACCGTAAATGCGTCTTGTTTTTTTTACCTACAGTCATCTGGGGTTCTGCAGTCATTCATTTATGCACAGCTCTCATCTGTTCCTGCCAGAGGCTTTTATTCTGATTGAGGTTTGGACTTTGACATTACAACACCTGGATTCTTTTCCTTTTCATCCAGTTTTGGCCAGGCATTACACAAACAGCCTTATATTCAACTTTGCATGTATTGGCGTGCTCAGGTCATGTGGCTGTACGACAAGCTCAAATTATTAGCCATTCTATTGATATAATCTATCTACCTTATTTTGGGGACTCACCAATTGTTTTTCTAACATCACTGCTGATGTCTTTCCTTCTTGGGATTGCGGTAACACATACCTGAAATAAAAAAATTACCAAAACTATTTTTTAAAAGACCTGGCCATGCTTACTGATGATTATTTAATCAATGCCTTTAAATAACAGCACCTGACTGCTACCTACCATTTAGTTGCTATAGAAGAGGCAAAGGTGACTTAATTTATGTTTCATTTGTTGTTGCTCATCAAACTTGTATTTATCTCGCTTTAGTGTCTGTTCTGTTGTGTCCTGCTGTGTAAAACCTGTTAGGACATACTTCTAACACGTGAAAAAAACAAAGTAAATTCAAGGACATGCTTTTGCCCATGGCATTTCTTCTTTTTTTCTTTTTTCTTTTTCTTTTTTTTGTAAGTAGTTGACAGAGACTCCTGAAGATGGCAGTTCTAATAGATGCAATAATACTACATGACAGCAACATCAAGAAGAAAAAAACCCCAAGAAGCTTGAAAAATGCTGTTTAGTTTAGAAGAAGACATCAGTCTGAAACTCTTTCAGAGACAGTCATTTCTAGTTTCAGATATGTCCCAAAAGTCCCAATTTTTTTCATTGTGTATCACATATAATCCCATACGGTTGTACATTTCAGGCTGAACTTTATTTAATACTATTATTTCAGTTCCTTTTAGTCACGTTTTTTCTCTATCTTTCTTTTGTAACACCATAACTACCACTCATTACTTTTGCTTCAATTGTAGCTGTTCCTGTTGCTCCTACTGTCCATATTTTAATTTCATTATTAAAACCATGATTAAGGATCTTCTGAAGACTCTACAGACTCTAAACCTGTCACTCAAGCCATTCAGTTAAACCCACCCATTATCCACCTTGTTGCTGTCTGAATTGTATTCTGTTTTTGTCACATTCCCTTCTCCGCTTTTTTAATTTTTTTTTTTTACTATTATGTCTATTTCTTTTGTAATTCTGCTATCTCATTTGTTCAACCATCCAATTCCATTTTGTTGATATTGTTAGGCCAAACTTTTATTGTTCTCACTAAAAATCTAACTAAAAATCTTAATTACAGCTGCATTCATGTGTTGGTCCAGATAACAAAGAATGTTGGACATAATGGATATGAATGAGATTAACCTTTTTTATAGTTTTTGCTTTGTTGTGTTCATTTAGTAAATTCTTAAAAGAAAAAAAAATCGACATCCACAGGGTTTTTTTTTCTCAATAAGCTGAAAAAACTCCTATATTTTGATTCTTATCCCCTTTTTCCCATGACACAAAACAAAACAGCTGTCCTATTCATGACTTCAGATGTTCTAGCTGACGTTCTCCCCAGGGAGCCGTTCCAGTAGTTAATAACAAATACATATGCATGGACTAAAGTGCTCACAGCACAATTGCTGTACCGCAAACCACCACCACAACTGAAATGCATGTTTTCCTGGCACAGTATCCTGATGCTAAATGATAACAGAAGTATAATATCTGGTTGCGTCACTAGTGGCTCCTGGGCCCCTCAGCATGTTGTTGCACAAAGCGTTTGGTTAGGGACAGTACTTATTATATTCTGTTCTCCAAGGATCAAACTCTCCAACTCATGTCAGATGTTGTTACCATCCACAAGTTTTAAGTGACCAGGCGATGAACTGAGCAATGCTTTTGGGGTAAATGCTGCAGCAAATTGTTGCTTAAATTTTAATTTATGATAAAGTTTTTACCGTTTTCTTTAAAATATTTTATTGGAAAATAATATAAATGAATTAGCTTTGTTTTGCATGATCAGTGAAAGTTAAACTTTGAAGCTTCTGAAGCTTAAGTTTTTTAAACTAAGTGCTGCAATGACCACTGAACAGTTTTAAATATAAAACTGTTCACAAACACTTGAGATCTTCACAAGGTTCCTACCATAATTCTCGCCTGTCACTTAAATCAATCTTTTGATTATGAAACCTTAAGTTTAACATTGGTCTTGGATGTTAAAGCCCATTAGGTCATTTATGATGGCCCCTAGTGGCCGTTTTATGAACTGCAGATAATGCACATTGTTTAGACGTTTCTGCTTGAGAGCAATTAAAAAAAATAAAATATCACCTAATTATGCATTTTGTTTAAACACAGTGTGGTCACACTTTTTATTGTATAGTTTGTCAAGTACTGAAAATAAGTTCTAATTCCAAAAGTAATTAGTATTTAAAAGATAATACTGATTTGTTTTGAATTAGCAAGAGTCATTTCCAAAATTATTTTCTTACTTGAAAGAGAAATAAAATTTACTGAAAAAAACTTACAATGCACACTGTTTACATCATGCTTGACTTACAAGTGCATGTAATTGTTTTATTTAGGTGGTTCTTGCTGTTTAAGCATATATTCCATCATTATCATTGAAAAGAGAAAAAAACACATGTTTTGTAGTGAATAGGGAATATGCTAAAGATGTCCCAAACATAATTTTTGGAAAATTCATTTTGGGGCTTTGCTGAGATTCTAACAAATTATCCCTGTCCAACAGGAGGTCTTTCACCGCTTGTATCTCATCTACACAGTCGGGTACTCCATCTCTCTTGGATCCCTCATGGTAGCTGTTTGCATCTTGGGGTACTTTCGGTGAGTCTGCACTTTTAGTGGCATTTTTCAGTTATTTCAGATACTCCCAAGATAGAGGTTTTGGGATTGGGAAAAAAAAGAAAAGAAAAGGTAAAAGTAAAGTTGTAGCAATTACTAAAGAGATATTCAATAACTGTAGGGTGGTGTGACAGAAACATTTTTTATCGTACCATTTAATCATTGGTCGAATAGAGTCAAAGAGTATATACATTTCATGATGTTTTCATGAATAAAAAAGGCTTTTTTCATGAAATCGTGCAGTTTTTCCTCAATGGTTAATCACACAGTTCAATATATTTTGCATCACAGCAACAACATGAGGCATGCAAACTGTATCAAAATTCCTTTTGACTTTTGCTTTGACTTTTAAAATTGCAATATGGATCCCTTTGAAGAGTGGTCTGCCTCGAGGCTCACATTAAACCATGTCTCATTGTCTGACATTTAGATTCTTTGCTTTTTTCTTGTAGATTTTAGGTTTTCTTGACAAATTTCTTGCATTCTGATTATATAACTTCACAGAACCTAATGTGAGTAAAAGAGATGCTTCTTTAAAAATTTCCAATAATGACAACACAAAAGCAGATGAAAGAACATCTTAAATAACAAGAAGAAATGAGAGTAAAATATTGCATTTTAAATAGGTTGTTTCTTAAAAATATCTAAAACATACCTATACTTGCATGTAAACCTTGCTTCTCCTACCTCAGCGGTACCTCCTTAAATTAAAAAAAGCAAATAACACTTGAATCTTACATTTTGATTAATGCAGAAGTAGATTGGCCAGTGTTTGCATTTTGTGGGGCATAGGGAGTATCAGGAATCGATGTGAAGGCAATGTTTACCAATGTTCCCACCGGCGTGACTTACTGTACAGGCAGTCAGTCAGGAGGTTTTAGGAATGCTCCCAACTGGCACCAGGAAATCTACGGTCCAAATGAGTTTAATAAGTTATCCCAGGGGCCCATCTGACATTCTGGCACCGGGCTCCGAAGTGCTCCAACCGTGTCTCCCCTTCAACAGCTTTTAGAAAGGAGAGCTCATAAATGTTTTCCAGAGAGAGCAAAGGGATATTTTACATTAGCACTTGTGTTCAGTTTTTTTCACCTGGGAAATGTACGCTAGATTAGTTTTCTAAATCAATAGTTCTCTCAGGGTACCATGTCAGCTCATTGATGACAATTTAGTGAAAGCAATAATGGACAGACATGATTGTGGACACAATGGTTTAATTCTATTTTCTAAGAGCATGAACTGATTGTGTTTTTTAAAATATTTTGACAGAAATTAATATTCAGAAAAAAAGATATTTATTAATTAAGAATCCTAAAACTTAATGTTCATAGCTGTTGATCCTGTAAATCAAGTTAAATAGATCAAGAAGCCAATGGCCAGAACTCACAAAGTGTTTAGGATGCTTTGGGAGAATTTTTGACGCAGGTAAATCTGCATGCTTTTGCAACTTCTCAGCACATGCTTGCAATTTGTTTTTTATAGCCCATTTCGAGAATAGCTATCCAATATTTGTGTGTTTTCCCTAAATGTCAGAAATGTGTTACAGTCAGCATGAAAATCAGCTGGCTCTAATTAGTACTGTGAGTCTGTGTGTGTTCGGTGTGTGTGCACTTATACACATTTGGATCTATCTATCTATCTATATATATGTATGTGTGTATATGTGTATATATATATATATAT
>JAOWBL010000009.1:13509281-13521692 GCA_028564865.1 Zenarchopterus dispar | reverse complement strand
TATATATATATATATGTGTGTGTGTATATATATATATATATATACACACACACACACATATATATATACACGCACACACACACACATAGAGTGTGTGTGTCTTAACATATAAATATAATATAATGTAATATTCTTAAAGACACATACATCACTTTTGTAACCTTGCTGTTGTTTTTTGTTTTTTCCCCAGACGGTTGCACTGCACCAGGAACTACATCCACATGCACCTTTTTGTGTCCTACATGCTGAGAGCTATAAGTATCTTTGTGAAAGACGTTGTTCTCTACTCTGAATCTGCATTAGAGAACATGGAAAGAGTCACAGTGGAAGATCTCAAGTCCATCACTGAAGCTCCGCCATCTAACAAAGCACAGTTTGTAAGTAGCACTGCCTGCATGGGATGTCAACATACAGTATAGGAGACAATCATTTTATATGCTGCATAAGGCACAAAGCACATATATTATTTGCTTTTTATCTTACAATTCTTTCAGCTTCTTCAAAAAGATAGCACACATTTCATTGCTTTGCATTTGAAAATAATTTAATTTGCAGTGTATTTTGATGTTCTGTGTTTGGCTTCCAATGTGGAAGTGGTGAATGTATTTTGCAAAGTCTTACCTGCTTTTCCAGTGCTGGAGCAAACAGACTGTACTGTCTGTCACCATGCCAAAGTTTTACTAAGCCAGTACTTAGCTTTTCCTTTCTGAGTAAAGCGGAAAGAAAAAAAATTGGGTGAAGACTGTGTACTTTTCACAGATGGTTTAGTGCACAAACTAGTTGGTGATACAATTTATCCAGTGTCTCTTCCAGCTGAGCAATATTCCATTAAACTACCTTTATTTAAACAGCTTTTGTGCTCCTACCTAACACATGATATGAAACATGGAGACCAAAATTGCATGTTCATGCTTTGGTGAAGTGTAATAATTCATATAAAATGTTCATATAAATACTCCAAAATGCATCAAGACTATTATATTACCCGAAACACAAACTTCCTGTCTCCCCCGATACTGTTTTTCATTACTAATAATTAGAAGAATTCAGCACTCAGCAGCTTCAGAAATCCACATAAATCCGGAGATAAGAAAAAGATCTTGTTTTGGCAATGACATCCCATCATTCCTTAAAATGACAACAGTCCCCACCCCACCCCCTTTGCTGAAGCTCAGCAGTCCTCGTTAAATAAAACTCTGATGAGCGAAAGAAGAAATGGCAACAAGAAAGCCACACTTGAATAAATGAGCAGAGGATTGGCTTTAATTAATCATACTATGACAGGTGATTTGACATTAACTGGAGCCAAATCGATGGATGACTAAATCAGTGTTAGCTCCTGGGACTGCTACACACTCAATACATCAGCACGTAATACTCAGTGGATTATTATTAACCTCTGAACAAAGACAGACATCTTGTAAATTGATATGACATCTCACCTTCTGTATACATATATACATATTAATCATATAAAATTATGTAAAATTTGTAATGTCCGTAAAGTAATTAAAACAGTTAACTTTAACACTCACTGCAGTAATACTGCTCGTTTTCCAGTATTTTCTAGTGTTTCTTGATGTGTTTGCTGTTTCTTTTTTGTCATCTCTTAATGCATTAAATTCAACTAGATACTGAGAAAGTTCTTTTTGAAAACATGTTACCCCATAGAGTGATCTGTTCATTTGAAGGACAGTCCAATAAACCAACTTGAAAGCAGCAGCACAAACAATATGATGCAAAGGAAATTCCCTTCAATTAAAGAAAGTATAGGCAATATAACATCCCTCCGAACAAAGTTAAAAACTGCTAACCCAAAAACAGGGGACAAGGCAGCCAGAAATAGCAGCAATAGAAGATGTAATATATTCATCAGACAATACCAAAACCCATCTGAAAATAGCAAGTTTTAATGCGAGATTTCAAAGTGTGAATAGATGTTGTGTGTCTGAGTGCAGCAGGCGAAGAGTCCCATAAGGTAGGGGCTCTAATGGAAAAATCCCAATCTCCCTTTACCACAAACTTTGATCTGGGGATAGTTAGAGGGGTCCGATCTGTGGATCTCAGTGGTTGGGAGGGCACATACCAGGTAAACAGGTGTAAGTTAGAGGAAGCCCATGTGAGGCTTTGAATGGGATCAGTCAAGATTTTTGAAATCTAACAATCTAACAATATTTTTTTGTATTGGGAATGAGTCTTTCTTCATCATGTTAAATCCCTTAGAGGAAACAGAGGGAACCCTGACTGATACCCAAGTGCAATGAATAACAGTAGTCAAGGTGAAATTACACAAAGTGTGCATAAGGTTTTGTAAGCAGTTTAAAGAAAGGGCTTAATGAATGGCTTAATGAAGACTTTGAATGTGACACAAAAAAAACAAACAAACAAACAAAAACAAGCTTTGGGTAGTGCAATCACAGATGCCTTTTAAAATGCACAAATTTACACATGATTGTAATTATCACTAGTGCGTTATGTTTAAAAATATGTTTGTTGCCTATTCTCAAAGCCAACACATTATTTATATTCTTTATATCTCAGTATCATGTTTAAATGTTCATTTACTTTCCTTCATGTCAGTTTAATTTAATTTAGTTCAGTTCAATTTGCTTTTCAATTCAGTTTGACAGTTAATTTTAATTCCCTTCTAAAATTTATTTCAATTCATTTTAATTCACTTCAACTGAATTCACTTCATCTAAATTCACTTCAGTTTAATTCAGATCAATTAAAGTTCCTCATATTTATATGCAACATTCATAAATGTAAATGTTGATGATCTTCAGATTCTTCTCTGTGCCTTTTTGTAAACGCCTTCTACACTAAATGTGCACTTGGATTTAAAAAAAGATTTACAGACCTAAATAAATATACACATATTGTTTTGAGCAGTTAGTGTTGTACCTGGAGCTGATGTAATTCAGCATACTCAGCAATTCTGAAGGGGTGCTAAGTTAACAGCTACTCAGAATGAGGGCCATAGAGGTCAAAATTATCACCATATAAACAACTCGAACCACACAAAATCCCTAGTTGTTCAAGTGAATGCTACATTGTGGATTTTTGCATTAAGCACTAATAGATATTGTTGGCGTTATAAGCCTTTGCTGTGACACATATAGTGCTACATGAAAAAGTGACATTGTGTGACTAGATCTAAGACAGAAAGGTATATGATTATGTGAATCATATAAGCGTAGAAGGTCATGCAGACTTTGTGTGTAGTTTCTTTCGTGTTGTACAGCTTCTCAGACAACGGTGATAGAGGAAAAATCCTGAGATGAGATAAAATATCACAATTTTTCTGTCTGCAAATACTATCATTTTCAACATTCTGAAGGAGCCACTAATATCACATAACTCATGTTTAAAAATGGCTTTTTGTCACTTCAACATGGTGGTGTTAAGTACAGAGCAAAACTTTGAGTAGCAACTTTTAAATCACATCATCTGAAACCAGAATACAAACATTCAATTTACCAAGTAAACAAAATCTGCAGCTGTAGCAGCTCCAGAGGGAGATGTGACTATGAAGACAACTACAACACCTCTCCTGCTAAAAAGTTCCCTGGAAAATGTCTTTAAAAAAATCTTAGAAAGCCAAAACATATCAGAAACATTCACTTCCCTGGAAAATATTGTCATTGGTTTGCATCAGCCCCCATCTGGAAGGAGAAAAAGGGATGATAAGATTTCCGCAAAGGTGTTAAATCCAGGATAGGTATTGCATCAACTAAAGGATTAAACAAACTACATATATAATAACGATGAAATGAGATGGCATAAGCTCAGCAAACAATAGCCAATATGTTAGAAATCATTGTAAACCTTTGTTAATGAAAAAATCACTAGTTTATTTGTCAATGTAAAAATGATCCTCTGAAAAATTACTGGAACTCAGAAATGTCAGAGTTGCTTATGTAATTGCCAAGATACATGTCATAATTTTGAAAAACAATCCATGCATTGGAGCTTTAATTAGTCAAGGGGATATTTTTGCTCTGCACCAAAGTAGCTGACTCCTATCACGTTTTGCTTTTCTGCATAAATTAAATATAATCAGTTTCATGAGGTGTAAAAGTGATTCAAAGTAATAACACTGCTGATCTCAGGTTGTGGAAGTCATGTAGTAGCAGTGCTGCACCTTTCAGCAAGAAAGCAACAGAAACTACAGAATATCAAAGGCAAATATGTAAAACGTATATGAGGTTTTGCATAAGAAAAAATTAGTCTAAATTAATTTCAAAATCGTAAGATAAAAGAGCAAAAGAGCAGAAATGTGTAAGAGGTAAGATAAAACCGAGCAAGAGAATAGCAATGAAAATGAGAAAAATTGTAAAAGATTGTGGTAAATTAAAGCCTTCCTTTAAAGGAGGTCAGAGAAGTTTTTCTTCAGTTTTCTCTGGCTTTCTCAGAGCTTATTTTAGATATATATGGTACATTAGTTTTGACCCTGTAGGGGACAGAATTTTATTTTATTTATTTATTTATTTTTTTTTACAAACTTTCCCTGACAACCTGAGAGGTGATAATGTAACAGAAAGCATGACATGCTGTTTGGATTAATCCACTCAGTGCTTTTTGAACCAACTGTAGTATTTTAAATCCAGCTCCTTGGTGCAAAAAGAACCATTACAGACCAAAGAAACGTGGAGCAGTCTTTGTCACAGGTCTTTGTGAGAGGACTCCTGCAGCATGATTCTGAATCAGCTACTGTCCTCAAATTCAGTGCTCCTCACTATATTTTGTATCGGGGAGTGTGTAATCAGCTGCCTGAAGAGAAGGATTATCGCATGCATCCTATACCTGCAAATCCTGCTGCTCAACTGCAGCTTAATGATGATTGACTATCCTGTTTAAAACCACCATGATATTAAGAAAGTTTTGGGCTTAGGCTCCTAGAGTCTTAGAGTTTTGATTACCTCACCTGAATTGTATTCCTCACAGTTGCAAAGAAAATCACAATCACTACACATAATTGCAGTAAAGTTAGGTAGAAAGTATCCTGAATGTATTATATTGTCTGTACTTTAAAATCAAAGTTCAAGCACCACCATGGTTGCTAGTATTATCAGAGGAGAAAGGCATGATGAAGATTAAAGAAATGCAATACACTTGTTCACAAAGGAAGACTTTTTGTCAATGTGAATATTGAATAATTGATTCTCCTTGTCTTCTGTTGGTGTATAGATTAGCTGCAAGGTGGTTGTGACCTTGTTCATGTACTTTCTGGCGACCAATTACTACTGGATCCTTGTGGAGGGTCTTTACCTCCACAGCCTCATCTTTATGACCTTCTTTTCGGACAGAAAGTATCTCTGGGGATTCACTCTGATTGGATGGGGTAAGTTCTCCTTCATTTATATTTTACTTACATCCATGTGGTTGCAATATAATCAGTAGTCTTAATACAATGCAGATTAACTCTTACAAAAAGTACTTAGTATTTGACGGTGAAATTAGTATGCTTAAAGTTTGAGCAAAAACTTTGGGATGCAGTATCAAATCCTTTGAGGATATTGTTTTATAAAATAAGTAAGGGCAATGGAGACTGACCTGTCTGTGTGATTGATTATGGGCTTTACAGTTCCTGCATTGTACACACTGTGCGTATGAATTATGTAAGCACAGCGCATACAATGTGGATGCTGTTCTCCCCAGGTTCTGCTTTTACAGTATAACAAATTAACATCTTGAGTAATTTCCATATTAAAATAGCTGTGCTTTGAATGTACTTTCAATATTTTTTACCTGATTTTCTAGGGGTTCCAGCTGTTTTTGTGACCATCTGGGCAACTGTGAGAGCCACGCTTGCCGACACAGAGTAAGTGATCACATGATTAAAAATATCCCTGTCAGACTTTAAGATAGAAATACTAAAGTCAGAACTTCCTCGAAGAAGATGATGCCGTTTTTACATTTTTTTTAAATGTATACTGTTCAGTGTTACTGGACATATCCCAGATGATAGTTTCCAATCCCCCCGATGGGTTCAAAACCTGTTCTTTAGAAGTTTTGAACTCTTTGGAAGGCTAACTCGGAGATAACAGTGAACACTCACCAACATTTAAAAGCCTGAAAGATATGTAAAAAGAAAGTTGTCCACATGAAGGTAATACAAAATAGCAGTATTAACAATAATACCGGTAGATGTATTTACCAAAAACCAAATGATGGGATTATGTTCTTTAATTACTTTGGGCGCAGGCATGGTTTAGCAGGTTGAGTAAGTGGTCGTCCTCCAAATGGATGTATGGGAAAATCCATTTCAAAATGTCCTTTAGCAACACTGAACCCCCACATTGCCCTCACGTCTGTTCACTGTGATTGTTTGTACAGCACATATAGTGGATATATCATATGAAGCTCTGAGTGTTTGTGAGAATTGGCGATTGAGAAACACATGAAGGGCCATGTAGGACCTCAACAAGGTTAAAAAGGTGCTTTATAATTGCAGACCATCTGCTTTTATTATATGGTAAGTGCTTTTTTTGAGATGATGTCGTATTGATGGCAATATAATCAGCCTCGTGGGTCTTCTGCTCAGGTCATCTTGTTGTCTTTTATCATTACGTGCTATTTGTGCGTAATAGATCTTTTTACACACCATAGTCTACGGTTCAGTGCAGTTATAGACAAGAGTACCAGATTCATCTTGGAAGTGGCGCGACCAGAAAATTGCATATGTGACTCCTCATATGACATCTTTTGATCTGCTTTCTGACAAGACTAATACTGGGAATCCAATCGTTAATCCTACAGTCGACGGTTGCATTTGCTTACAGCAGAGCTAAAAATAGCACACTCATAGCACTGCTGGGGTTGGCATTCAACCTGCTCACCACAGGAACAATGTTCAAAATGCATTAAGATGTCACATACAGTTTCTTCATGTGGCTTAAGTGTATTTTTATTTTGTTTCTTTCATGAAGAAGACAAAGAAAAAAATCTAAAGATGTAGTTCACTATACCAATGAAAATAGGGGAAAACATTTTGGTGACTAAAGATTTTGTTTCTACCATCATATATAGATAAAAACTTCCATATTTGAAGTGAAATTTGAAAGCTGAAAGAAATTGGAGAAAGAGCCTCATCCTCCTCTTCTGAATGGCCAAACCCATCAGGAAGAAAATTGTCCCAAATCAGCTGTTAAGTGGAAGCTAAAACTTCTCTGACTTTCACTCTTTTTGCTATGGTTTAACAGACTCTGGAGCCGAGAGCTCGCAGCTAAGCTGGTGCTGTACTCAGCAACTGTAGCAAAGAACTAAATCACATTTTTACTTCTCAGTCAACAGCCAACATTACTGCCTGCAATCTTGTTCTTTTCATGCAGAAAATCCAGGCCAGCACAACCTGTACTACAGTTTAAGCATGTGGTAGAGTTGAGTAAAAACAATTACTCTAAACTGATCTTGTGAAAACAGAAATAATATGTAACAGCAGAGGCCAGCTGAACTCCATGATTAACCCACTCTTTGATTTAAACACCAAAACTGCACAAACATTAGATTCTTAAGTCTTTGAACCCGTGGACTTCATAGAGCATGAAAAGAAATGTATGTAAAATTCAGGGTAATAAATCAAATATAAAGGAATTAAGGTCAGAAATGTCATGTAAGATGTATGCTGAATGAAATCAGTTTCTGGATGGTTCCATATGATATTCAGTTTTAGAAATGTTTGATGAATCTCCAAGTGAAAGGAAGAAAAAGGCAATTCCTTAGATAAATCCATCCAAAATCTTAAGTCTCTTTAAGTTCTATGATACTGTAAAAGATGCAAATTACATTTCATTTCTGTTTTTTTTTTTTTTCCAGATGTTGGGACTTAAGTGCAGGCAATTATAAATGGATTTATCAAGTGCCTATCCTGGTTGCTGTGGGAGTAAGTGCACACTAACAGCTTCACTTTACTCTTGCTGTGTAGGAAATCATAGCGTCTTGCTGCACTTGATGCCCTACATGTGTTACAAAAAAGATTATATTATGGTTGCAATTACACTTACTCATACTTTGGTTTCTGTGTTTTCTTCAGGTAAATTTTTTGTTATTTTTGAACATCATCAGAGTCTTGGCAACGAAACTACGAGAAACAAATGCAGGAAGGTGCGACACCAGGCAACAGTACAGGTACTGAGTGCTGCTACAAGGGCAAATAAAAGATTAACTCATCTTATGTCTCAATTCCATAAATCATAGTGGTAAAATGACCATTGTTAATAACATTAATTATTCTGTCCAAGAATATTTGTATTGCGTGAGTGGTTGTCCCCCAAAAGGACATTGGTAGACAAAATACATTACTTACTGCAGACTATCAAATCTTTTTGTGAAATTTGGCATAACAATATATAAGTTGGTAATCATGTTGAATTGTTTCATTTGATTAAAAACTTTAAACAATGAACTCAGATATAAAGTTCTTTCAGAAAATCAGATGTAGTTACATCCAAAAACTCTCTTCCAGATCCTTTCATACTGTAAGCAGCTTAATGCTTTATAAATGAAGTAGTTTCAAAAGATAAAAACACATTTCTTTAATATTTCCAACAGTTTTACTTTTTTACTACGGTATGTATTAGTCTAAAGTGGTTAAAGAAAAGAGGAACAAAGTAAAGTTCAGAACTCCGTATCATCTCCTTTAGTGAGTATAATAGTCCTTACATGTTTTTTGAACTTGAAAAAGACTATTTAAGTCTTGTTTGGGGATTTTTCCAGCCATTGTTCTTAAAAAAAAGGCTCCTAGTTCAGTGTGATTTTTGGGTTAGCTCTCATGTGGTGATTTTCTGAGGTCTGTCCACAGATTTGTGATGGAAAGCAATTACAAATCCTCTGTGAACCCTTTAGCCTATTTTTTTAAATAGGTATTTGATGTTTGCCAGTATTTGGTTAAATCCATTCTTCACTCATTGCTACTGGCTGCAACTCAAGCCCAAAAGCACACTCAATGCAGCCCCAAACTTCACAGTTGGAGGGGTATTTAGCTTATGAAATTCTCCAGTCCTTTTCATTTTACTTTCATTAGCTCACAGGACTTGTTTCCAGAAAGCATTAGATGTTTAGAGGGGTTTATTTTTTTTCATAACAAATTATTTATAACCTTAACTCTCCTGAGATGCTCAGACTTTTGCATACTTCCTGTTTTTGTCACTCAAAATTTAAAAAAAAAAACATCAATGCTTATCATTTGGTCATTAGCTGTTATTTTGTTCAGTAAATGCTTCACAGAAATAAAAGTCAACATGCTGTGCCAAAACTTTTCCATGTCGTGTTTTTGTTCCGTTATGTGTAACGTTTCAAGCCTTCTGGTAAGATTGTAAAATATTCCCTTACAGAAAACTGTTGAAGTCCACGCTGGTGCTGATGCCGCTGTTTGGTGTCCACTACATCATTTTCAGTGCCATGCCATACACAGAAGTGACAGGAATCCCATGGTTGATCCAGATGCACTATGAGATGCTTTTTAACTCCTTCCAGGTAAAGCTTTTTAAGTAGAAATCCTGGAAAAGCAAGTTTATCTCTGAAGGTCTTTCATGTCTTTTCATGCTGAACAAATCTGATTGACCTGACTTGGGCTTTGACATGTCCTTGGGGTTAATGTTATCACACACACACACACACACACACACACACACTCACACACTCACACACATACACAAAAAACATTTGCAGAATGTCAAACAGTTGCTTGTTGTTTAGTTGAAAATTTGTGGCAAGATCCTAATTAAGATGAATAAAATGGCAAGGGTAACTGATGACTGAAAATATCAGAGGTAATGCCAAATTATTCAGTTAAAATGTCATATTAAGTGCATGCCAAATGTGACTTGGTTGTGGATGCTGCGAGTAAAATCCCTTTTACTGTTTTCCAGGGCTTCTTAGTTGCAATCATATACTGCTTCTGCAACGGAGAGGTAAGACATCAAAAAGTTTTGCTCATACACTTTTTTGACTATGAAGCTCTTTTAAGTCTGAATAATTGCTTTTCCCATAAGGTTCAAGCTGAGATCAAAAAGTCCTGGAGCAGGAGAACTCTGGCCCTGGACTTCAAAAGAAAAGCTAGAAGCGGCAGTAACACTTACAGCTATGGACCAATGGTATCACACACCAGTGTTACAAATGTGACTGCCAGAGGACCGCTGGCCCTCCACCTCACCACACGGCTGGGACCGGTGCCTGTCAACGGACACAGGAACCTCCCAGGGTACGTCAAGAACGGCTCCGTCTCTGAGAACTCCATACCTTCATCAGCACAGGAGCTCCATGTTCCCGAAGAGGAGCCATCTGCTCATACGCAGGCCAGCGAGGACGAGAAACCCTCGCCTGTGGTCGAGGAGGAAAGGGAGACAGTCATGTGAATTCCATGTAACTGTGTAGTGATGAAACGTGGAAAAACGAGTTATGAAACACTCTCAGGATGGTCTGAAGGGGATGACTGCATGCACCAACACTGCCAGTTTCTTCTCCTGTGAATCGAGCCAGAACATTGCCGACTGCTGAGGCTCAAAGGAAAAAAGGGTGCATCACTTTTGTGAGCTTATCCAAGGATTGATGATTACGAATCGTCGTGGCAAATGCTCTCAGCTCTTCCATCAACCACCTGCCACAGAGAATGTGTACAAGGCTGAAACAGACTGCCGTTTTCTTATTTCTCTTCCACTGCCATGACTGTTGTCATCTGGTTTTCTGTCTGATGCTCATGTTTTCTACATAAGTTAAAGAGGAGTTTGACATGTTCAGTACTTGCCAAGAACAGCCTTAACCAAGAACTCTAAAGCCAGGTGGGGGTTTTTTTCTGTGCACACAGCGGCACAAACATGGGGAACTTCATGAGCAAGATTTGGATTAAGTTTAGGCCTGGCTTCAAGAATGACTAATGCTACTATTTTGACACATCTGTTCATGTTTCGTGGCATCTCAGTTTTGCTTCATTGACTTAGATCCACTGCAGCGTAAAAGGGAAGTTACTCAGGTAGTCGAAGTCCTATATTGTTGCACACCCGTTTTTATAAATATTTTTTTAAGTGATGTTTCAGCATAGTCTGCATTTCTCTCCAGAGGACGTTATGTGTTATATAAAGCTGTGTTCATTTATGTTCTTTGTTTTTAAGCTGTTGTACAGTTTCTGCTGTCCTGAACAACCCAGTAGACTTCATGTAATTATAATGGGTTTTAAATGATTAAAATGAATGTATTATATTCAAATTTTACATCAATTAAATCCATAAAACTCAAAACCAAAGTACGAATGCCAAAGTAGGAATACTTCTTTGAAGGTTGTTCAGCGCTATTTGAAGTAAAGATGGAATTCTGATAATACAGGTATTGTAGTACTTCTCCAAGGTTTTCTAAAGCATCTGCATCCCATGGTCTTATTCTCCAGCAAAATGCTAATTAAACAAAGAATCCAACAATTTAAAGAGTGGCATTTTTAGTGGATATGAAGGAAAAAAATAGATTCACTTTTATAAAAGGTCCAATCATTTGCTGCTCGCTGTGTATATCTAAGTCACTATGTTTACAAAATCAGAAAAACATTCTAATTGTGAACTAAAGTGTTTATGTGTATGGATATGTTATAAAGCTGTCGTAATCTGTTGTTGCTTATGTGTTTATAGAATGTTGGCAATATATTTGATCATGTATATAGTCCAAACAGAGTTGGTTGAATATATTTACAGATGACGGAGGGCATTCATACTATTATTTACTGAACCATTCCACACATCTTTAACTCTGTAACTTGTAATTTACTGCACTTAACCTGCATAGCTGGCAATGTGGGTGTCATTATCTGTTATGCCAAAGAGAAGAAGGCATGCTGTGCCTTCAGAGAAATGGAGATATTTCAGAATATCTTTGTATTATCATTCGTAGTATTTTGTTTAACTGACCAAATTTTCTTAAAGCTGGAGTGAAATGGGAAAAGCATTATCAGCACTCTGTTGCTAATTATCAGTGAATCAATGCCATTAGTCTTAAATAATATTCCTTTTTTTCCTAAATCCTCATCTACATAACTCAAGTTCTGAAATTAGTGACAACAAATTACTTGATTTTGACCTCTCAAGAAATTTAAATACCCGTGAGCATATGTACTGTAATGGTTTTATAAAATCAGAACTGACCACCATTTGATGACAAAGTATTTTGTCCTTCCACCTGCCATTCCTTATTTTTGTTTCCTTTATTTAATTTCAACCATAATTCCAATATTTCCACTTTTTCCAGTATCTGTTGCCAAATCCATCAAGGTGTTTGCATAATCTAGATTCAGATTCCCAGAATCAAATTCAAATCCTGCTTTGTTTAAGTTTAGACTAATAAAAGTAACATATATATTTATATACACACACACACACACACACACACACACATATAATGTGTATATATATATATATATATATATAT
>JAOWBL010000009.1:13452855-13502818 GCA_028564865.1 Zenarchopterus dispar | reverse complement strand
ATATATATATATATATATATATATATATATATATATATATATATATACACACACATACATACATACATACATCTATATATATATATACACACACATACATACATACATACATACATATATATAAAAAATGTTGTTCTGTTCAACAGTGAGACCTGACTAGTTCAGAAAAGTGGTGAGAATTCCCATAAGTTGGTTAAGTAGAGTCTAACAAGGTAGCCCAACCTTATTTGTTTTATTTTTGTCTTGTCTTGAAACTCTGATAAATGGCTTTTCTCTGAATGTTTACTGCAGGTTTGCTATAATTTCACCTAGAAAGGTGTAAAACGTTTAGATGGATAATTGTCTTCTGTGTGAGAGTTCACTAGGAAGTCAAACATTTCCAAAATGACTGTGAAGGTTCTCAATGAGTCCTCTACATGTGTACCTTATTGACATCTAGTGGATGAAACGTTGAATGAGAAAAATATGCACAATATAAACTAATGTTGGATTAAGATTAAAGCTTTCATTCATTTCACAAAATAATGACCTCCTTATCTGATTTCTACTTAACAATAATCACAATGACCCTGAGAGTTAATATTTTTCTCAGCAGATTTGCTAAGCAGATTCCATTTTCTTATCATGTCACTGAAGAACTAAGCTCAAACCATCATATGTATTAACCATAAACTGTCAAAGATAAGGAGTAGGCCTATGCTGCCTTTATCAGAGGGCACCCTGCTGCGTTGCTGTCAGTACTATCAGTGTCTAGAGTTCACTCAGATGAAGAAAGGCAACAGCACTAAAGCATCTATGAGGAGGTGGAGTGGCATTAATGCTTCTCTGATAGTCTGAATGACCCTAACTTGGTCACCTGCTCATTTGGCCTTTCTTCCATTCAGTGAATGGCATGAACAGTTAAGACAATAAGAAGTCAATATTTAAAACCTTGCAAAGAAAGTTTTTTTTTTTTTTTTGTTAATTTAGATTGGTGTATAAGAAGGTTTCTTTTCTGCCCTGAAGGAAAGCAGCAGCAGCAAGTGCATGTAAAACACTTACATGTAATAAAAAATTGAACATCTGAACCTCTGCTCCCATCTTTTCTGTGGAAAAGGTGCAACAACTCAAGACTAATACAAATGCTTAATGTGGATTTGCAATAAGGTGTGCAAGACCAAAATGAACTATTTTGAAACTTTGGAATTTTAATCGCATTTCTCTCGAAACACAATAACATATTTCTAAAATATTTTTCATTGCTTTTTGAAAGTAGCATAATTCACACTCAAAACAAGTTGCTTTGCTCAACTGTGGAAGGGTTAGAGCTCTGGCTAAGGAAAGTTGCTGGCATCAACCTCAAGGCTTTTCATCTCAGTTGCTTCACTACTCCAGCCTTAGTAAAACTGGCACGGGACGCACTCAGCCTCGGGGTAGGAGAGGCTCGGTTGAGAAACTGGGGGAAAAAATAAACAAATGCGATGGGACTGCCACCACTCACAGGCTGCCTGTGGGATAGCCTCTCACAGCCTGGTGAGGGTGGTTTAATGATAGCAGCAAGAGAGGATGAGAGGAGGAGTCCAAGAATTAAGTTGCATGTTTTGTTTTTTTCTCTCTTTGCTCTGGTGTCTTGTGTCACTCTTTTCTCTGAGGGTGAGAAGGGCATATCCAAGTCACATGGTGGAACTTGATTTGTTACATAAACACAGACCTCCACAGCCCTCCGGTCTGCTCACATCAACTTTGTTCAGTAAATACATTTGGATAAATCTGTAGTGGTGACATTGGTAGTGGCCAAGGAGAGTTGTCGAAATGTTCACTGTGCCGGGTTGCATCACTTCACCTCACAGCTTTCAAATACCTCTTCAAGGCAAAACTGTCTGGCAACAAAAATAATAATAATAAAATAATTTACAATATTATAACATGACACCACAGGCAAGGCATATACATTATGAAATGATTTACACAGTGAATATTAATTTTCCTTGGATAACTCAATATTTAATGATTTTTTAGTGCATTAAACATGCTAGTGAATTAATTGTAACACTACTATCACCAAATAAAATCCTGTGCATATTAATGTTATGAAAAGGACCTATTTTGCAATAAATAGAAGACTCTTTTGGCTGTCACATGATGGTAGTCCTTGTAACGAGAACAATGTCAGATTATGTCTTACAGGGGAATACTGTAGTATATTCCTTTCTCTGGGCTGTCCAATCAATATTTATCAACATGAACAGTTTCCCAAAGCTAAAATAGTCCGATTCGTCCGAGGTCATGGGGACAGTTAAAGTTAAACAGTCGCTGGGTTGACTCAACAGTTTCATGTACTTAAACTTTACATATCTCTTGGCATCTCTGATCTCCTGTCAATTCATAATTATTGTTTTTTTTTGTTTTAATAATAAATGCTTCTCTATTATAACTTTACTTAGGGAAAGTAGTTTTATTAATAAAACTAGATGCACAAAAATAAAATGAATGATAATGAATGATTTTGATTCCCAAAATTCTGGGGAAAAAAAAAGATTCTAAAGAAAATACCTATATATCAGACCTCGTGTTCATATAATATTAGATTATATGTAAGCATTTCACATACCATCTCTGTACATTTTAAAGAAAAGTTTTCTGTCACTGTTTACCTGTACATTGCAGCATCATTTAGCAGGGATCAGGTTTAGTACAACACTCACAAAGACCTCAGAAACATTTACCACTGTTTCAGACAAACAGGACCAAGATCAGCTGACAGGTTTCTCATATCAAAATACCAATACAATGATGCTACAGTTTATAGCAGACTTTGAACTGAGAGAAGGAGGGTAAATCAATGGAAAATTGAAGACAAATTATAAAGTTAAGAAACAAGACTTACAGTTTCTAGGGATTTTACACAACATTCAGATACAATTGCTCAATCTATCTTTCATACTGGTGTCAAGCAGTCTGTTTATGATGGAAGCACTGAAATGACTGAAGCACAATCTGCTATAAGTCTCACACAGGTCTGGCTCTTACATGCGTTCTCAGGGTCCTTAATGATAATGCTTACATTTTCTCTCGATCTTGTTGTATTTATGACTCATGGAAAAGATTTTTTATACACATATAGTAACTTTTCAAACTCCCATTTCCACAAAACATTTTGTGGACCATACACCCGAATCACACAACCTTTCATGTTCCACTATAAAAAAAAAAAGACCTGTGTAGTCTTTTACATGTCAAAACAATATCCTTGGGTTTTAGTGACATATCTGTAACCTACACTGGTCTAAATGCCACAGACTGACAGTATATATTAGACATTTACCTTCTTGTAGTTCAGCCATTGACAGTACTGGTCCTGCTTCCAGGCCCAATCTCTCTGCGAGTTGTGTATTGAGTCATTGAGGGTTATTAAAGTACTATGCAGCCAACCACTTCAATAATGTAAATGTCTAACACCTGGTAGACAAGTAAAATTCCTGATGTAATTCATCCCTAACATATGGGCTGTGTAAAACTTGGGCTTCACTGTCAGCCCATTGCTCTGTGTTTGATATTTTTAGAACTAATGTTAGGATCTGTTGCTTATATGAGGGGTAGAAATATTGATTGAAGTTTGTATTTATAGGAGCTGGGCTACTGATGGTGCATTCAGTTAAAATTTCAGTCAAAAATAATGAGTCAGCAATTCTAACATCTGACTAGAGAGAGAGAAAAAATACACCAACAAGAAATTATTATTATTTTTCTTTTTGTTAGGATGTAAAATATTAAACACAGTCCTGACAGATTTTTTTTTTATATGCTTCTGTAATTGAACTATATAGCTAATGGGAATTTCCTGTTCATAGCAAAGCAAAAACAGTTTTGAATTACCATTTCTGAGGTACAGGAAACTGAGAATGTTCTGACATTGTGGGTGGAGATAAAGACAAGGAGGCTGGCTAAATCTACTCTGAGGTAACAGCATGTGCAAATCTGAATGACTGACGTTTTTGTGAAACGACAGGATTGTGTCGTTTTGGTGTTTTGCTTACTTCAGCCACGTCAATATATGCTCTGAAGTATAGAAAAAGTAATTATTTTCATAAAACATCCCGTTTAGGATTGGCATACATCATTTTAATTGTGGGTTAAATGACATGCACAATGGATAGGGTTTGGGGTAAAGGTCGGGCCATGCTGTCATGCTGCATGAAAATACAAGCCAACTGCAAAACAGAAAGAAAAAAGGAAATTCAGTTTTCCAACAGTCGACAAACATAAACACAACTGATTTAAAATCACACAAATGTTCACTTTCTAACCATCTTCACTGGACCATGTGTGTCTTTTGGATGATTCTTTATGGGAGGGGAGAAAAAAGCAACTTCCAAACACGTGCTTGTTGGTCCCTCTGGGATATCACATGTGAAAATGCCAAATGCTCCGATCACTCCAGCAGCATTCCATGTCTTCTTTTTCATAGTGCAGCACGAGCAGTGCGTGCTTCACCACATCTCCTTAGTTGCGCGGCGAGGCAAGCACTGAAGGCAAGACCTCTGGACATCAGGCCCTGCAGGTTCAGATGGCTGATTCTCAGAGCTCTCTTCAGATCAAAAATCCACTCAAACAGAATGAGATTTTAAAGTAAATCTTGTTTTTTGCATTTTAATTTTGCAGTCTATCTGTAGTTTTAATATTCTATCAATGTATCATCTAAAAAGTTGAAACTGAGGTATAATTGATAGACTCTAGTGTTATTGAGTGTTATTCTTTGCTCTATAACCATATACAAATCATACTTAAATGAGTATTAAAGACCTTGTGAAAGTAACATAATATGGTCACTGTGACAATTGCCAGGCACATTTCATTAACACAAGCCAGACACTCTCCCATTTATCTGCCCTGTATCAAAATAATTTCAGCTCAGTTCCCTTCCAAACCTTGATGACAAGTTCTGGCACACAGAATAAAGGGGTGGAGGACTTCCATTTCGCTTTTAATCTTGCCTGAATCACCTCCTCATCTGTGTTTTGTTCTGTTATTGCAAACTAAAAGAAAGGATAATGAATTGCATATGTGTGTGTTGATGGAGAGACTTTTGTCCACATGCGCTTGTCATTATGACAAAAAGTCCATCATATGCCTTAATGACGTCGGCTACCACACTCCAGCAGGTCAAGGTGAAAGGAAGTGTAAACATCAAGTCGGAAAGGACGTGAGGCAGGAATGCAGAGTGTGACCTCTCCGCTCTTCTGTTATCTGGCCATCTGCCTGGATGGAAGAGCTAAATATTATGACATTTAAAATGACTGAGCGTACCTGCTGGTTACATTATGATCTGTGTTGAGGCAAGGTGGCTTATGTCTTAGTGACACTTCTGTCCTTAAATTCTCTCTTTTTGTCTCCCTAAAGTTGTCTTTTCACAGCCATCACCCACTGTATACTGTTATGTAATTAAAAAATATTATAGAGGTTGTTATGTTATGCATTTGTTGCAGTTGATATATATTTGGCTGTGTGTTTTGTGACAGAAACAGAGGGAGAGAAGAACGGAACTGGTGGTTTAGAAGATATATAACTTTTTTTTTTTTTTTTTTACAAATGTGTACCTTTTTACTCTGTGAGCGATTGGTGTGTATAAGTCATTGGACATATGAAGACATAATGCCGAGACACATATAGTGGCACAGAGGGGAGGATGAAGTAAGAGAAAGAGAGAGAGTGAATGTCATCATCTGTGTTGCGATTTACATGCTCCCTTAGCTGGGTGTTCATTTCAAAACACAGTACAATATCCTCAAGTCTGAACCCTTGGATGAGGGTCACTTGCCAGAGGAAGAATTTTTTTTCTCTCTCTGCCTCTCCATTTTTTTCATACTTCCTTCTTGGGCAGAAGGCTGGTGTAACTGAAACCAGACACAAGCCAGTATGAGAGGCATTCAAAGCAGCAAGACTTTACTCCTCCGCAGAGTGGGAAAACAGGATTAAAAATAAATACTAGTCCAATAAATGTAGTGATTGCTCATGTTTTTGTCAGTCTGGAAGTTATGAATAAGACGGACACGGCTAGGATGTTAGGATGGAAGAGTTATTCCATGGATCAGGCTGCTCAGGAGATATCTAGAGAGTAATGGAGAACTTCAGATTGGGAGATGCATGTGCAACTTTTCCAGGTGAGTTTTCTCGGATAAATTTCTGCAAGATAGACTATAGAATCACTGTTGATGTTTGTTTAGTTACATAAAAACCATAGACTTTTCATAACGAAACAAACCATAACTAAACAACTCTTAACAATTTAAAAAATGTACTTTCAAATTTGGAGAAAAAAAACCATAAAAGTGCAAAAGGGAAAAGTGTTGCATTTACATTCCTTAACATGATGCAAGTTTAATTGTTCAGTATTTATAGTTTTTATTTGTGGGGTTTTAATATATTTATGCATGTTCTACAAAACTATACCTGTGATTATTTTTGTTCACTAAGTGGGATTTCTTTTGACTAAGAAGGGGAATGTATCGTCATTTTTTTTTCTCTTGATAAAACTTGTCACAAAAATGCCGCTGGTTCTCTTGCTTGAAATTTTGAAAGGACATCTAGTTGGAAAAGCCCCACTGTAAACACAGCAATACATAACTGATAAAAATCTTGTTGTAGTAAAACAACAACAAGCGTATTTGAGTTTTTAGTGTAATAAAAGGGTTGACACTATGTTACACAACAAATTCATCCAAACATAAAAACGAAGTAAAACAGCCCATCTGTCATGCCATCCTGGGGAAGATGTGAACTGCCTACTGTTGGTGCCATCTGCCTCCGAGAGCACGTACACCCCTCCCCGCCATCAGCAGTGCAGGATCTGGAGGGGAGGCCTTGCAGCGGAGCAACAATTCTCCTTGTTCACTCAGACGGCGGAGGGGACGGCACATCACACAGCAGGGAGTTCAGTTTTGCTGTCAGGAGATCAACATTACCTCTGAAACTCTGCAGTCCTGTATAGTGAATAAACGTACTAGAAAATCTCCTTATCTCAGCTTCGGCTGCCTCGCAAACTGTAAACTGATGGCTGCTGTAAGGAGAAGACAACCCTGAAATCAGACTGTGGCACCAGCATGGAATTTTCACATATTCACAACTCTGCCACTTTTACATGTCTATGTTTATTATTTTATTTTCTCTTCATCTGTCAACTTTTCTTTCTGGTGCTTCATATCATTCTCATGTGTTTGGTGAGCAATCACTTAAAAATACAGGTTTCTTCTTCGACAGACAGTCACAGTGAAGTGAAAATGAGGCTATAGTGGAGGGTTGGAAACACTATGTTTGTCAAGTAATCTAATAAGACAACAACAGATGAAAAATGTTGTGTTCAAAAAGTTATTGTATCTGTGTTAAGGTTGATATGATCTGCAAATTCTTCTGAAATATTAATAGGCCAGCAAATTGATGCTGGCCTATTAATATCTACTTACATTATTTTGAAATTGCCACACTTCTTAGTCATATCGGAACTGCATGAGAGCTGAAAGTAAAATAATTGATTTGTGGATGGACGGAAATAAACTATCAAGAATTATATGTAAAAAAAAATTGTGCCTCTCAACTGTAAATTTTTGCTGCCTTTGAAAAATCTTTGGGTTTTAATAACATGGATTTTGGGAAGATGTGCTTTTAATGTTTTTGTATTTTTTATAGAAATACAAAACATGAAAATTAATCATCAAAAGTGACAAGGAGAATTATTGAAAAGTGAATAAAATGATTCATGTTTTTGCTCCACCGTATTCTTATTTTGTTTTGTTTAATTATTTATTTCTCTCTCTCTTCTTTTTCCATTTTCTTTAACAGCTTCTAGTTGAAAAGCTTGTAAAAGCAACATGAGCTGGAGCTTTCTCACTCGCCTCTTGGAAGAGATCCACAATCACTCCACCTTTGTGGGGAAAGTGTGGCTGACTGTGCTCATCATCTTTCGCATTGTACTCACAGCAGTTGGAGGTGAATCCATCTACTCTGATGAGCAAACCAAGTTCACCTGCAACACCAAGCAGCCAGGCTGTGACAACGTGTGCTATGATGCCTTTGCGCCCCTCTCGCATGTTCGCTTCTGGGTCTTCCAGATCATTATGATTTCTACTCCCTCCATCATGTACATGGGTTACGCCATCCACAAGATAGCCCGAACTTCAGAAGAGGAGCGGAGGAAACGACACACACTCCTCAAAAAGCCACCGCTTACCTCGCGGTGGAGAGAGAGCCACCATCTGGAGGATGTCTTAGAAGAGGAAGATGACGAAGCCGAGCCCATGATCTACCAGGATACTCTGGAGGGGCAGGAGGCAAAGCCCGAGCCTGTGAGCAGTGCTAACAAAGAGCCACAGAAATACGATGGCCGCAGAAAAATTATGCAAGAAGGCCTCATGAGAATCTACGTTCTCCAGCTTATGTCACGGGCTATTTTTGAAATTGCTTTCCTGGCCGGACAGTATTTGTTGTATGGGTTTCGAGTTAGTCCATCGTATGTGTGCAACAGAGTACCCTGTCCACACAGAGTGGACTGTTTCATCTCCAGGCCCACAGAGAAAACAATCTTCCTCTTAATTATGTATGTGGTAAGCTGTCTTTGTCTAGTGCTAAATGTGTGTGAGATGCTTCACTTGGGAATTGGGACCTTCCGGGATACTCTTCGCATGAAGAGGAACCAGGGTCGACGTACTATGTCCTACGGCTATCCGTTCTCTCGCAACATCCCAGCCTCCCCGCCTGGGTACAACCTTGTAATGAAAACAGACAAACCTACCAGGATCCCTAACAGCCTCATCAACCATGATCAGAACATGGCCAGTGGTGCCCAGGAGCAGCAGTGCACCAGCCCGGACGAGAACATCCCCTCTGATCTCGCAAGTCTGCACCGGCACCTACGAGTAGCACAGGAGCAGCTGGATATGGCCTTTCACACCTATCAAACCAAAACCAACCAGCAAACATCCAGAACCAGCAGTCCTGTATCCGGGGGGACCATGGCGGAGCAGAATCGAGTCAATACAGTCCAGGAGAAACAAGGAGCAAGGCCAAAGTCAGCCACAGAGAAGACCGCAACCATTGTGAAAAATGGAAAATCATCTGTTTGGATCTAGATAGTAAATTAAAAGCAAAACTGAGGAGTCTCTGAACTGCAACACAGCTGGGAATTGTGTTTGCAGGAGATTCGACTGTGGACAATGACAACTGAGATTTCAATCACACTAGCTGAAGACGAAGTGTAGCTTACACTGAAGGACTGTTTTTTTGGGAATAGACGAGAAAGCACATGATGAAACGATCAAATCAGTCATCTTTTCTGGTACTGTAATAAGTTATGTTGCACTTGCCATAGAGGATGGATATGGTTAAAATATTTAATTCCACTTTATCTAATTTTGGCATTAAAATCACAAACAGACTGCTTCAAACTACTTATCTGATTTCCCATCACCTACAAATGAACTGGGTAAATTTAGACGAGTCTAACTTTGAAAGGATGTGATTGTGCTTTCCGTCCAAGTTTGAAAATGGAGAGCAAAACATCACAATAGCACACTGACTCATTTCTGAAGAATGATGATTGTTGATAGAAAGTTGCATGTTTGATATTTAGAGAAGCATTTTTGGATGTGATATGGATGAGTGTTCAGTGAAGCAAGTTAAATGTGAAATATTTTGATAAAGATAATGAAACAGGGCTGTGTCACTGAAAGCGTTTCTGGGAAACAAATGTTCAGTTGGATGATCTTCAGTCATTGCGTGCAAAGCCTTTCTCTATGCTCATTATTTTCAAAGCCTTGCGGTGTCACAGAAAGTGGTGAGTAAACAGGAGATCCGAGCATTTTTGAAACCAAACACTGATTTTCTGCAGTCTGCAGCAGATTATGCATGCTTTACAACAGGGAACATACAGTATACATTAAAGAGTACAGTAGAATCCCTTCCATAGCTATTCAGTGAACTTCTAACTTATGTTTAGATGTTAGATGACATGACGATTTTCCTTTCTCCGCCACAGAAGCTGAAATTAGTTTAGCTAATCCTGCTTTCACCACTTTAACTCATCAAAGTGCCTTAAACTTTTACAGACTGTTCTAGTGTTTTATTCATCGGAAAATAAATTTGCTTGAAAGCCCAGATTTTCCTCGTCTATAGAACATCTGTTTCTTTGACTCATCGCACTAATAATGGTGTGTCTCTAAAAAACACAAACTCTCTGATCCAAAGTCATACGCTTGAAAGAAAATTGGATTGTTAAAATGCTGCTATGGTAATGTAGATAACTTAGAAAACTTGAGGTAGAATTATTCAAATCAACTTGTTTTTCATGCTGTTGACCTTCTTCTGTTACTAAATATAATTATTATTCAATTATGTATGCTCTGAGAGATAACTTTGAAATTAAAAAAAACCCCTCCACTTTGGCGACCTTGAGTGCCATGAAAGGCGCCTTATAAATAAAATGTATTATTATTATTATTATTAAAAACAGATAATGCTACTGATAAAAGAAATTGTTAATGTTGAAGGGATTTAGGCTAAAACATTATTTTAAAAAAATTAAAGGAACAGAACATTTTCATCAGCCAATCAAGGTTATGGTTTATGATTCAGTAGACTTACTTGTGAATTTGAAGTCCATTTACTTCAAAATATCTACCCAGATATGAGGGAACCCATGAGAATACACAAGAAAGCACAATGTACCTTGGAACTGGTCATGGTATTTCAGAACAAACCTACTAAATGATCAAGAATGCACAAAATTCAAAAAATAAAAATACTTTTGATGGTTTGGTTGTAACAGGATTATTCTAATACTCACATACAGTAAAGATAGTTGCTTGTCAACAAGACATTACTAGATTAAACAAAGTGGGTTGAGGAGCACTATGTCAAATACACTAAATGTATCTTTTTTTTTCAATAAATAAAAGTATTGAAACGTTCTGTGTGGAATATTTCTTCTTATCCTTTTTTCTGCTTTGAATGTCTAAACCCCAGTTGGTGAGAGCTCAATAATGACAACACTTCCATGACAACACTGGAACTTTAAACATGCAAGTTATCCGTGCTGAAAAACTCCACGTCAGTTAGACTTTATTCTGTTGGATTTTTTTTTCAAGTCTAGTTCACAAGTGTTGGGATCTGCATGAATTTTCATCATAATGCCTTGCCTTGGTTTCTATAAAGTGAAGTTTGATGGAGCAATGGGAGATTAGGATTTTAAAGTTGCTTTATACACCTGGACAAAAATTGGACTGGGCAATCAGTAAGTGAACAAATAGATAAATAATCACTCTCCAGAGTTTCTAGGAACTATGGCTGTCAAAATAAATGCCACACAGCATAAAATACATTTCTCTCTGAAATTTAGAAATATATAACATAAAATTTCAATACTCAAGTAAGGTTCCTCAGCTGTAAGGAAGTATACCTCTTGGGTAAACGTATTTAGTTATTTTCCACAACTAAATGTATGAGGTATTTATAAAAATGTAACCATGACAACACCTTTTTTTCCACTGTTGTCATAGTACACCTGATATACTTCTATAAAAAGACAAAAATAACATGAAAAAAGTTTGCAATGTTTTTAAAAAAGCTCCACATAAATAAACGTCTCATTTTAATATTTTAAATGACTTAGTCATTTAAAACACATAAAATAATTCTCATTTCTCATAGAAAAACAGATTGACAGGCACCTCAGTATATACTGTACTTTTACATTATAATACTATATTTACGATAACGCCTCCCTTTATGAACAGTTTACCCAGTATATTCATTACTTAAGGAAGAGGATGGATGTTTGACTTTAAAGTGAAATGAACCCCTCCAGAGCAGAAAACTCAACTGTTCACATAAAAATTTCCAAAACACAGTCACGTGATTCCTCTATTATGGGCAATGCATTGTGGGACACCAAAATGGAGCCGTCCCTGTAAAGCTAAGTTGTGTTGTGTTCGGCAATAGACACTCGTCTATTGTTATTGCTAATTTTATTGCTAATTTTAGGACTAAATATATTCCTGTGCCATTGAACATGATGGGGGTGATGTGCTTCTTGCGGGGATCGTGTACCGCAGTCGGTCTTTACGCCAGAAAACACACCGGTTGGTACTTGACGTCGTTCTCCGGAGCTCCGCCTCCAGTGGGAATCCGGGTCAAGCGGTACTGTCAGGACGCAGGTAAAGATGTCCCGGCACAGTTTGAGTGCTATCACCTTTTCCACCGGACCCTGATTAAGATTCAAGGACAAGACACGAGTCCGTTTCTTCAGGGTCTCATAACCAATGACATGGGGCTGTTGGAGGAGCAGGGACAAGCAGCCATGTATTCACACATGCTCAACGTACAAGGGAGAACACTATATGACATCCTGTTGTTCAGGTGAGGGTACGCGTTTTTTCGTGTTGACAAAGCTGATAAGAAACATGAATGCGCTGATAAGGGGTCTGCACCGTTTGTAGCGCGATGTACACCGACGGCGCTTAGCAGGCGGCGTCTAGTGGCAAATACGCCACTATGAGACGTTAATGTTTAATTTCTGCCTGTATATTATTCCATTTTATAGAAGTACTCCTCTCTCACTGCACACAATCACTTCCAGCAATCAGAATCAGCCAGATAGAAGTTTAAGTCCTGTCTTTTACTGTGAAAACCTTGAGGACTTTTGAGCTCCTTAAGCAGCTGGAGCTTTATGTTTTCTTTTTTAAAAAGTCGGATAGAAAGAGCCATTGAGAACATCCAAAATCCGTTTCTTTCAACTTGTTGAAGTCATTCCAATATATTTATTTATTTTGCATGAATCTTTTCTGTCACTTTGAGATGGTTCTGAATATTTGCAGCCAGGCAGCATTCTCATATTGCCCTTTCCTGTTTGTTGCCATCAGTGTATTTTTAAAAAAAATTATTTTGCTCTTTGTTTCTGAAGTATAATGTTTGGACTTTTGCGTTCTATTTCTCTCTTTATGGATGTTTTAAGCCTCCATAAAAATTGCTTTATATTGATAAAGAGAAACTGAAGTGCAGATATATTCAATACTCATCCAGTTTAGCTGGTAAATCTTCTGTTGTCATTGGTAAATGGAGACTGCTGACCTTATCTGTCACCCATCACAGCTCCACCCAAAATAACTGAAACCAGCGGTCTGGTGTTTTATAATTATTCACATTTTAACTTTCTGTATTTCCTTTAAGTCTGAAAGAAGGACCTGGGGTTTTCCTGGAATGTGATATCACCATTAAGGACTCCATTTTAAGACACTTGAAGGTGTACAAGATACGGAGAAAAGTCAGTATTAGCCCCTGTCCAGAGCTCTCTGTTTGGGCGGTGCTATCCAAGCAAAACAACCAAAATCAAGAGGCCAGTAAACCCGAGCTTTCTGCCCCTGAAAAAGCTCTGGTATGGGAGGCTGATCCTCGAGCTCTGCAAATGGGTTGGAGATTGGCGTTACACAGTGAAGTTGACCCCCTGGATGTTATTGCATCCTGTCAGAAAGGAGACACAGAAGACTATCACAGACATCGCTATGCAATAGGTATGACTAGTATATAACAATGAAGTGAGTTTGTATTAGGTAAAACATAAATGGGTTGACAAGTGTAAATTTGCATGCGTTTGTACTTCAGGTTTTGTTTGCTGTCATTGTTGTTTAGGACTTCCTGAGGGAGTGAAGGACCTTCCTCCTGGAGTGGCACTACCGCTAGAATCAAACCTTGTCTACATGCAGGGTATCAGCTTTAGCAAGGGCTGTTACATCGGCCAGGAGCTCACGGCCAGAACTCATCATACTGGTGTGATTCGGAAACGACTCATGCCAGTGAGATTGTCATCTCCACTCAAAGACCTCAAGGAAGGAGCCGAACTGCAGACGCTGTCAGGGAAGCGAGCTGGAAGGTACCGAGGAGGGGCTGGGGAACTGGGTCTAAGCCTCATCCGGATGGCTCATGCCAAAGAGGCGTTGATGGTCAAAACACCTGAAGACACCACTGTGACAGTTGAGGCTTCTGTTCCAGACTGGTGGCCTAAAGATGTGAAGATCAGCTGAAGAGGAAGATATGTTGTAGCCCCTTGAAATGTGACATGCATCCCATCTGACAGTTTTCTCATTGACAGAACCTTGAAGTACAGTACGTTACACTGCCATGTTAAACAGTGGTTTTGTTTGAACCAAAACCAGCTTGAGAGATTTTCTGATTTTATACACTATTATTTATCACAGAGTTATGGTGTTTCAGGAGTGTATAATAAAGGATATATCATTCATGATGTGGATTTGATAATTATTCAATATTTATGGGAATAACAATGCAAGATCTTTTTTTTTTTTTTTAATTTATGCATCTTTCTTTTAGTGCAAAAACAAACTCTAGACATTCACAACCAAAATTTAAGACTACAATAACTTTAACACCTTTCTCTTTGTTTAAAAAACACCAAACAAAATGGGCACTTTTCATTCAAGCTACTACCAGGTCATAGCATGGTTAAGCAGGTGGATTATTCCTGATAAAGCAGATGCTGCCCTCTTGTGGACTGTATGGTGTCTTGGATTTGTTGTAACATGGTTTCTGGCTGCAAAGTCAATGCTGAATGATCAAGCCGCTTAAAGTCTTCATTGCACAGGAGACATTCAATAATGTGAGCCACTCTTTGTAGGTCAAAGGCAGCATGGTAAGGTCCAAGTGCAGTCAGGGTTTCTGAGAGATGTTGTGAGTAATCAGAGGAATCACCAGACGAACAAGCATTCAGGAAAGCCATCCGGTTTTCTGCGATGATTTTCAAGAAGGAAGCAAATTCCCCATAATCAATACCAGAGCAGGCCTTCATGATAACCTAAACGGAAACACACCCACAAATCACCATTATAAATTTGTTATAGTAATATTTTTCTGGACCACAAGCAAACTTGCATGTGCAGTACCTGGCAGTGCTGATGCCATGAATCCATCGTGTTTCTCCACTCGTCTATCTCTTTTTGAACAGATGACAGTTCATTCTGGAGGAAATCCCACATGATATCAATGTTGCAGCCATTCAGCCAATTATGGTTAATTGAGATCGTGTCCTCCTGGATGAAAAAAATAAAACAGCAATACAGTGTTATAAAAGTCTAGGCATCACTAAAATTTGGATTCTCTTTTTCTTGATTCTTAACTGATTAAAAAATAGAACTGTACTGTAAATACACATATCTTACACAAAACTTAAAATCACATGGTGGGCAATTTTACTCTAGACCTTAACTGCTTATGTCTTTGCCAATTCTTACCAGATTATAAACTTGATGGTGCCAGCCGCTTGGCACAAAAATTATTTCGCCTGCCTCTTGAATGATTTCAAGAGGTTGGCAGGCTTCTTCGAAGTGTGGAAAAAGGCCTCTGTCTTGAAGTTCAGCTGACGTAACATCATAAGGAAGGTTGCCATGAGTGTCTCGTAAAAAGTCCTCCTGACCCGGAGGGTACAGGAGCCACTTTTTCCTGCCACATATGTTTGCAGACCAGCTGTACGACCGGAACACATCAGCATGGAATGGAGTCCTAGTCATAAAGTACACTGAACTGTAAGGAAGAAAAAAATCTAACAACATGAAATATGAGATTTACCAATGTTGTGTTTCATACATCATACCATGAGCCTTTGGGTCCCATATACACAAACCGATAGTCATCCACCTCAAGTGTATCCCAGTATTCATTGAGCCAGTCTGAAGAAAAGAAGACTGGTGTGGTGTAAACATTATGTTCTGGAAAGTCCCTGTCAAACAATATGACATTCACAAGACTGGGTCAGTTTACTTTTGAAAATCAATTTATTTATACATAGAAATGAATATTGAATATTTATGTATAGTAGTATAATCAAAACAAAAAATGAATATAGAAAGTTTGGATCATTATTAGTTACAATAAATCAAATTTGTCAAATCAAGTAAGTCTGTACAAGAATCAAACAAATCAACTCTAGATATTGTGTAATAACTCTTGTTCGAGATTATTTATGTATCATTCATCCACCCATCCACATTTATACAGATGTATAGAAATTTAATCAGATATTTATTTTGTAATTTGACTGTTATCTAGATTGAATGTGAATTGTTTCTACACAACACTGGATCTTCTACATAGATGTTGAATTCAAGTTATACAATACCTTGTCATGTGCCAGTCTTTAAGATAAAGGCATCCTTTGGGTGATGAGTGTCCATTCTGGATGTATTCCTTCCAATAATGTGCAAATTCTTTAAATGGCATCACCTGTTTCGGATTGGCATTATATTCCTTCGCATTGCAGTTTGCAACTGGAACAGGAGTCTCATCTATAACGGAAAAATAATAACAGTTTTCATGCCAAATGTCATTTGTAGCTGTAATCTAGTTATACTTAAATGGGAATCTTATTTACCAAACTCCTGTAGCAATTTCTGGAAATGAGGTTTGCCCTCCTCAGTCACCCACTCTTTTCTACACTTCCAGTCCTCTGTGAACCTTTTTGAAAACATGCATGGGTGATTGGGTAGCAAATACTTCTTGAAAAATTTAGAATAGTTCAACTCCTTGTCGATATAATCTACAAAATGCGACGACCAGAACTGCTCATAGGACTGGCTGGGTATTTTGACCAGGCTGCTGCAGTAGCGGTACGCCTCCCTGTCCATGATGGTAAACAACACCTCGACCAGCCAGTTAGCACGCTTAGCTGTCACGGTTTGGACAGCAGGAAATGCCCGTGCGACCCTTTGACTCGTGCCAAATTTGAAATATATTTAGAGATGTAAACTAACCAATGTAAAAGCGAACATTATATTCCCCTCCATTTGTGACAACAGGTCGTCATATGACTGTAATTCGAGAAAGCGCTTCGGTTCCACTACGACGCTCTTATGATACTATAGCTCCTTCTGTTCACGTCACAGAGTCATTTATTGGCGCTATTAATTATCTTATCAAAATTATTTCCGAAACCACCGCCCTCGCTAAAGATATTTTTCTTCCCGAAACCCTACACGTCAAGTGTTTTGTGCCAGCAGCAACATTTTCACGTCGGACAGTAAATATAGGCGTACTCAAGCGTGATGTCATTTCCGTAATAAACATCACAGGTTTTCCATCAGAGACTGAAGATTACGAGTTAACCTAATGTTTACTCCGCTGATGGCAGTTTGTACGCTGTGTCGAGGATATGCTCTTACCCTGAGGAAGTAGAGAGGATTGGAAATATTCAACCTTGTAACAGTATGATGACGCACTTATAAAGCTGTCGGCGTGAACGCCTCATCTGAGCTCATCTGCTGTAAGTTCACAACCAGAACATATTGATCACTCAGTACAAGTGACAGATGGTGTAACTCTGGATTAAAGCAGGTGATGTGTATACTGAAGCTTATTTGCCTTTTCGCTCAGGTTTGTTTGTACATCTCCTTCCAAAATGAGCCGGGATGTTCCCATCCACAGCTGGCCTGGTTCCTATTACATCAACAGTCAGAAGCGTTGGGAGACCGGGACCCTGTCACTCACCAGAACCACGGTCCGCTTCATCTCCAGTCAGAGCAAGGAGACACTAGCAAGCTTCCGTCTGTCTCGGATCATGGAAATCAAGATGGAATCATCCAGTTTCATCTTCAGCACCCTTACGGTGCTCGAGGAGGGCAATGTGAAGCACTGGTTTGGTTCCCTTAAACCCAACCGGGTGGTGGTTTATAATGTGTTGGAGCATTTCTGGAGAGAGCGCTTACTTTCTCCCAGCTCAGAGACTCGAGGGGCCGAGTCTCAGCCCTCTAAAGGAAGAGAACTGATCAATCTAGTGGTGGGGGCCCAGAGAAGACTGGAGGACACTGGCAGAGTCCTCAGCCACCAGGGAGAGCAGTTTGACAATATGATGCAGGGACTTGAAAAGATTGATTCTGATTTGGGCGTGGCTGATAAGTATTTATCCTAAAACATCATTGTTTCAAGCATGTTTGTCACATTGTGTCACAGAAAAAAAATGAAATAGTGTCATTAACTTTCTCTGTCCCTGGCTGTTCTGTCTTTCAGACTCCTATCAGAACTCGAGTCTCCTTCCTGGTGGCCTTTTGGCAAGCTTCCTTGGAAGACAACACAAGAAGCCAAGGCTGAGGATGCTGCAAGAGCTGCAGCTGCGGCTGCCGCCTCAGCAAGCAGGGTGTCCACTAAAAATAAGGTGATCACAAGCATCCCAGCAGTAGTGTCCAAAGGTGGAGATTCAGACTTGAAGCCTGGATGTTTGCTGGTGCTGGTGTCCTCGCTGGAGGTGCGGGACACAAACTGCCAACTCCTGCACAGATTTGAACGGAATGAAATTGATGAAATCAGGGTGCACAGTCCCTATGAGATTACAGTTAGACAGCGGTTTATCGGGAAACCAGATGTATGTTACAAGTTCCTGTCTGCAAAGATGCCAGAGGCTATGTCGGTGTTAGAGATGCAGTACAAAAAGAAGGTGGAGTTCACAAATGAATACACAGCTTTCAGAGCGACTCCTCTTTCATCTCCTTGTGATAAAGAAGGGACAAACTGGACTGAAGGTGAGGAACAGATTGAATGAAATACATTTCTATTTTCTTTATTGCTTAGTATACATTTCACCACTAAGTGGCAGTAAAGATCTATGTTTCTGCTCAAATGTGTAGAAGTGTAACCACATGTAAAAACATTTCATCATGGCTATTAGTGTTTCTCTCTGATAGAAATGTAGTTTGATGAGTCACTTCACCCCCACTGTCTCAGTTACTGTACTTTGTACTGTCTGGTTTCTTTCTAAACAACATATGCACTTTTTCACCATCTCCACCCATGGAGTCAGGTTTAGTGCAGAAGTGCCAAGAGACTGAACTCCCAGTGGAGGTCCCAGCAGGAGAGCTGTCCCAGTTGCAGGTGCATGTCCTCCAACCATCTGTCAGTCAGGCTGAGGCCCAGGAACTCAAGCAGGTGAGAAAGCTGGCTTCCCTTTGCTGTTATAAGATTGTGAATGCTCCACTGAAGTGTTGAGTTATTTCATATCTTCATAAACACGACTTGTATCACGAATAAAAAGCCTCCATGTGCAGGCGGCAGATTGCCTCAAATAGGGTTAGGTAGCTGTTATCATAAATAATCTCCTGGTTTCAGCAACATGTATTTGGATATTTCCATTCCAAACCACAATTTGCTATAATGATTTTTTTTTTCTTTTTAATTTTTTCATCCTGTATGTTTAAATTGTTACTTGGTGAGACCACAAACCGAAGTCCATCCTGGTTTTAAGAGAGGAAAAGAAACATGGTCAGTCATTTGGCCAGGCTGTACAGCATCTTTCCAGTCAGAACCTTACAACACGGAGAGCTGTTACAGACGTAGTCTGTGGTGGCAAGACCTGCAGTGACGCAAATTCAGACCTATGATTCTGACATTTTTTTATATTTGTGACTCACTTTTCCAGGTTTCTTAGGCATTTTATTTAAAACTTTTAGAAAGCTAGTTTTTGATTTTACCACACCACATTTATGCTTTATTGCAGGACTGAGACGAATGAATAATAGTTATCAACGTTAGTTGCATTATTTAAGGCTCTTCTACCTCATGACAATATCATGTTTGCTTTTGTGAGACAAGGACAAACAAGACATTCAGTAAACAAACCAACTGGTGCCAATATTATTAATGACAGAGACTAATAAATATTTTAAAGTATAAAAACGTCTAAATAACACTGATATCTTTTTCATGTAATCTATATATATATATATATTTTTTTTATTTACAAGGATTCCTACAAAAAGTTTGTTTAATTGTAAAATGTTGTCTTAGTTGGGAAACAGCATACAATGTTTAGGTAATACTTTATAATGAGGCCATTTTTGTATGCATTAATAGGCCTTAATGATAATTCAGTAATAATACATTAATAATGCTTAAGTAATGAATGACTTATTTTGTGTGATTACCTGGTTCAAATTCATTAACTAAACACGTTTTGAATAAATTAATCATGTGCACAATTAGGAAAATAGTGAACAAGGACATGACTGGCACTCTAATTATAGTTGTACTAATTGTGTGGTCAAAAACATAAGAACTACATTTACCAAACAGAAAAATAAACAAAATCATCAAAAAAGAAGGATAACATTCACATTGTGAAACCAGCTATAAGATTTGGATATATATCTTACAAATGCTGAGTACTAGACTCATCTACAGTATGTTCCATTGTTGTCAGTGCTTAGTGACACATTAATCATTACTTGCATTACATTAGTTTTTCCGTTCCCTTCATGAACAATATTTGATGGAGTCATTCGTATGACTCTATATCACAAATGTTTACATGGTTTTGCAGTAATCAGCAGGTCAATGCTTTCTGCTGTAATAACTTTTAAACGAGTGTTTGAAAGCATTGCCAGCACTCTTATAGCTTGGTTTGTCTATTGTATTTTAAAATGGCGTATTGTCTGCTGCTGATAATAAGTCACATTTGACAGGCTGCCAATTAGGTCTTAATGTGGTGCTTGTGCACACGCCCACTCTCAACATAATTCAAGATTACAATCTACTGAGAGACATGTTGTACAGAGGACCACTCAGTTTCAAGGCCCACCTTAAGTGCAGTTGCAGTAAATCCATTATGTTCCAGCATTTTAATACCAGCCCAGTCTTACATCAAAATGTATAATGACAACATTGTTTCCTGGGATAAAATGCTGTTTCCACAAAAACAAACAAACAGTTTACAAGGTGGCTACTTTTTTACTTTAGTTGTCGTGAAAAGCTCAGTGTAAACTCACACATGGGTATATTTTCTTAAACCTAACCAAGCAGCTTTGTTGCCTAAACCTAACCAAACATTGATAGAGAAAACTGTAAAAAGTGTAGCATACAGTCACTGAACATGAAATTTAACCACATCTGAAAATGAAACTGAACACACGATCAAACAGTTAAAAACAACAAGGTCATGTCTGAAGACAGCGTGTTGCTTTGAATGTTGCTGCCACAAGGAATAGTGGGACAGTATCATCGCATTTCACAGGATAGACAATCCAGTGTAACCTGAGATTAAAAAAAATAAAATTAAAAATTAAAAAAGGAAGGATTGGATTATATCTTCTTAAAGTGTACTGTGATAGTATCACAGATTGATTCATTAACTATTCATTAACTTTATCTTTATTTAAACCTTAACTTTAGGGGTTAAATATTGTGTGCTACCCACTAAAGCACAAACATCTTGGAATTTTAGTGCATATTTTCTCTTAGCTCTTACCTAAATGTTTAATCTTAGCGTTTTCTACAAGGCCTTTTGTGAATATTCACTGCAAGGTGTGATTCAGACATGTCATCCCAGTTTAAATTGGGAAGTCACAGACCTGAGTGAGTGAATGCCCTTGTCCTGACGTGCTATCTGCTTTTCAATCTGCAGCCTGTGGCTGTTTTAGTGTCCAGTCAAAATGTCCACAAAAAGCAGCTAGTGAAAAGTTGATGTCAGCCGGTGTGCGAGCATGGTTCGTATGAGCATGTGTAGCGTAATACTAGTTTAGAAACTCTGGTGGTGGGGTTTTTAAGTGAGTATTTATTAGGCTTTGTTTGGCACATTCCAGTATTTTCAAGCCGTCCAATAAACCATTACATACACAGCTGTTAGACCATGGACATGCAGTCGCAATATCCCTTTAAAAGCTGAAAGTAGAAAGCAAATATTTTTGTTTATTGGTGTTCCGAGGGGACAAGCCAGAACTTCTGACCTGGACTTTTCCCAAATTTAATTTTCTGCATAATGTAAAATATTATCAAATCTGACAATGACATTTAAAAAAGAAAAATTACATTCTAGTGTTGAATTTTGACGTCTTCTGATCTGCAAACGTGAAATAGCAGACTGCTGTCTTTTCAGGCAAAACGAATTGAAAAATCTCTGATTCAAATTGATTGATCCTACTTGTACATTTTTTATTTTTTTAACTAACTCGATCGATTTCTAACTCACTGACCCCGTCTTTATACCTCTGTACATGTGGTCCACATGTTCCACCCTCATATTTTTTCACCACTGCTGTGTGTTTTTAATATTCAGTTGTCTTCTTTGTGTGTCTTTTGCCTTACTCAAGTTCACGTGGATTGAATTATTTAACGTAATTACTTAACTGAATATATGCATTACGTGTTTGTGCAGATGCTGATGCAGCTGAAGAACCTCGCGCTGGAGGCAGAGACAGAGCTGGAACGGCAGGATGAGGCTTTGGATGTCTTGACAAGCTCAACGGACCGAGCCACCATGCACATAGAGAAGCACACGTGCCGCATGAAAAGGCTGCTGTAGCCCTGACAGTTCACAAAACACACTCCTGACAAATGCACTTTGTCTTTCATCATTGTCCACATGCATATATATATATATATATATATATATATATATATTTTTTTTTTTTTTGAAGGAATTTGTATGTGAAAACTGACAAAAAGCTAAAACACATATTATCCTCAGCCTGCCTTCTCATCCCTCCTACCCATCCCATCCCTGTAACGGCACCTGATAGTGTTGCTTGTGGCTTGGCTCAGGCGACTAAACCCGATTGGAAATATTTTTTAAGGGAAACCAGTGAGGGATCACACCATCACACCCATGGGTCAGCGCCAGTGTCAGTGTTGGTAGAATATCAGGAATCCTCTTGTTAAGTGAAAAACAAGCTGATAGTTTCAAACTTTAAAGAAATGTAGGAAAATGTGGATTTGTTTGATCACAGTCATGTCTGCCATTTGTCCTCTTTTTGTTCCTCAGGTCATGGATGTCATTTATCTTCTTATTGCTGCATGTGTCAATATAACGTCTTTATAAAAACATCCAATATAGCTGAATACTGTAAATGCATAGATAGGTTCTGGGACACCTGGAAACAGAATAAAAAGCACTTCTTCTCTTTGCTTTTAAATATGATAAAGTAATTTATTTATGACTTGCTAAAATAAAAGATTGGTACTGTACAACTATAAATCTGTATTCATCATAAATGACTGGCATTTGTCACAATTTTGTTATTTCATTGTGCTCTGTTATCACTGTGAATTTGTATTTAGCCAGTAGGTGAGTGATTCTCAAACTGAAGATTGTTGATCCTTTTAGGCTTTCTCTCTCATTGTTATGAACTCATTTAAAAATGTGAGGTGAAGGGTGTGTTTTTATTAACTTGCTCTCTCTCTCTCTCTCTCTTTTTTTTAACCTAAATTGGAGCATGTATGAAAAATTTTGAGAATCATTGCATTAAATATATTTAATGTACAATGATCTCAGTGCACATTTTTGCTCATCAACATATTCAATCTTGACTGTAAGAAAATGACAAGTAAATTAAAGGAAAATGAAATAAGAAATAATATGTTTGATTTAAAATAGTAAATAAAAAATAACATGCATTGTACGCAGCTAATGAATACCTTTTTATCAGCTAGGAAGTCAGTATTTCAAATCTGTAAAAGGATAATATGAGTAATAAAATGAAAATAAGTTTATTGGGTTGTTTGTTTATTCAGTTGAATAAAGTGTTTGTGAAATGTATTTTCTATAAACCGACTGTTCGTGATCAGGCAGAACAACCAGCCTGGACAGCATCTTTCAGATCTTTATTTTGGTTTCCCTTCAATATTCTCAATCCTCATTTGTAACTGTGGTTATTTTTAGTTAAATACCTTTTAAAATGCTACTACTTTCCACCCTGTGTTAGTTTGATACAAAACAGTGATAAAAGCAACGTGACAAACTACTGAATGCACATCTGTTGTAAACAGGAAACTGGTTATATGTTTTTGTTGGTATATTATTAGCAGCAACAGCTTTTAATTAACTGCAAGGTGATCACGTGCCTTTATATAGACAGTTTTTTGTCAGTTTGGTAGCTTTAAAATTGCACAAGATTCAATTTGAAATCAAATGGAGTATGATTTTGAGGTTGTGACTTTGGACATAAGCAGTAAGAGGTAAAAGAGATAATTGGTAAGTTCCTCTTCCCCAGATTTTGTGTCTGTTTGTGTGAGCAGAACATATTTTATTTCCACTGACATTTCTGTCACAACAACTATCAGTAAAAATAATCTTTTAGTGTATTGATGTCTCTGTACAACCATGTCTGGCTGCACAGAGTACATATACTTTCAATTAGAGAAGTCAGCAAGCATAGTTGATGTAAAATGGATGTTGAGCTCTAAAATGAGTGTCATTGATAAAAGTGGAGTTAATAAAAGACCCAAATAGCATAAGGTTTCTAAACACTTCACACTCTTGTTCCATTTTAGTCTAAACTCTGAATACATTTGAAATTACCTGCAAGCAGATCTAGACAAACATATTTTTCAATGTGGTCAGACAACTAGTCTGGATCCTGATTACTTATATTAACATCAGCTCCAACAGCATGACTGATATTATTTTCAACTTTAATTGAAACTTTTGAGTATGTAACAGCCTGCTATGGGCTGGGATTGGCTCCAGCAGACCCCCGTGACCCAGAAATGGATTCAGCGGGTACAGAAAATGGATGGATGGATGGAGTATGTGACAAACTTTGTTCCATCTAATAGAAGAAAAAAAACAGCTGTTAATCCTTTCTTTCTGTGGATGGATTTTGTCAACATGATAGCACAATAATTGTAAAAGTTATAGTCACAACTCTTTTCAGTGTAGTTATATCAAAACAAAGGCTTGGGCTAATTATATGTGTGGTCCAGGAACAAGCATCAGTGCTGGTCTTATACCAGTTATTTCTTATACCGCTGCTTTCCATAACAAACATATCTTTTACAAACGCATATATATTGTTTAGCACTCTGGAAGCATCAGCTCTTGCACATGCAGTAGTACAGTAAATTGAAGTTTACGAACAAACAATAGACTAAAATAATCAGAACACTTTTCAGAATAGTATTGTGTCATAAAATTTCCATTTGAGCAAATAAACACTGTTATTTAGTTGAAAAGTGCACCAATGAAATTAACTTGATTCCGTAACAGACAGCCATCAGGCAACACCTCCAGCACTCAGCTCCCATGGGACAAATTGCAGTAGAGAAAATCAAAACACATGCAAACTAGAAGCGGATGTTAATGACTGTTTCAGGCACCGTGCATGCTGTCATGGGGAAGTGGCTCACTTTATAGCCTCTAGTATTAAAACATCCTGTTGGCACCATAGCTGCTGCCATCAGCTGAACTCCTCTGTCAAACAGCTGTCATCAGAAAGAGGACTACTTCTTACAAAGAGTAAGCCTGATTTGATGTAGCAAGTGAGAATCTACTTAATTATTAATCAGGAAGAAACCTTAATTAAAAGGGTTTGAAACAACAGCCTCATTCAGCGGTCTGGTCCCAGTTAATACAAACGTATCACATCTGTCAAACAAGGTCAATCAAGAAAGCTGTGGTACTGAAAACAACAGCACACAACACAATGCGGTTGCCATCATGTAATATCATAAATTCTTCTTGCCCAGAAAGATGTTTTCACTCAGGGTCATTTATTTTGTTGATTTCACTGATAAACATTCACAATCTTCTAAGCTCGAAGCTGCAGCAGCACACCACATGGTTATGTGAATTCCAAGCCTTAAAAAAGGTTAGGGAAATCGAGTACACAGTGGTGTGGTTTTGAAGCTGCCTCGCAATACGAGGAAGTGGTGGCGGTCATGTCTGACCACAGATACACAAGATCCGGCTTTGCCTTCCTAATCTAACGGATGGTATGGAGACACAAGGGATTTTGCTGGCCTTGACTTCCAAGTCTGTTTACTTGACAGTTCTGTGGTGAGCTCTCTCATTCAAGGAGCGTGTCTTCACTGATGGCCAATCAATCAACTCTTGCAGGAAAAGAAGCGGACCCAAGTCTGTGGGCTACATGAGGGCAAATGAGTTGGACTGCACTCCTAAATATGAATTCCATCTTCGATAGACTCATGAGATTGCCATAAAAAAGGGCTGCAATCACCAACCTTAAGAAGAGTTTTTTTGATTAGGCAACGTGCAATTAGTGCTTTTATATAAATAATGTTTTCTGGTGTTATACATCTAAATGTATGAACATGAGTTGAGAAGAATGTTGGGACTCTTACTGTTGCAGGTGTTGCTGGGTTTCATTTTGCTGAAGGAATTTAAGGTTTTAGGAAACAAGTTAATGTTAGAACTGGGAGAGAACATCCATGCACGAGGGCTGCCTGGTTGAACCAAGAAGTGTTTAGGTAATCTCAAACACAAAGTGATTTGATGTAAATCGTCAAGATCGGCCTCCTATGAGCGTGGCAACATTTTATCTTGTCTTTTACTCAATCTTTGGCATCACAGACATAAATAAATGTGTGAATATGAGAATATACTTACCCTTCACATACATTACTTGGATTGGCATCTATCTTTGGTTTAGTCAAACAGTAAATGTGCCTCACACCGCTGTTATGGTACTTTCCCAGATGCTGAGCTACGTGGTGATATTGTGTGCTGTTTCACGTTGTTCTGTTTTCTTTGGTCTTTCAGAAGCCTGGTCTTTGGGTTTCTGACTTTTCCCATTTCTGTGCAACAGAGTTAACAACATAGGCAGCCAAACTAAACTTGGCTCTAGTTTTCTACAGTAGTATCACTCTTAAATCAACTCCAGGTGACATCCCACATTTCAGTCTACCTGAACTCTCCAGGGGGACTTAGCTTTTTTGCATGTGAATGCTGTAATACTTACTAACTTGCATATCATTAGTTGAAGAGATTTGTAAAAATAAGCAATTATTCAACAGAAAAGTTGACCCTATTATAAGGTCCTCTATGTTGCTAACATCTTCAAAGCTGTAAGGAGGTATGCTCAACCAATCAAGATGCAGCTATAAGAACATGTGAGCCACTGGTATGTAATTGGTCTCATGGATTAAAATGAATTGATTTACTCTATGAGTAGTCATTAGTAAATTGTTGGCACATCAGTGGTAAACATTTAAATAAATCTCATAGCTGATCTAGTTTATTTTTTTGGGATACCTCTACTGAATAATCCATTAAACCTTTCCAAATAAGGTAATTGAAAACACAAGAGAAACGCAGCTTGAGCATATTTTAGGACTCCGTTTTGTGATGGCTGGATTCTGTGTTCATCAACAGCCCATCCACACACCTCTTTCAAACAGGTTGTCTGGCTGCAAGCCAGAACACACCACATCAGTACTTTTACAAGCTGGCCCCCCAGAAACTTTCAGTGAGTATGTTTTTAGTGGCTCTTACTGCAAATGGAAACACTTAGTTCCCATAATAAATTACCCACCCAACTCGTGCCACACTGCACAGACTCCAAGCTATTAGGACAATGTATTTATATTTTACATTAACCTCTCTTTGGATCTGCTGTGTTGCAGTGGTTTTGGGTCACATGAACAGATAAGAGAACAGGGGAAAAAAAATCACCAAAAGCTTCTTGCAACAGCGTGCAACCTGCAGAGCTGGCAGTTTGATTAAAAGTTAAATATGTATCACCCCCTTGTCATCCCACTTGGGGCTGACACTGAGGTTATTTTGAGTTAAAAATAGATTTTCTTGGCCACTAATTTTCTCTGATAAGTAAATATCCATTAGTGCGTCGGGCCAGTGATCTCAGGGGCAATTCTAACGTTGAGTTTAAACTATTGTTTACGCTGTAGCTGGATAATTAAAAGAGACAACGTGGCATAGCAGACCCTGCTGTTTAACAGAACATCCATAACAAAAACAGTAATAATGGCACTGCTGTGAACACAGTCCAGCAGGGTCAGGGTCACATAATGCAAAACCACACTTAAAAGCACTCTATATTAAATGTCAAGGTGTTCTAGGAAATAAGAGCCATATCAAGGATCCTTGCTGGGAGCACCCGTGAAATAATCCCAATTATAATTCCAGCGAGCTTGTGTATTTGACCACCTGGTGATGTAATTGCAGCTGACCAAATAGATTGTTGCTGAAATATTGCCCCGCTGCTATAGGTACGTTGTGACAGCGTCGTGTGTTCACTGAGGGCTGCCACAACCATAACAAACACAGCTGAATCTGGGGTTTACATTTCAGCAGGATGACGGCGCATGCAGCGTCTGGGTGGAACTCGGGAAAAGGAGCCTGGGCCGACAGCTTGGCCTGGCTCTCTGCCAGCATGGTAACAACAGCCTTTTCAGAAGGACCTGCAAGGCTATTGTCCAGATGCACCGGCTTCTTAATGCAAAAAGCATCGACGCATGCTATGTAGCATGTTTGATGGAGTGGGTAAAGCCATGCCAGGACAATGGACTGCGTCTGTAATGAGGGTGTGGACCATCAACTTCAGACTGAAGTCATTTTCTTCTGAGAAATTCCAAAACGAAGCCGCCAGTCTAATACCATGGGCTTTAACTTTTGAAGTCAATGTAACCACAAACGGAAAGAATAATTGTAATCATCTTTGGCGTGGGAATGGGTTTAATATGGAAATAAAGTCAAACTTCCATTGAGGTCTTGGTTCAGAAACTTGTCAATGTCTTACACGGTGTAACTAAAGAGAGACTATTTTTTCTTTTTTCATTTCCACACTTGTCTGTTCAAAGATTTCACCTCTTTTTTTCTTTTAATTTCATCTGAATTTGCATAAAACAAGTTGACAACAAAAGACCCCCCCCAAAAAAAAATCCCTAATTGAATACATAAAAAAAATTGCATGCACAAAAACCACTTCTTTTCACTTTTCTCAATATCTTAAACACTTTCCCTTTTTTTCTTATTTAAGGTTTATTTCCATAACTGAAAGGAATTTTTGGACAACACCTATTTTGTGGAAACTTCTTCCACAATCCCAAATAGCTTGTCCGTGTAACCTCAGGGGAGAAGCCAGTAACTATGTAATTGGAGAAGATTGAGTACACACAGCAAGACCATAGCCTGGTGAGCTATTGAGACGCTGAAACAAAGATTACCAGATGTTTACTCTGCTCTGCCACATGTGAAGTGGTTACTGAACTTATCCACAGAATGTATGAGTGGCAGGCAGAAGGAGTGTGAACCTTTGACCGAGTGTCCATTACAGGTAGACGCGATCCATAATGCCGAATGACCATGAAGTCAGTGCAAAACAATGACGTGTTATTCTGCTTGGTTTTCCTCTGAAATGAAATCTAGTGTTCCTCAAGGTATCACTCAGGAATCCCCTTGTACTGATGGAAACTATGGAGCAGTCAAAACAGAGCTCTGTAATTCAGCTGTCTGGTTTCAATTAAAGCATTGAATATCAAAGACAATCACTCCCATTTTTACATCAGAATTTTATGTGTTCCCAGTTTGTTTTGATGGAAAATTTGTGGGTGGAGCACTTGCTAATTGGTATGGAAAGCTTGTACCTGTGGTAGACCAATGTTTTGAGACTAAGAAGCTTTGAATATTTGATTTCTTTTCTTCTGAAAACAAACCCAGCTTTATAGATATAAAAAAATTCCAGGCAGGATCTGATGGATAGGATTGTCTGGAATAATAAAGTTACACAGTCATTGTGAGTATCCAAGACTGTGGCGTAGTGGGGTATAATTTGTCATTCATCCTGACTATAGATCAACCATTTAACCATTTATTTACAATTACATTTTGGCTCTGAAAATACACCAACACCATGGGCTTTGTTAGTAGTAAAAGCTCATGATTTGATATTTGAAAATTCCCAGTCAAGCTTGGTTGGCAGCAAATTATCATGCCATTGTTTTTACTGTGGATGTCAAGCACTGATGAAGTAAAGTCTGTATGATTTGCACCTCTGATCTCATGCTTTATAAAATTCGATTGACTACATCTTAGAGCCAACAGTTCTGCCAGCCAACAGTCCACCCTTATGTCTGAAGGATATCCTGTTAGCTTTGTTTGCACTGACATTCTCTGTTCATCTATCACTTCTTATATTAGCCCTTAGTGCATTTTAAGACAGCTTCCTTCCTGCCCTGATATGTCCCTGAGACCATGACGATGAACTGCCAACTTGCTACTAAAGTCAGCTAAGTTGCTGCTGGATCGGTTTTTAGTTTCTCACATTTAAAAATATAATATCACCACCGGCTGTTGTGTTGCTTTCCAGCAGATTTTTCCATGGGCAATGTCTGAGTGTCCTTGGTTTCAACCACTGTTATTCAAATGACATTAAGAGGAAATTTTATTGTTGTCTCCGTGGAGAAGTTGCTTCATGCCAGCATGTTCTCAGAGCGTTGCATATAAACACGGAGCCATTTCTGGCTAGTACACTGTCAAATGTGTCATTCATTGGCATTTTTAGTGCCTTGCTTGTCTTTTTTATGCAATCAGAATGATCCCAGATAATTAACATCACGGTAAAAGTACAGGACAGGGTGCCGTTCCTCAAATGACATAGCGAGAACACAAAATGATATGTGACATGAATTGGGGGGGTTTAATAAGCTATTTCATGAAATCAGGCTGATTATTCTTGCAGAGAGTTACAAAATTAAAGGCTGGCCAAATATGCAGATCCTTTATGCAGCGGTTGTGTGACAGTTATTAACCACATCATAATAAAATGCATATTATATATTGAACAGTGGCTGCAGATCATTTTCATTCTTATGTTGAGGCTATTTCAAATCTTTCACATTCTTTCAGTTCTGGTAAAAGAGAGATGGAATCACTGTGTCTATATAAAAAGCAAAAAGTTAGTCACTCTCCACCCTCCTCTGTGGTTTTCAAGAATTGCAGGAGATCCATATGAAACATGGTCTTCTGTCATTAGTGGTGAGCTTTGATCTGCAGATTAGAGGGTATATCATTAAATTATGTTTGCATTTGAAAACAGGAACCTTTTAGTAACTGGTCAAAAAATATCTTCAGTTAAGTCACAAATATATACGCAGCTGCAAATAAAGATGCAATAAAACAGTTTTTCAACCACATTTCATGAAATTATTGTAAATGAAAAGGTGAATGAGAAAGAGAAAGGTCTCTGAAAACAAAAAAAATATATATATTTTGGCTCAAACACCATTAAGATCACTTTTTTGATGCAGAAATGTGAGAGGGGAAACAGCTTCCCTTGTGTATTTCTACAACCCCTGTTCTCTCTTAGCATACACTTATCAGGCATTTTCCACAGAAAAGAATGCTTTCACATACACTTTCATGTCAGTGCATCAAGCTAACATTAAAGCTTCACTAGTGTTATTGACCATTAAATCGAAGGAAAAAAAAAGATGGGGATTGTCACGGGTGTCATAGAAGAGGTGAGACCGAAGAGGACAGCGATGAAGGAACATGAAAAAGACACAAGCAAGAACTCTCACACTGATTTCAATTGTTACTTTTGCTGGTTTCAAATTTAATATCCCAATTTTTATTAGATATTTTACAGGTAAGGTGGGCAACATGGGAATTACATTTCAAAGGAGATGTTCACGAATCATTTCAATTTTTCTTCCAGTTTCATGAAATGCTTATGACAAGCTTTAGCACAAAGTGACATTTTCATACATTACTTTGTCTAAGCTTTGAAAATGTAATAACTTTGTTTAAAATGGCTGTAGTTCCTAATTGGCAAATACATTATTTTTGTGAAACACATTCATACTAATTGTGGTTCTGCATTAAGACAAGCTCGTAAAAACTCTGTCATTGTCCATATACTTCTGGACCTGACTCTATGACACACTAGACCACTTACTTGGTCACACCTATTGTCTGATCCTTAACTTGATTTTCTGTAGTTTAATTTATAATAATTTGTTTTCTGCAGAGATATGATGGACCTGTGAGAGATGACAAGACGTTTGTGTTTGTTAGCTCAGATGCAGTTACAAGACGTCACAGTCTGCCCTGGAGCATTAAAAACATTCTGCTGACTGACGACATAAAGACATCATTCTGAGGTGAAACTGAATTTAGCCAAGCTTAGATATTTCAGACTGACATGCAGAGAACTGGACCTGACCATCCACACTGAAATCGCTTGCACTGATGTAGAGTCCCATTGAATCAGAACATTTTAGACTACAATAATATTTCTCTTTGTGGATATAGACCCTTATTAACCTCCCTGGATTATTGTTTTCATTTCATATGCCCACAGCGCTCTATTATTATTATTGTTATTATTATTATTACAGTTTTGTCCAAGTGTCCAAGTGTCATAAATTTATTTAATCTAAAAAGTCATATGTTATAATTTTGTTATGGTTTTTATATATGCACACCTGCTCTTGATATGTTCTCCTTCAGGTCTTCGGGGAGGTAATAACTACCTCTGATTATGTGATTTCATGGGACACATCTTGCATTTTTACAGTCCACTGAAAAGGTACCAAGAACCAGAGAAGCAGTAAATGAGGGTTCAACTATGACAACATGTCTGGTTTTATTATTACCTTCGTATGTCAGGTCACACATTACTCTCTTTAAAACAGTGAATACTCTGCATTTTGTCTTGCACATCATTTAACGTAACTGCTATCAATCAGAGTTTACTGAGCAAGTAGATTTTTAGCTTGGCTCCAACCCAGCTTCTCTTTTCCTCTTAATGGTGGAGGGATACACTCTATTATGTTTTTAAACAAGCACCTTTCCTCCACTGAGTGTTTTAAATGCTCAAGTATCTTCTCACCCATTAAACTGAAGCTGCATCTGGGAATATTTCTCTTCAGTGACCAAGTCGTAATCTAAGACTCGCCGCTGACGATCAGAGATTGTGACCTCTTGTGATTTGGTCTTATGGGCTGCTGCTTACACAAGACCGCCATGCCAGAAAGAGGGGAGAGGTGGGTTTTCCAGGCCCACCCGCAAGGAGAAAGCAACTATTTCCCCTCCATAAATCAAAATGGACACAGTCTGTCTAGGGGCTTTCAATAGGAACAGACCATTTTTAAAGTTAAGAGTTTCGCTTTACAATACACACACCACACTTGCAGAACATATCTTGAAAAACAAACCAACTCTACCTCATGTGAACCCTCTTTTTGTCTCTGTTAAACCCTTGTCTAACGAATAAACATTTTCCCTTGTAGGCATTAAGGTAAACTTTATACTTACCATATGGACAATACACAGTGATTTTAAAAATCGGAAACACACATCGGATAGCTGAGATGAACTGACGCCACCACTCACACAGCAGAGATCTTGGTTGTGTCTGGTGATAAATATTACTTCCACTGTGCAACCTTTCTGGCTTGCTGTGCTTTGACAATATCAAGATTCCTATTCCCATCACATAAAAACAATCAGTATCGTTTTCCTTGTAATGAGATTCTCTGGTGAGACCGGGGGTTCAGACGAGTCATGACATGACTCACACCACCAAACAGCATCGACAAATATGCTCCTAATGTCAATGACACCATGTCTCGGATACTAAATGTAGACATCCCTGAGAAAATATCAGGCGGTAATTACACATTTCCTCTGAGATAGGAAAATTGTTAAAATATGTTTTAAGATGTAGTACCAATGACATGTGATGGAATGTTGTTAAAGTTAATATTAAAAAGAAAAGAAAAATCATCCTGCTCTGCAAAGGGATTGTACAAAATCAATCTCATACACCCTGTGTGATTGGTTAGTTGATGAAAAAAGGGCAGTTGAGGGCAGTGAAATTTTTCCAGTGTAAACCCAAAGGAGGATGACCTGGAACAATTTAACCAACGCGGCTGGCTGAGACTTTGCAGAGCTGTGTGCGTGGATAATTGGTCGAGCAGTAGAGGAATGACCTTAAGTTTGGATTCAAGCAGTTAGGAGACCTTGGAGACAACCTTGATCTCCAGGCTGTCCCTCACATGTTTCCGCAAGAGCTTGTGTTGAAACTTTTCAAATGCCGATAATTCATATAAAAAAAATCTTTTAAAAATCAGCAGGGCTACATGGGCCTGTATATGATGTGGACACTGCAAGAATAGTTTAAAAATTAATTAGAAGTAGTTATTGAACAATGCAGAAAGAATTATTTTGTGATTCCCCAGACATTTAGCGTCTAATACACCAAAACAAAATTCACTCACTCATCAAATAGCATGATCAGCCCACCACCAATACTATTCCTCCTGTTCATTCAACATACAGCTCGAGGAGAGCCTGAAAGTGCAGGGAGCTCCTCATTGATCAGTAGTGGAACAGAATCCAGATCCAGCCAGCTGGGGCTGTTAGCTGGGGGAAGCCGTGTTCTTTTCAGTGAGGTAATACTCCAGACATCTGCAGCAGGTTCTAATTATGCCAGAACAACTCAGTGTCTGGCTGCGTTTGGTGAGAGGATTAGCCAACACAAGCCATTTTACTCTTCTCTGTGTAAGACATAAAGGCCAAGGGGATGCCCTCATTCCATCCAACTTCATCTCTGACTGTGGGAAATTCACAAGAGCAGAAGTCACCTACATTACAAAATATCAGCAAGGGCCCATGAGGTGAAGTGGTGGCTTTAGTTTCTTTATATTCTTATGAATATTAAATCTGACAAGTCCAAAATAAATTCTAGACTTTCAGACCTTTTAACCTTTGGCTGTGCCGCAACACAAGGTGGTGCTACTGCGTCTTTCTGGTCTGTTGCTATCCAGTTCACTGAGAAGCTTGCAAAACGGCCAAAGCACTAACTGTGTAAAGGCCACGTGTTCAAGGTCACAACTGTTTCATAATTTAAGCAACTAAATTAACATCTTGTAAGAGAGGAATAAGCAAAAGTGTCATGTGGAGGTTGTGCAACTGAGCAAGGAGGTGGTCAAAAAAAGTACAGTACAAAAGCCTTTGTTTATTAGGTTCTGATTTATCTTCATTCTCCCTAAAAGTGACTCTCGTAAAGTCATGCAGTAAATATGGGTCTTTTCTCGTAATTAAACTGACATTTCCTTCCCTGTGACTAAATAACAGGCTTATCAACAACACCCTTGCTTTAAAATAAGAGGGTAACAAGAGCAAGACTGCACATTGCAGTGAAACCCTTGATTTGAGAAAACTGTAAACTCTAAGTTGACAGTGATCAGCACAAAAACATTGGTTGCTATGGTAGCCGATCCACTACACGTGTAGCAGACAGACCTGACAATTATGTTTATTATGTTTCAATTGCTGCTTTTGAAGAACTATGATTCAGTTTTATTGCAGCATAGCAAAACAATCAGCCACAACTGTAAAACTATTTTCCTAATATTGTGAAGGTGCACATAAGCTGCTAAAATGACTATGACCAAGCACGGCACAGACACAGGACATTTTGGGGGTTTGTGCGGTGTTTGGCAGTGGAACATAAAGCATCCTCTAAGTCTTGTGTCTTGAATATGCTCGCTCTGGTGCATCCCCAATGAGGCTGAACCGAAAAAGAATCCCATGTTTAAGTGGATGTTACATGTCAAAATGCAGTGCATATGCATGTCTGGTCCCAAGCACTTCACTGTGCCAGGTGTATTTCTTTCTTTCGTTATGCTTTTGCTATCTTTGACCCATATCCAGTACACACGCATGCAAGCAATACTGAGCAAAACAACATTTTTAAATACATTACCTTGACACAGCTCAGCAGTAGCTGCAAATACAATTAGAGTTTGGATTCCACACATGGCAACTAGCCTCAAATCTCATCATTACCGGTGCTACAGAGCATAAGAGAAAGCCCTCTGCAGTCCCACTACAGAAATGGAGTGGTGACAGTTTTATGGTCTCAATGCTCAACAACCACACCCTTGCCACTCTAGATGAAACAGTCCACTACCACCCCAGCATGTAACGTCACATGCTTGAACCTGCTCTGCTAAACTTGCTGGGGCTGTTAATCAACAGGGGTTTAAATTCCTCATAAATGATGATATTGCTGTGCGTGACTCCAAATGGAAATTTTTCAGACCTTTATTATTGTCCAGGCTTTTAATGCTTACATTTACTTCTCATTTATTTATGCTAATCAGTAACAAATACATTGTTTCGATCATTTTTAAATTATTTGCAATTTGATATGTCCAAAAGATTAAAAGCTGGAAGGACACGTACATTTTTTTTTCATATCTTGGGAATTCTTTCTCTGCCGAGTTGAAAAGCTTGTTCCATTGTAATGAATTCTCAACGTCTGCTTCTGTCCCCTACATCCATGGTAGATATCCATTAATTTTTCCACCTTCACATCTTTTCCAAATAATATGACCACTTTTCCTCTGCGCTTAGTGAGGCATCCACATGGAGAATAACAGCTCACAGACTTTCTGTCTCTCTAAGCCCCATATTCCACATCATGGGGACATTTTTAAGACAATTGCTGAAAGTTTGCTGGAGGCACAGCAGTCTCCCTGGTCTGAAGACATTTTAAGTGAGACACTCCAGATAGGATCCCACACTTTTAGCTGTCCTAACATCAGGCAGTCTCACCAGAACTATAAGTGAAACCCTCTGATGTGACAGAGAAGGAAGAACATCATTAATAAACATAATGAGGCAGATGGGTGCACTAATGGGTGACTAGAGTATACACTAAGAAGTCAGTCAGGGGTGAAAGCATCGGGTGTCTTTGTTGGAAGACATTCAGATGTGGAAACCGGATGCTTGGGTGTTTTTGACCTTGAATAACGATAATAAACACATCAGCCAAGATGAGTCAGTGAGTCTAAATTTCGTCACCTTCATGGCCACATGGAGAGTTTTCCACCTCTGATATGGCAGGCAAGGAAAACAAATTAAAGGAGCACTCCATTAGTTAACACTGAACCCATGCAACACTGTTGGGCTGACAATTGAAACTGAAACAGCAGGACCACAGATATACTCATTGTTATTCCACACATTCCTCTCCTTGTCATCACTTTCCACCTACATGCTTCACAATGGAATTTGACGGGTTTCAGTCGTCTGTGCAGGTTTGTTTGCAATGAGATCATGATCACAGGCGATCCAGGAGAAGCTGTACACTGATGAACAAGGTGCAACAGAATATACCAGTCAGGACTCAACTGTGCAATATGATCAATGTGAGAAGTGTGGTTTTATATAGAAAGCAAGACTGAAGAAAGACACTGAAGGCTTTTCATAGATGCCTTCAGCCACAGATGATAGTGCTTCATTGACCTGATTGGTCAACGTTTACTCAAGATAGATGGTAATCTATGCATCATGCTTCAGTTCTTTCCCCCCTAGATGAATTTCCAGGTGGTTCTATGGTCTTTCTATGCAACGAACCACCTTGTGGATTAAGTTAGTAAATCGCGAGCAAAAACACAGCGCTCCAACTGAAGGTGTCTTGAGTGACTTGACTCTAAGCCTTCTGCTGGGGTTCCTACAGCTTCCATGAACTCCCTGAAGCCTCAAATTATACTCTGACTTGTGTGATCATTGGAGATCCTTCTTTAAGTTAGTTTCTTTTCACGATTTGCACAATTTCCAGCGAGATTTTTAAAACAGCCCAGCTCCAGGAGAAAATATGCAGCAATTACATTTCTCCACATATCTGAAATGTCGTAAAGTAACAAAGAAGACATAGATATTGTGATATGTGGCATTTTTCTTCATCTGTTGCTTTGTATAGGGCATCGTTGAGGCAGTGTGATGTTAACCTTTAACCACATATCTATTAATATTTAAGCATTTTTTGAATCACTAACCCAAACATTTCATATTTTAAGCCTATCCATAACAAACCACAACTTGCAACAATGTTAAAAACAAACAAAAAAAAGGAGAAATGTTGTCAAACAATGTTCAACTGTCCTCCCCCTTGTGAAAACTTTGTCGTTCAATGTCACCTTTGTGAAAGTTTTGCATGACACAAAACTTGAACATGTTACGGTTTGTAAGTCAATTTGACATGTAATTTTTTTTTTTTTTTTTTTGGAACCTTCAAAAAAGAGTAACGTTACCATTGATAAAACTGATGGACTGGAGTTAAGTTTTCACTGAATAAAGTGTGTGAAACTGTGAATCTGTTGTCTTGTCGCACAGATGAACTTGCAAAAATGGCTGCCAAGAGTCTAGTGTCAAAGGGTGAATGTGTCTTATCATTTAGAGCTGCTAGAACAAAACTAGGTAAAAAGGATGGGCTGTAATTGGGTGCTATCAGAGACGTCTGTGTCAGGGGCCCATCAGCTCACTTTCTATCTATTCCAGTGTTTCTCTTAAAGGTATCCTGTGGAGACTTGTAGCACAACTATGGAGCAATATTTTTACAAGCGCATGGTGCACGTGCATCAGGTGATCGCATCTGCTGTTTTATTCATGTGTCACAACCACCAACTCTCTCAGTTATGAGGCTATCAGCTGACTAGTAAACTTTCATGGAGGTGCATGGGTTGCCCATTAAAACCCAACATTTCATGCTATTACTCTCCTGAAATGTTCAAACTAGAATTATTTGCTATTACAGCTCCCTCCTCCAAGAGCTTTTGCTTCATGCGCTATATGTTTCATTTTGTTTTCTTTAATAATAATATTTTCATACCTATGTATTGCCATTAAGTTCAGAATCCTGCTTCACGCTAGGATATTTTGTGGGCCTGAAACAACACTATGCAACACCTCAATCGGACATTGCAAGTATACATAAAATAAATTACAACCAAATTATCATTCAGCACATGCCATGTCTAAGTTTCAAGCCTTATACAGAATGTGAATTCACATTTTTAGCCTGGAGGCCTGTAGATAGAGCCCCCTGAGAAGGGAAACAGTGTGTTGATACGCCCAGGGGTAGTGGAAAAAGGGGCCTGTGTGAACTGTCAGCACCAGATAGACACAGAAGCAGCTAATCTACTCCCAGGCCAGCACTCACTAGCATGTGCCACTTGCACTCTTGCTGACCGACTTCCCATATGCATATGGAATGAGGTGGACAGGGTCTGGGTGTACCCGCAGGTGGAAATCCTGAGTGGAGATATACATGCATGAGGAGATGATTACCAAACAGTAGACGCAATAGAGTTCTGGGAAACACAAATCCTGGCAAGGGACCGCTACTTGGAAAAAACACTTTGAATTCAGACTTATGTGTGGGTTGTTCGCAGATTCAAGACACAATGGCATGTGAGCACAACTGTATTATCTCATTCTGTACACTGAGCGAGGTGTTGACATGCTGCTTGTACTTTAATTAAATATACAATTTTCCAGACAATGGAAAATGGATCATTAAATCAGCCACTCCTAGCTGAATGAGAAGAGCAAATAAAAGATTGTTTGCTCAGTGACTAAGATTTGGAGATGGAGCAAAGATGGATAGCTACAAAGGAGACCAAACCCCATGATATCATATCCCTTACTTCTCCGTGAACCTTTGTTCATGATTCATTAGTTCTGAACAGACTTCGTCTTGTCATTGAGACTGCTTAAATCCTTTGACTGCTCTTGAGTGATCAATACTAAACAGTGGATTTATTATTTATTGGATGAAAAGGTAACTTCACACAATGAACAACATTAAAACAATTTTTAATGCATAATGTTTTGTGACCACCAGTTGTTGCTATTCCAGTGGCATAGAGGGTTGTTTTTGTCCTTTATCTAAACAGGTACTCCCCGAGCATCATGCCAGACCCTTAGAAGCTGACACAGTGACCCGACAGCTGAACAGCCCACCAGGAGCTGGTCTGCAGACAGATCAAAGTGGAAATCATGCTCCACCAACAGAGATAAATACACACTTCCTCTCATCCCTTTCACACTGGTTTTTCCCACACTCCAGCAAACCGTTCTGCTGCAGCAAGGCCAGCTAAGAGGAAATGACAGACCACATCAAGAGGCATGCTGTTGCTTTGACCTAAGGGCTCGCACCAGACCTCAGGACGCAGGGAAACGCTTCAGCATTCATCTGCAGGTTGGAAGTTATTTGTGCTTTTCTTAGATGTTGACAACTGCGGAGCAATGCATCTAAGAAAAAGAAATGGCTTCCCAGTTGGGCTGTTCATGGTTCAAAATGCTTATACCACCAGATGGTGCAGTGAAATGACACTAAAAATATGTCCAAATTTCTCTAACAGCCACAGTCTGACCTTCACAATATATACACAATCTGAAAACACAGAACTTTAAAAACTGAACCAGTTCAACAAATGAAAAATAGTCACAGAGAAACAAGAAGCTCATTGAAATGAAAATTGAAACTCAACAATAATAACAATAAAATAGAGTTCATAACTCTACAAACTGCTTGGAAGACACAATTTATTTCAGTCAATAGTACAATTGAACTTTACCCCTCTGTTGTCCTATACATCATTCTGAACTCTGTTTAAATTTTTTTCTCACAAATAAAATTCTTCCAAGAACTGATTTTTTGGCAGTTCTCCTCTCTGGCATATCCATGAAAAAGAGATAAAGTACCAACATAACTTGCAGTAGTATGAGTTGCACGATAATTTGTTAGTCTTAAATCACTATGAGAGTGTAAATATCTCTACTTTTGCTATTGTTTCCTTGGGATTCATGATAATTAGGAAAGATTACCTGATGCTGATCACATTGTTTTGTTGGGTGAACAAACCAACCAAAAACTGACTGAAAACAATCATTTAAAAGGTAAAATATAATATCTAATATATGAAACTGCTGGGTGAAAATTATTTTTCCACCATCCCTCCAACCTCTGAATGAGAGCTTTATCACTATTTACGTTAATCATGCCTGATGAAAATCTATGCTTAAGCGTTACATGATGCATTCAAATAGTAAATGTAAAAACAATAATGATACAATTCCAGGTGCGGTTGAAAGACTGTTGGAGTTGTATTATTAATTTCCTCCAATTCACGGTGCAAAGTAAATAAGCACATTTCAAAGAAATGTTTAACCATTCATTTAAGCTGCCATTTAAGCTATATTTGAATTAAACCACTAATGACCTTATAATTCCCTGACACTTTTAAAATCTCGTATAAACTAGACTCCAACCATAGCTGACTGATTGTTGTTCAAGAAAGTAGCATAGCACAGACAAATACCTTCCTAACAGCTACGTTTTATTTTATTTTATAAAGCTATTGTTGGGCATTGTAATGAATCACATCAGAGTGTATTTTAATGAAAATTCTTCATATATTACATTACCTGAGACTTTCAGATTTGACAGAAATCTAAGGAAATCTGAGCAAATTGGTGCTTCTTAAAAACCTTTTAGAAACAGTTGCTAAGAAACGAGTCAGTTTTGATGTTTGGTCTAAAGAGCTACCTGTTTTCTAAATCTGTGACTTGTAACAGAAGGGCCTCTCATTTGGACAGTTCATATAGTAAATCAACTTTACTGCCAGCCAATGTTTCTCCTATGATTCTTCTGAGACATGTACTTGCCATACCAAAATATGAAGGCTACAAGGAAAATCCACTCCTCGAGCAATGAATTATGTTTGGGCATTCCCTGAACGGCGGTTGTTTATATTTTCTTGGCGGGGAATATGCAAGGCCACCCAAAACAAAATTGTGTAATGTCATATTATTCTACTGCTTTAGTACAAACTGGAGAAGATGCCAGATCCTTGTAAAAGGGCAATGCAGCTTTTCCAGTTTTCTCCTCTGTTTTATTCTCTTCCTCAGGAAATCCACCCATGCTTATAAGTTTCTCCACCTGTTTGGAAATATCTTTTAAATCGTTTCTGGTTGGTGTGAAGGATCATATGTAGGGCCCTTAATGAGCAAATAAAGTCTGACATTACTTTGCACCCAAAATCGGAGAAAGTGAATCACTGCAAATTCATCTCCTGCAATACCTAATATTGTTCATGATTCATGCAAACACCTAAAAAGTGAACCAGCGGGAAAATGGGAAAACTTATCCTAGATGTCCCGTAACTGAATCCAGCATCATTAAACATAGAGTAAATGGAGATTACAGGTTCAAACATTGTGAGAACTTTACCACTCTTTCCTGAAACAAATAAAAAAGGAAGGCTTTGAATATCATCTTATGAAAAAGATTAGAGGATAACAAATATTCAAAACACATCTTTATTATTTTGCACAGAAAATGATTCTTTCTTAATAATTTGCTATTAACTGTATACAACATAGTTGTACATTTACACTGGTCTTAACTGAAAACTCAGATAGCTGCTTTAAGCCATTTGAAGTAAATGTAAATAAAGTCTAAACCTTCATGCATGAAGACAAGTCAAACTTTAAGTTTCTAAGTGCAGAAATAAGTTGAGTCAAAAGAACAGAACACGTATGAAAGATAAAAACTTGACCTCTGGGTCTGAAACATAAAGCCAGCATTGAGTTGCCTGAAGTACAATGACAATGAAAATAATGATACCATGACTCTAAAATATCTTAGGCTTTGATGATTCCAAAAAGCATCACCTTCTGTCATGAAAGCCAATAAACTTTTTTTAAGTAAAAAAAAATGTGCTCTTTCTATTTAGTGTGCCAGCTGAAAGGGTTTTGAATGAAACGCCTCAGATCTTGTGGAAGTGACTGACAAGCAGTTTAGGGTGTAGATAGACAATAAGTTCATGCACCTTTTAACTTAAGGTGCACAAATATTGTTTTGGTGCATAACTGTTATTTTTTTCATCCTTTTTGAGGAAGCAATACCTTTTCCCCCATAGAGTTTTGCTTTGTTTCATAGGTCGTTGCGTTGGTTTTTAGGTCACCATTAATTCTTTACAGTCAATTGGAGATGAAAGATTATGGCATCCATTTATTTATTTATTTATTTATTAAATATTTCTTTCAAATCTAGTCCACTTTGAACCATGACACACTGTTTTCAGTTTTGGACACTGACAAGCAAATTTTTGCACATGCATATGTATACAAACTTACTCTTTGTTACTATGATTTCTGACCGGGCAAATGGCCAAATCCATTGAGTCAAAAAAGTTAGCTGCACACCAGCAGATGGTCTCCCAGCAATAGCCACTGCCGTATTTCAAATATAATGGATCTTAACATTGACAATAACAATACAGCTGTCCTTGTTTACTACCTGTTTGCTTCTGGTATGGGTTGACAACTGAAAGCAAACACACATTTTCCTGGGCACTTCCTAAAAGGACTTTTTTTATTTGTTCGACAGTTTTTAAAAATGACTTTTTTTCTTTCTTTGAATCATAAGACTCATTAGAGAAGAGGTTACGTTTAATATAAAAGTCATTTGACTTCTTGAGATGAGTGGCATGCAGTCCAAGTCGAGTTGAAACCAAGGCGTCGGTTTGAGCCGATGTTAACATCAAGCTTGCACTGAGCCATAAGATTTTTGATATTAGATATGTACCCACTTTGTGGCTTCATAAAGTGCAGATGAATTTCAAAATTCTTGAAAAGTGTAAAAGAAGTCTTGTATAAACCACTTGCAACTGTCCTTATGCCAACCAGGATTGCCATGGGGCCACAATGGTTGCTTCCACTTAGAGATGTGGAGGGATACCAGCGGTATGTCATGCCAACAAAAAGCAGGTGGCTGAACAGAAGCAAATTAGATATAAGTGTAAATTACAGTTGGCAGTAACTGATAGCATTCAAAGAGATGGCAGTGGATACTTGGCGTTCAAGACAGGCCCATAAGAGAGAGTAAAAGAGAGGGATCAGGTGGCATTAATGCTAACTGGTTTTCCTCATTCCCTCTACATGCAGCCCACCAACGTGATGGATCTGATGTTATGTTAATGTTTAATACCAAAGAACCCCGACTTGAGCTCCTTCTGCAATGGCAGTCAGTGTCAAACATATAACAGAGTGTTAAAAAAAAGTGCCTAGACTTTTTAGCAATTTGTTTGTTTATTTTCTTTTAGTTCATTTGTGGCTCTTTTAAGCCTTTGGCACAGGATGATTCCGCCTGGCGCTCATCTCCTTTCTACCGCACACCTTCCCTCTTGCCATCCGTAATTACCACACTGTTCGAGCCTTAGCCTGTCCAAAAGCCACTGCAGGTTTGATGTTTTTGGCTTGGCTCCTCTCTGACATGCCTGGGAAGGGCAAGGAAAGGAAATGGGTGGACCAGCCGCTCTCCATTCCCCTAAAGCAGGCCTGGGAGAAGCCAGCCCAGTGTTTTTCAACTCGGCCGGGCTTGTAAGGGAGCACAGCCCATCTGGTTCTAATAAATCCTCCATGTGGCTTCGCAACTGGAACTGTCTGACCTGTATGGGGACGTGAACACTGATACAATCATTTTGCAACACAACAGGGAAAGGCTTGAGCATGGTCATCGGACTTGTGGAAACCAGTCAGTCCTGTAATCTGAAGAGGATGCAGCACACACTAAAGCGGCCTCACCGAAACCCTGCAGGGGTGATGGATGGGTGGTACTGTTGAGTGGTTGTATTGCATTCCTGCCAACAGTGGGCAGTGTAGGACTGTCTCTTGAATTGTGGCAATAATTTATAAACCACAGACTGAGACATTAGACAAGCACACATTTTCAGATTTTTTCTTTTTCTTTTTAAAAAAAACATGATTTTTAATAGTTGTAAACATTTATAACCTCTTTCACAGGTATAGTATTTCTCTTATTGCACCAGGATACTAAATCTATTAAAGCAGTGTGAATGAATGGTAGTATGGGCACAGCAAGACACAGACTACGCCATGTAGACTAAAGCTTGCCAATTCATTAGGTCACCCAGTGTTATGTTGGTAATGTCTGCCTCCAGATCCCAGTCATATATTTATGACCTGCTGGCTACAAGAGTGCTGCTGACTTGTGCATATGAGGTCAAAGCCATCAAAGTGACCTAACCATCAGAGACAGCACAACATCTGTCCTCCTCTTTCACACCTTCTGTGGCCGGGTTTCCTCAGACCTCCCTGCCTCTCCCTGTGCTCACTTGCCTCTAATTAGAAGCAGTTTGATTCTGTACTGTGAACACAACAGATCAAGTAACAGAGGTCAAGACAATTAAGATTTAAGGGGTAGAAATGTACACCACCAGGTTTGCAAGATCCGTATTCTACATTTAACATAAGCTACATGTAACAACATTACCAGATCCAATGAACTAACTCTTTACTATTCAAATTATATGAAAATAGAGGAAAAAATGTTGTTTCCCAATATATACCTCTCACTTTAAATGAAGATATTTTACTGCTAAACTTTTGAATACTGTGAAGGGTTCAGTGGTGGTGTCTTATTTCTCCAAAAGCACAGCAGCTATGTGAACAGTAGCAGCCTCAGGCCACATCTTTGGCTTCTCAAAAGTTAAATAGCATCACAAAAGGGAAACATGTGATTCTAATGTCAATCAGTAATATTAGCAACAATAATGATACAATATCCCACAGGTATTATCCTGTAATTAAAATGGGTAATAATAGGATTTGGGTGGAGGTTTAGGGCAGGAGACCACACATGGGGTAAGCTTGTATTGTACATGCTTAATCAGATTAAAACTTAAATGTGATTATAAAAAAGAGTGACACAGACTTCACAGGAATGCTGACATAAACCGGGTTGGTTTGTACAGTCCCTTCTGACGGGGCAGAACTTTTCATTTTACTAAAACTCTCTTGGCAGACATTTTTGGGGGGATTTACACTCCAGTGGGCTGACAGAAAGTGTGAGTTACTGGTATAGATCTGCACATCTGGTTCCCGTTCAGTGATCCAAAGTTGTGATATGAAGAAATGGCAAATGCTCATTAGACACATTGAGCATTTTAAAATCCAGTAACAGAATTTACGACATATGAAAAACAAACTCAACAATGTAGCGCGGGCATCATTTAGCAATATGTTAATTTTAAATGTTATTTTTGGAAAGACTGAAGGGACGTAAAGGACAGATGACTAGGAGGACAAACAAAGGATAAGTTCAATACACATTTGCGCTGAAATGTCAATCAAACAGGTAAAATAATAGACTAGAAACATCTTCAAAGTCACAATAAAGTGAGACAAATTGACTAAATAAATAAATAAATAACACAGTAGGACAGCAATGACACAAAACTGCCACAAAAGCACACAACTATTAAAAAAAATGAATAAATAAAGTGACTGCAAGGAGATGTCAAATATCCATAAAGAAACTCAAAGTAGTCACAACAAAATCTTGTGCATATGAGTTCAAAGCCATCAAAGTGATTACAGGCATTCCCAAAATTACTATGACAAAACATAAGACACTTTAATGCATGATAGTGCAAAATGATTTACTAAAATGTGTAAATAGTATCATACTCTTCTATATTTTTTAACCAGACATCAAGAATGGCAGATGAGGCTAACTGAAGCCCATTATCATATTTATATCAAAACGGCATGATTTCAAACGTTATTATTACTATTGTCGATGGAGTTAAAAAAAAAATCACACAGGCCAGCAAACAGAATATGAAGCATTAGCTCTTATTGCTATAGACACTTTCAGTGCTCCAGAAGATTAATAGCCACAGTCAAACTTTCTCTCACTCTGCTGTCTCCTGCACAGTCAGTTTTTATTAGCTGGCTGGAAGATATCCACTTGAAGTGTGGAGTGAATGTTGCAAACATTTGCGTTTTCACACGCCAACCCTCAAAAACATCCATCCATCCATTTTCTATACTCGCTTCAATCCTTTTCAGGGTCCCAAAGGGGGTTTTGTTGGGGTGAGAGTTTGAGCCTATCCCAGCTTTCATCAGGAGAGAGGTTGCCCCCTCAGGAACATCTCTAGAAAATTTCAGGAATGCTGTGCATGTGTGAAAACCTTAAGTCACAAAATGACTACAAAAAGACAAAAAAAAAAAAAAAAAAATCGCAGACACAAGCCACCACGGCAGCAGTAATCTGTTACCTAAACAGTTTAGCTGTCGTAACTGAACTGTTATCAAGAGGCACAAGTCAATCTTGAAGGTAAAGAAAAGGGCACAAAATTTAAAAAAAAAAACTACCACAAAGAGAAAGTTACATAAATACCATCAACAGATACAAAATGAGTCCACAAGGGGAGAAAAAGGCTCAAGGAAACTAAATGTGAGGGAAAAGGTCAAAGAACTAAAACAGTTACACACAGAGACAACATAAAAAATGACTGAACAGGAAAACAAAACAATCTCAAAGCATGCACCCGACACCCCAGGATGTAGAGCACACACATGCAAAGTCCTTCCTGCAGCAGGCTGACCAGGGTTTCATTCTGATTTGGGAAATTTTAGTTTAATCGAAAGAAGATTTCACTATAAATTGTGCAAGCTCTACATGTGAATGTGAGATAATATAAATGTTTGCCTTTAGTATAAATTATTCTGTCATGATTCAGTTTTATGTATAAACCCTTTTGTTTATATAAAAATGTTGCAGGTTCAAATGTAAGTTATTTTTGCAGGTGAATATAAAGAAAAAAATAATGTGTAAATTGTGTTCATGAGATTAAAAAGAAGTCATATTGGACTTCATAATGGATAAATATTTGCTGTTACATATCAATAAACCTTAAAAACAAGCCTGTCCTGGCAACATCATCACCATTCATATACTGAAACTGAAGACACAAGCGTGACTGCTTGAAGATTATTGTCAAATGTACCCAATTATACATAGAAAAAGTAAGCATTTTCCTCCCCTCAACATCAAAATGATTCACCACGACAGCTTTGAATATATCACAGTGATAAATTCAAAACAGCCATGAGCAGATCTACTGCCCACATTTTCCATGCATTTTTTCTGTGAAGTGAGTGATGCTGACCACCCTTTACTTTTTAAAGAGACACCCATCAGCACTACCTGACAGGCGATGAACAAAGCCATTCATTCCTTACATGTTATCTGTTCAGTATCTGCGCACAAAATTCTTTCTTGTTGCTCTTTTTAGTTCATCCAAAGCAGTCCACCCTTTGCCTGTGGAGCATGTCTCAAGATAAAATTCATGACTATTTTGTCTCTTTGCGTCCTTGAACTTCACTATAATAAATTGCTTGAACACGATATCAATAACGGAACCATCTGAGGGCCACATGGGATGCAACAAAAACTTTTGCCTCACAGACAAAGAAATTATAATTTATTTTTGATATGGAATAAGCCAATATATTTGGGGGGAAAAAAGCAGCTTCTTGCACTATTACACACAAATATGCATTTTTCTTCCCTCCAAGAATGAAACCTTTATCTTGGGAAGGCAACATGAAAAGTATAACACCTGGTATGTATCAGTAAATTGAAGGGAGGAAAGGCAAAGCCATATGTCTACCTTCAGTCTTCAAAGCAGCTTGAATGTGTATCTAAGTGCATTTCAAGACTGAAACAATCCAAAAAGGAAATTTATCACTGAACTGAAATTTTGGGGCTCTAAAGGATTTAGTTTCATAAACATTGCATGCAGCATGTTTTTCAGCTCAGTCAAATGTCATTTGAGCTTGGGCATCTGTAACTGAGGGGACATTTTGAACACATTTGTGAAGACAACCCATGAGTTTCAGTAATAATTTTAGTTATGGCATATTTATAACTTCTGTCTTTAAATCAACTGAAGCAAACTGAATAACCATGAATGTGTGCAGCCTTTAACACACAAGTAATCCTTTGTTTCTTCACAGAAGCACATCCAAGCCGTTCAAAGAATTGCTTGATATTCTGAAAAATGCCCCTTGATCATTTTTTGTTTTCAGTCTCATTTTGATAGCTGACAGCTTGACATAAATTGTGAAAACAGACTGAAAGAAATCTATCAGGATTATTTAAGTTATGTTGTTGCCCTAATGGTTTATGCATGGGGAAAATCACTGCAGAACAGTTGGACAAATAAAACTATCCAAATTTAAAACTATACTCAGGACACACAGTCAGCACTACAACCAAAGCAGAGTGGATAAGTGGCAGGCATGAAGTAAAAATAGATCAATAAAATATAAAAACTAAAAATTCAGTTAGTTCAAATAAAAAATAAAAAACTGGTGTGAGGCAGGAAAACCCTGGAAAACAGCAGAAAATTATGATAAAAAGTAGAAAAGCGAAATTTCATATGGACTGCTTTATTAACTAGACTTCTCTTATTATTATTAATAACATGTACTTTCTACAGGGTATCTGTAACATAGCACAGTCCCTTTGCCAAACAGGCAGAAGCAATAGAAATAGTTCTTAATTTAGCAGATGATCTGTCTTTCAAATGACGACAGGTTGTTGGTAACACTACACAATTTAATTTTCAGTTTAAAAGATTTTTCATTCTTCTGAACTTAAGGAGTAGTTTTGTCATAAGTTGGTAATTTATAAAGAAATGTCTCAGTTCATGTCAAGCCACTTTTGCACAGATATTTTTGTAAATTTAAAAAAAAAAAAGAAAGATGCTTTATTTCACCTGCACTTTCCAGCTGTGTATTCATTATGACCCCATGAAGACGTAATATTGTCTCCCCTGTGGGTGCTTTATGCCGTAACGGCGTCCTGCAACCAGGAGAAAGTCCTTTTCTCTCTCTATGTGGCCCATGGCCAGCAACAAGTCCTGATGTCTCTGATCACAGATGACTGTTTTCTGTCGAGGGTGAATAAAGCACATGTGATGTGAAGTGATAAACAAGTGCTAACATAAATTAAGGTTCCTACCCAGTTGTGGGATACACACACAACAACAACAACAACAACAAGAGAGCAACAACTGGAACTGGAACAACTGAAAGTGTTTTGCAAGTACCTTCAAATGTTCTTCTATTGTAAGCAAAAAAAAAAAGAATAAAAAAGAAAGAAATATTAAAATCAATCAGGCTATTTTTGAAAATTGTTATTGTTTTGGTGTAGTTGATTATATTCTATTACATACCTCCTGAGTATTTACAGCATATTATAATATTATATTAAATATTTCTCAGCTGATATTTAATTTTATAATTAATTTTATATTTACCATTCAATGATGTATAAAGTAATCCTGAATTAAAATGAGTTTAACTGAATAAACCTAAAAAAGATTAATAAAAAAAAATTACACTTGTTTTTTTCCAGATGTGACAACATATTTTATAGCTGTAAGTCTGGTCTTCATTGCTTAGGCTCCTTCCTCTACGACCGAAATCCGGATAAGTTAGAGGATGGATGGATGGATGGATAGATGGATGGATGGATGGATGGATGGATGGATGGATGGATGGATGGATGGATGGATG
>JAOWBL010000009.1:13378038-13433085 GCA_028564865.1 Zenarchopterus dispar | reverse complement strand
GTGTGTGTGTGTGTGTGTGTGTGTGTGTTGGTGTGTGTGTGTGTGTGTGTGTGTGTGTGTGTGTGTGTGTGTGTGTGTGTGCAGTTTTGTTTTGTTTTTCAGAATGTTATTAAAAATTTAAACATTTCAAAAATCTTAGTTTCAACTGCAGTGTTAAATGTACCCATCCCACCTGTTTTCAAATTTGTTACTGAATTCATATTGAAAGTAAACATTAAAAGGAGAAAATAAAATTAAAGACACAAAACATATATGCCTATGTGTAATATATTTAATACATAAACTTTAGAGTCTTTTTTAGTTAAAATTTTTTGTTTAAATGGAAATCACTAGATGTTAGCTAAAGTGAAGTTATTATTGTTTATGATTTAGAGAGCAGATACTGTAGGATGTTTGGTAAATTGACTATTGGCATTAAAGTATTAAATATAAATAAGTCTTTTAAAATAATAAAGATATTTTTACTAATCTATGTCTGACATTACAAATGACATGACTTTTTAAAAGTTTGTCTTTTCATTGCCATGTTTCATAACTTACATGTTTCTCAACAACCACATGTGGAAAGGGATTTTAGAGAACAAAACATAAAACAAACAATTTTGCAGGCTTTCATTTAATTATTATCTTGGTAGGTTGATGTGAAATCAAAGAATTTTCTATTTCCTTGGCACTTGTTCATATTCCTGACAAGGTTTCGCCACATTCAGGATGTGAAACTTACCTGTTGTTTAATAGGTGATAGGTTACAGTTCAGCAGACCATAAAACACATGAGAACTTGAGCTGTGACCTTTTTCATACAAAGCCACATTCTCTCCATCATTTGTTTTGTGCAGAAGTCAATCTGGATCATTAATTTTATGGATTCTTTGAGGCTTAGTGCTTTCTTTGATGTTTTTTGATGCACTGCTCTTAACATTCTTTATATATTTTTCATCACTCTCAAGCCTGATGGGACTGACAAATAAGCTATAGTCCACATATCACATGCTTCCATGGTTTCTGAGGGAAACAAGGAAATGGTCTGCATTCTTGGCTCCAAGTCATCCTCTAGAACATCATGTAGATAAAGCCTCCATTCAATAATTTTGCTTTTAGCATGAGTTCATTCAGTGTAGTCAGAGCACTTTTGACTTGGGCAACTACCTGCAGCTTCACCCACAGTACAGTGCAGTGAAAAAGTATTTACCACCTTACAGATTTCTTCTGTTTTTCCTTTTTGTCACACTTGCATGGGCCAGATGATCTAATAAATTTTAAAATCAGACAAACATAGCTGGAGCAAATTCAAAAATACAGTTTTTAAATGATGAGTTAATATTTAATGGAAAAAGCAGTCTGCAGCAACCTAGCCTGTCATTGACATCTGTCTGCTTGGGAAGGGCTACAAAGTAATTTCTAAGGCTTTGGGACTCCAGCAAACTACAGTGAGAGTCATTATCCACAAAGGGAGAAAACATGGAATAGTGGTGAACCTTCCCAGGAGTGTGAAGCCTACCAAAATTACACCAAGATACCACTGATAATTCAGCCAGATCACAAAAGAACCCTGACCAAAACCCAAAGCATTGCAGGCCTCACTTGCCTCAGTTAGGGACAGTGCTCATGATCGAGCAATAAGAAAGAGGCTGAGCAAAAGTGGCATTCATAGGAGAGTTCCAATGCAAAAACTACTACTGACCAAAACCCCCACAATCGTCTCAAATTTACCAAAAAAAGCATCTAGATGATCCCGAAGACTTCAGGTAAAATGTTCTGTGGAATGATGAGACAAAAGTGGAACTTTTTGGAAAGCCTGAATTTGATCACATCTGGTGGAAAACATATGTTTCAAAAAGGATATCATACCAACAGTCAAACAAGCTGGTGGTACTGTGATGGTTCGGGACTGCCTTGCTGCTTCGAGACCAGTTTGCCATAATTGGTGGAGCCATGAATTCCTGTCTCTTTCAGAAAATCCTGGAAGAGAATTTCCTGTCCTCAGTTCATGACCTTAAGTTCAAGCCACCTGCAAATACCACACTTTAATCTACATAAAACGCCTACTATTTTCTTGAACTGTCTTGTTACTGCTTATCGTCTTAGGTAACACAATAGAGGAGGAAAGTTTGGATCGTGCAGCTATCTGTGTATTTGGCATTGCAATCTGGCATAGAAAAAAGAAAGAAAGCGTGTCCACATGGAATTATGTTTTCAGTTGAAAAATGAAATAACAATAATGTTCATTACAGTCCATTGACTTAATGGGGAGACGTCTGATGCGACTGAAGAAATTATTTGAACCAGTAATAAATGGGAGAAGAAGTCTTTTGAAAAGTTGGCCACTGTAGTAACTAAGAGATATCTGTCATGCTGTGCCAACTATTGCTGATTGCAACAGTAGGCTACATCTAGCTACTATTGCACTATGTGCACCTAGATGTACTTGTAATGGTCACAAGTTAATCATAGTGATGAAAGGGTACACATTTTTAAACTTAATGAGCAATATCTTTCTTCAGCAGTGGAAAAGGGAGGACGCAACAAGTGTTTTGATGGCAATGCCAGTTTGCTAGTAGATAGCGGCAAATTTAATTGGGTTATTGTTGTAATATGTTCTGCATTTCTTGGTGTTAAATGTCTCTCAGGCACAGCTTCCCCATTTCTGATCTAAAGTGTACATTCTTGTATAATGCTGGCAGGATTTTAGACCAAACATCTTGGTCAAAATGTTCTCCAGTTCTTGTAGCCTTAAGCTTTTGCATACTTAGTTTTGCACAAAGAGTTTATCAGCATATTGTCACATTATACATCTTATTATGAATGAAACTGATGATAGTTTAGCTCAATAGTTCCATTTTGCAACTCATGATTATTGTCATAAAATTTCAAAATTGTCCGATTATTTAGTCAGCTGTTTGATTCAGACAACTAAAAACTGATCTCTGAGCTCAAATAGAATTCATTCCAGTATTAAATTAAACCTTTAAGTGTGTTCTTGTAATTTCATCGTGGCTGTGAGAATTGATCAAACAAAGCCATTTCTCCTTTGGCATATTTCTTTCTCCTCTCCATTTTTTCCTTCTTGTCTGAAACAGTTAAACTCTCATTTTTGGCTACTCCATGAAAAAAAAAAGAAAAAGAAGTTTTGTATTTAATTGAACAATTGGCAGAGGAGCTGTTGCTCCTTATTGCTTAAAGGTAAAAAAGCCTTAAAGTTGTCTACTCTGTCTCCCAAAGGGACCCTAGGAAAGCAAACCTCTGTGTTTGACCTTTGCAGAGACTCTTGTAGCAACAGGCTCCTCTTACAACTCATATCAGCTTGCACTAAAGTACAAACAAAGGCCCAGTAATAGCAACCAAATAGACAACGCCAGCAGACATCTGACATGAGCTGAACGCGATGCAGATCTACACTTAATATCTTAAGTATAATCAAACCCAGTATATAACAGTTCAGGGGGGTTTCCGTGGTTTGTGTTTCTCATCTCTTAGCTTCACTCTTTTTTTTTCCATTGAAAACAAAACAAAACAGAAAAAATGGATAATGTTTAATCTATTAAAAAAAACTAATGTTTTACCAGAAGTTACCAGCTTGTATTCACAGTGACACTGCAGAGGATGGTACTGCCAGGAGACAAGCCCATTACACCTGATTTTATAAATATTTAGGCTTAGCCACATAAAGCTGATTTTGGTACTTTACTCTGCTGGTCTGCCGTGAACACTTGAGGATAAATCTGCTTAATCTGTTCTGTGCCATGCTGCGCAAGTTTTGCATTCTCCTAAGTTAATTTAAATGCCTGATTTTTTCAGTTACGTCACTGTGAATTTCTTTTTTTATTCAATTAGCAGTTCACAGAGAAAATTAGGCTGTTTAATTCATCTCTGATGGCAGGTTCTTTGAATTTGATCTGGTGTGTTTTGAGCCTCTGAATACAAAGAAAGGTTTCCGTCATCATGTGAGAAAGTCTGGGGAGATTTTTGATAATTGATTTGGGAAGGAAAGACCCTCAAACTCCTGGCATTTGTGAGCTATGGGTGGGTAAGTATCCCATACCAGGTTGTTGCGGTGAGACAGCGGAGATGTTGTGGTCAAGGGCTAGGCTAAACTCAGGGTGAAGCGTGGTGATCCCTGCGGCTGACTGGAATAACAATTACAGGAAGATTAAAAGGCCTTCAAAAGAAAAAAAAAATGATCAGAATGATAAAATACTGAAATAGAGATGTTTGTTTTTCCATAGAAGGCTTTGCTGCACTTTAGCTGAAAGACATTTTTCTGGAGTTTAATAATAATAAAAAAAAGAGGTGTAGACATGAGACTGTGGTTCAACTTTGGCCCCTGTTCTTGAGGTGCCATTTTGACCACGCCACAGAAGGGAATCTGATTCATCTGTAGAAAAACCCAATAGGGTGTGCGTTTGTGTGTTTCATACCAGGAACTTTACTTCAGCTACAGTAGATGTTGAAACATTTTACAAGATAAGTAAAAATGTCTGCCTGCTGTGGCAATGAAGGAAAAAGTCAGATGAAGAATTCCCAGAATAATTACACTTAGTTCCATAAAAGTTTAAACAAAATTCATCGGATTCAAATTGAGATGTTTTCACATGGATGAAAATGGTGAACCACAAAGTCCCTGAGTGATGGAAACAGTTTAAAACATTGCTTAGAATTAATTATTGCATCCTAGTATTTCTGTAAAAACTGCAGCCAAAATATTTACTGTGACAACCGTCAAAAGCTCCACCTTTTCTGTGCATCAATGCGGTGATTCGATCTGCAGAAACCCTATTACCCTGACTAGCCTCTCCTTCACTATCTTGGGCAAAATTCTTAACGCATCCAATGACAAGCTGGTCACACAAGTATTATGTTTTATGTTTTCCCCATTGCTGTCTAATGTTTCACATTGAGGTTGGGACCGTCAGGCAAACTACGGCTCACAAAAGAATGGGCCCATTGATTCTCAGAGGAATAATTTTAGTGGAGGGAGTATTTAGCACAGGCTCAGCTATTAGCTGCTTCTCCAGCTCTGTGATCCATGACTGGAGAGGCTCAGAGTGAGGAGAGAAAGAGGACCCTTGCCTGGCACTGCATCCACACTGGCTTCACACTCCAGCCTTATGATGAAGTCGTGTTTCGCAGATTTAGCCATCAATACACATATTTTTTTATCTTAAAACAAACAATACTTTTGATTTCCAAAATCATCATTTCACAGCAAATTTGTCTCTTGATATGATGGTGAGAAATAAATAAATGAAAAATAAACATTTGCAAGGGTCTGCATCTGGATAGCAACCTTGCAGAAATATGATCGTTTCAAAAACAGCTTTAGTTGTCAGGAAACAATTGCATTTATTTCTGCGTATAAACCGGGCCGTCTGAGATTGGGCCTGAATTCATCATTCTCAGTAGAAACCAAAGTGGTCCATCATTACCTCCTCCACACTCCCCCTTTTCCCATTTCAGCACCACACTGAGCTAAGATATCAGCTAACACATTATCCTCTTAGCCCTGGAGACTGATAGCCAGCGAGGGCCTCGAGCCAGGAGCAGCCACACAGGTCAGGGAATAAAACTGGCATCACAGTTACTGCAACAGTAAATTTAACACAGATCAGATATAGCTCACTTGTTGATCTATTAAACAGTTGTGCTGTATGCAAATTGTACGCATAAATGGCCCTATTTCAAATAACTTTTGTTTAAAAAAAAATCTATAAGAAATGTGCTTTCTGTCATGTCTAATTCCAGTGGATAAAATTATTGTTCCTATATCCTTACTAGTTAGCAAAAATAGGAATTAATTACTCATAGGACAATACATTTGAAGTAGATCTATGTTGCAGAAATAGTCCCACCCTGTTTTCTGCAAAGTTACACTAACATAACCATGTTTGAGAGAGTAATATCAAACCATTAACCCAATACGTTCAATATCAGGTGACATTATCCTGTCTGTGTTACCCACCATGACTGGCTTTTCCAAGAACATTTGATTATATTTCTTGGCTCAGCTCTTTCTCAGTCAGCAGAGGAAGCCAAATCCACCAGCTTTTTATGCTTAAGAGGACAAAGTCAGGATGATTTTATTCCAGACAACTTGCCAAGTCATTTTATATCGCTCCAAAAAGCCAAAAAAACTGAACTTATGAAATTGCATTAATAACTGTCAATGTAAACGAAATAAAGACCTGCAATAGTTAAGAAAACCTGACAAACAAATCTGGTATTTCTCAGGCACTGGGTTTTCAATCAGAACCCGGAGGCATTTTATGTAACAGCTCTATTCCCAAAATTGAAGCGTTAGGCAGCTAAAAACGCTGTAGCAGGCCCACAAGTTGGCTGCAGCCCAAGATGCACCTGCGCTGTCAATTACTCAATGAGTGCACTTCTGTCTGCAAGTGTAGACACCCAGCACCTGCTGCACATTAATCTGTAATGGTTTCCACTGCCGGATATTCCCAGTTAACAAGACAATGTTTGATTGGCGCACCTTTTCCTCCTGTCCCACAGGTCCACGCTCCTTAGCCTGCTCTGTGGAGGCAGGCATACTCAGCTCAACTTATAACCAACTGATACTTGTCACAGAATGTGTGGTTTGGGGCTCTGAGGGGAAAGCCAGGAAGGTGGCAGATCCGCTTCACATGAATTTGCCTTTTTGGCAGCAACATCGTCAACTTGGATGAAATTGAACACCTCCACACAGCCTCACTGGAAGGTTACAATGTTTCTGGATGTGCTCCATGCACTCCTGGTCTTCGCCAGCCACCTTCTTCACCAGTAACATGGTGATGTCATTATTCCCTGTAGCTGCAACTCCAGAGCTGGCTACAAGTGAAAAGCAATCAGTCTAAACTTCTTGTTCACATTATAAAGACCTTCAGCTCTTACCATTAAGCTTGGCATGTATTTACTTTTGCTCATGTACTGCATATGGGCAGAAATAAATGATTAAAGTGGAACTTAATTATCCCTTAAAATGGCTCTTTAATGTAAAATAAAATACCTTGACATAAAAGGATTTCCCAGCAAACAGGCTCACATAATAACACATTTCTTTTTATAGCAACAAATCAGTTGTAGTAAACAGCTTAAGTAAAGACAGCTCAGCAAGATTTCAGCTGACAGATGTGGACTTTTACTAGAAAGTCAACACAATGTTGTAATATTATCAGTACTATTGTGTGACTTGCATAAATGGAATGAAAATAAAACCTGTTTTATAACTGACTGTATATATCGCCAGAACCAAAACAAGTGATGTAGCAGCAGGTTGGAGGAGACACTACATGTTTATACAATAATCAAAAACTGACTGACTCCTTTTTGTGTAGTCAAATGAGAATACTTCAGTTCTCTGAATCATCATTGTAATGGCTGAAAGATTGTAATAAACTATGTATGCACCAGCTATTGTGATTTTGAAAATTCAAGAATGGTAGGACTTTACCCCATGAGACCATCTACCGAACCAATGGAGCACAACACTTAAAACCTACATTTAATAACTTTTTTTTTCTCTCTTGCTTTAGAGCATATACTGGAGCATCCAAAATGACTGCTTTCAAAGGTTCTGATGTAACAAATTTTGTAGTTTTGCTTGAGGCAGTCTAGGTTTCCCCAACTTAATCTCCACTCAGTCTTACATCATGCTGGACCTGCTGTGCCTCAAAAGTGGATAGCACGAAGCAACATAGACTTTAAAAAAAGCATAACCAGCAGAATAAGCGGTGAAGAAGAGGGGGTCACCATAAAGCCTCAAACCAGCTGGTCAAAGATGCAAAAACAAGTTTGCATGTTTGAAAACATACCTGACTAATAGTAGGTAGCTACTCTGCAAGGATAAACATAAAAAAAACTAATTTTTTTTTCTTTTTTTTTTTTTTTTTACTGTTTTGGGGATTAAAAACTCGCTTCCAGTTATGATGCTCTGACTCACTCAGAGCAGGCCGGAAGTCTTTGATGCTAGAGTGGAGTAGACACCCATCTTCTTCCTCAGTATGATGCATTTCCAGTCATAAACATCGTGGTTTACAGCTAGTGTGGGAAAGCAGGATTATTTCAGGTTTGTGGTAAAAGAGATAAGAGTACCGCTCTGCAGTTAGAGAGGAGAAAAGGGATTATGTTGAAAGCTGGATGTCATTCAGTGTGAAATACAACCACACTAAACCCCTCCACAACAAAATATTTTAGGAAAAGCATAAATTTACAATTTGTGGTCTTTTGTTTGTTTTTGTTGATTCTAAGTGTTCTATAGATTAGATGCTTGAGTTAATTCCATTCATCCATCTTCCTCAACTTATTCAAGGTCTGGTTATGGGGCCAGGGAGAAGCATAAGCAGACTTCCCTCTTCCTGGTCCCTTCATTCAGTTTGTCTGGCGGTAACCCAAGGTGTTCCCAGGCCAGCCAAGAGACATCTCCAGCATGTCTTTGGTCTTCCCTGGGGTCTCTTCCCAGTGGGACATGCCCGGAAGATCTCACCAGGGAGGCTTTCAGGAGGCATCCTCACCAGATGCCTGAGCCACCTCATGTGGCTCCTCTCAATGAGGAGCAGCGGCTCTACTCTGAGCCCCTCATGGATAACAATGCTTCTCACCCAGTCTCTGAAGGAAGAGCCTGGACACCCTGCAGAGGAAACTATTTTCTGGGTTGTATCTGTAAATGTGTTCTTTAGATCACTACCCACAGCTCGTGACCATAGGTGAGGGTAGGAATGTAGACCGACTGGTAAATGGAGAGCTTTGCCTTTTGGTCCAGCTCCTTCTTCACCACGATGGACCGATGCAGAGCCCACATCACTGTGGACACTGCACCGATTTGTCAGTCAGTCTCCCACTCCATTTTTCTCTCAATTGTGAGCAAGACCCTTACAATCTTACTTGAGTTCCTCCTATTGGGACAGGATTTAATTCCCAACACAGACAGGGCACTCTCTGTGCCAGTGCTGATTCTCATCCCAGCCGCTTCACACTGGCTGTGAACCGCTCCAGTGGGAGCTGCAGGTCTTGACCTGGTGAACTCAACAGAGCCACATCATGCAGAGACCCAGTGCTGGGTCACCAAACCAGACCCCCTCTACCCCTCAGCTGTGTCTTGTTAAAGTATGCTTGAGTTAAAATTCATACTAAATTACATATAGTCTTCTCTTTTCTTTTTCAGTTAATTGTGTATCCTTGTGATGCTCACCTCAGCTCCTGTTGAAGCTCCTCACCTCTGCACCAAGATCTTTGCCTTGCCTTGTTTATATCACTTGGTGAGGGAGTGGTTTTGTTCATAAAAGACATGGTGAAGTGCTTCTGCCTCCTGGTCTCCTGCATTTGAGTTATACCTACATCTGATGTTGAAACCAAAGATCAATGTTACTAGTATGTCATAAACAAGAAAGAGAAGAAAATTGCAGTCCTGTGACTGACCACTAAGGGATGGCTCCAAAAGCAGGTCATTCTGCAAAAATATGTTGGTCTCCATTGCTACATTTTAGATCTATGACAACTGTCTGAGAGCAAATTTTTATTAACTTTATCAGAGTCACAAATTTATGCTAATTTTGGGTGTTGTCTTGTGATTGATGGCATGCTATGGTGAATCACTACCTATTTTCACTTTAGCTAGTTAGTGTTTAGTACTGTGTTGAGTTAACTTCAGTAAAGATAAAGAACCACAATAACAGTGCATAGTCATTCTTATTTTAAAGACAATGTGTTTTGCTGGTCTGTTAATTGTACCAACAGACTACTGCAACCAATTGCTGTTGATCTGGAAGGAAACAAAGACAAAGCTTGCCTAAGCAGCAAAACCTAGGCAGCTAATTTTGTTTGCAGACGATGGCTGTTACTTGGGCCATCCAGTGAACAACATCTAGCTTGTTTGCCACTTCCTCAGGAAGCAACTGGAACAGCCAGGCCCTTCCGCTAAGCCACCTTCTATATTAGCCCAGACCATCTCAGATGGGTTAATTTTGCCCAGACCATTACTGGTGTTCCTTTTTGACATAAATTAGCTAAGCATTGACTTATCAAGAGGCCTACTTGTAACCACTCTTAGCTCCACAGTCCTCATTTCAGGTCAGTCTGACAGTACTTGGTTGCAACATCAACAATGAGGATGGATGGACAGATTCAACCACAACATATGTAACATAACTCTAGGTAGCATCACAGATCAGCAAGAGCCAGCTTTCTGACAGATCCCTGTGTACCCAAAGGCCCTGTGTAACCCTAGCCTTAATCATGATGAGATTCACCATTTTCTTTTTTCAGCACTCGCAGTACTTCTTTTAAATGTCCTGTCAGTAGTGACAACAAAAATGATGAAGGATGGAAAAATGTGAACAGAATGATATAAGGTAAGTCTAGTTAGCATCCAAAGGCCACATCAGTTAGCTGAGCATTGGCCCATTGAGATTTTGAGATTTTCCTATACTCTTTTCCTCTTTTCAGCTCCAGTAGTATTTCTTTTTAACTTGTGGTAACCGAGCTAAGGTGTGCATTTCGCAATTGGCGTCCAGGCTTGCTCATTCCACCCATATTACTATTTTTGGATTAACTGGAACTGGGCAGCATGATGGCAACCGCCACAAAAGAGAAATTATGGTTTTAAAACCTATGGGTGATATAACAGGGTTTTGTCAAGTTCCTCTTTTACAGTTTGTGGCCAACATACTAGTCAACCTCCTGAGAACAGCGCTGGTGCTTGCTATGAAACATATTGGATCTATCATACAATGCAAATTCGCATCACTTTCATTAAATTTGGATTGTTTACACACTAGTTCACTGATCTCCATACATATTATACTCCACTTTACTACATAAAAAGCCCACTATTATGCTGACATTGGTGTGCATCAAAATCATCTCATATAAATAAATACTTACATGAAATTTGCTGATAAAGGGGTAAATGAACTTTCTTGTGAGATTTGACTTCTGTTTTAAGGAGCAGGGTGAAAGATAAAGACCTAGGGTCACTGAGATCTCCGACTACAGGGTGCACTCATCTACCCCGGCTTGCTGCAGCCAAGGAATGGCGCTCACCCTGACAGCTCCAGCACCGTGATGAATAAAGAAAATGTAGGGAAACACACAGAGAAGGAGACAGTTGCTCAACCTGTTGACAGCTTCCCCATAATTCAATAAGTCAAGGTGCCGGACCATTCCTGCACGGCGAAAGCAGCTCCGTAAATAGCTGTCTAGCATGATGAATGTTTTTTTTCTTTTTTCGTCTTCCATGGTAATCTTGCTCGTCTCTCTCAACAAGCCTTCTAACATAATTGAAAACACAGACGGGGAAAAAACACTAGTACCACTGACAGGAGGAATGTTTCTTTGTCCTGGATGGTTACGCTTTCACTGTCCTGTTTTAACATGCTTAAAGAATCTCTGAGTCTGTCTCCAGGTCAGAATGGTTAACAATGCACCGCTTGTTCCATTTTCTTCAAAATGAAATTATTCATTGGTGTTTTCATGCATGTCGATGAAGTTTCTCGTGTTTGCATTGTCAATAAAGTACTACTGTATCAGTGTGCCATAAAAAGAAATATTTAAGTTTTTTTCCTTCAGACTGTGAAGTATTGCAATTTGTGCTATGTTAATAAACTACCAATGCAGCCAAACTGTTTTAATTATAACAGTCTCAAAATATTGAAACTAACAAATCTCACAACCAACAAAGGCTAAAGGTCTTTTCAAATAACCTACCGCACACTGTTGCTTTTATTTCTTATTCAAAGTTCCCTTGTTGTCAAGAAAAATAAAGAAGCAGTATTTCAACTTTCCCACCATCCCCTCTCAATATATCTGTCCCACTGCATTTGTGACTTAAGTCTTTGTTGGATCCTTGCCAGTGTGTTAACTCCAGCTAAATCAAAGGATTAACAATTTAGTTCATTCCCCCGATCCCCTTCCCCACCCCAACATGCCAACACACACACAAAACACAACTAACACTAACTTTAAGGATCTGACCTCAGCCAACAAATGACCAAATCCACAAAAAAAAAAAAAAAAAAAAAAAAAAAACACCCCCACTGACAATGTGGTCTTTCCTTTTCTTTCTGTTCTTATGAGAGGCTCCTATTGAAGCAGCCAAACACACTTGTTGGGATTGTGGTGACAGATCCTCAAGTACCTCTCTGTTAAACGAAACCCCACTACCCTTTGGGATTCAATTTAGTTGGCAAATGCTGGTCACAAAAACAGAGAGGGTGGGAATCCAGGAAAAGCAAACTATCTTGCATTTGTATATGGGATTATTACCGGCTTAATGTATATTCCCACACCAAATCTGATATGAGTGTCGCACTGATAAAAATAGTGAGTGAATAAATGAGTCGGTTTTCCGTATACCGGACGACTTTAAACTATTTGTGCTACACTTTCTTCATTTATTGGCATTAGCATTGGTTTCACTGCCTCTGGTTAGTAGGCAGCACTGGTTCTGATCCATGAGCTCAGCGTTACTCTTGAACCCATGCCGCGGCGTCTGGCACAGTGAAACAGGCAATGTGCATCTGTGTATGACTCTGCAGCAGAAAGCAGCGACACACACACACACACAGCATGTTGACACACTGTTTGTCCCTCCACATGTCAGTTATTCTGACTTCTCCCAAGTCAGCAAGAACACACTTTGGTAACAGGCTGCAGGATGAAAAGCATAGCTTCTTCCTGTGTTAACATCAGTGTTTCCCATATTTTAAGTCTTTTTCAAGGTTTCCACTAAACATGCGCTCCCAGACCACCACTCATGACAGTCAGTCCATTTACAAGCCTTTTTCTGTTACTGTATATCTTTTATGAGAGATCAGGACATTAATGGAATTCTGTGATCATGTCTACAGCTGCACTTCAAGAGTGCAGAATGAGGTTTAAAAAATAAATAAAGATTTACAGAAACAAGTTGTATTTTGATTTTTTTTTCACGATAATTACAAAATGTTGCAGAAAGTTTTCACAGTTACTTGAAGGGATTTTAATGGCTTTTTGGAATGAATGCTCAGACAATTTTTCTTCTAAAGAATAAAAATGGTCAATGGTAACAAAAGAATAATCAGAAAGACATCTCATAGACCTTTTTTCATTCTTCCCTTGTTAAGAGCCAAAGACACGTGTAACAAAACATGGTGTAGTGGTTACTTTAGGTCATCTGCTAAGCTGAAGCTCAGCATTTAGATCATCCACCCTGCTGGGTATCCTATTGTCTATTTTCTATACCTGCTGAATCCTTTTACAAGGCCATGGGAGTCTTCTGGATCCTATCCCAGTTCATTACTGGTGGTAGACAGGGGTACACCTGGACAGGTTGCCAGTCCATCAAAAGCAAAGACAATTTATTTCAGTTCAATTACATTGAAAATGAAGATGCTGTATTTAAAAGAAAAAGATAAAAGAAAAGCTTTGCTAAGGGACCAAAGAGATTGAATCACATTTTCACTTAGGTCCAATTTCCCATTTTGAGCAAGCAGGAGGCAACCGTAGGGAGGAAGTAAAAAATCTCCAGACTCAGGAAGGCTGGTCATCTGCCTCTACCAACTGGAAATCTGAAATAGCAGGAAAGGAAGACTAAAAAACACAGGAATATCTGAAACAAAAAGAGAACAATATTCATCATTACAATAATGGCATAAACATGAAAAGAGAGTAATAACAGAGAGAAGAAACAGCCCAGCATGATATAAGGAATGGTCCAGGGCACCCAAGCCAACCCTAAAGGTAAGCTTTATCAAACAGGTACCTTTTACTCCTAAACTTAAAGGTAGAATGGGTGTGTTTATCCCAAATACTACCTGGGACCTGATTCCACAAGAGAGGAGCTTCGTAAGTGAAGGCTCTGCTCCCATTCTACTTTATAAAGCTCTAGTAACCACAAGCCTGCTTTTTGAGAATGAAGTGCTCTCTTGGGATAGTATAGAACTATGAGTTCTTAAACATACAAAGAAGCAAGGTCCATAAGGGCTTTAGATGGAAGAAGAAGAATTTTAATTATATCCTAAATCTAATAGGAAGCCAGTGAAGGAAAAGTCAGAAATGGAAAAATATAAATTTTCTTTATCAGAGCTGTTACTGTTAGAAACAGGGGGATTTTTTTTTTTTTTTAAATGCAACAAAAGACAGAATATGAATAAACCAATGGACCTACATGGGAAGCACTAGACCTGTGGTACCCAAGTTTAAAAAAAAAAAAAAAAAGCACATAAGCACATTCAGAAGAGTACATAATGATTGCTTCTCCGGAGGGTAAGGTGCATGCTGCAAACAACATATAAAATGATGATTTCACAAACACTGAACTTACACATATTTGTGGTTTCACAAAATTACATTTTTGTTTAGCAACTGGGTTGAATCAGGGGACCACAAATTTAGCAACATGAGACAGAGTGGGTAAATCTTTCAATCGTTACTCCCCTGGTAATCCACAATAAGTTCATCTTATGTTCCAGTGTTGCTATAAATGAGCAGGATATGATGCCAAAAAACAAATGGCATCTACAACAGGGGCACTGTATACCATGACTCAAAGCTGAAATTAAATTGCTGACATTTAGGAAGGGAATTCTTGACAAATTGCATTTTGAAAAGTGACTCTTTCCTGATTATTGCTGTACATTCTCTCTAATAAATAAAGGTAGAAACTGGCATGCTTGCCCTCTCATGGCCTCTTAAAAAAAATAACAGTTTTCATCTTGGGTGTTTTTGGCTCCATTGCATCACCCGTTCATCTTTTTCTCTTCCATCTCATCTCATTCTAAATTCTCCGGGTCAGAGGCGCCTGGTCTAGCCACGGTGCCGTGTGTCCTAATCACATAAGCACACGGGCTAATCCTTAGAACAGCTGGGGAATCTTTACTGCACAATTGAAGCATGAGTTGGACAGCAGCTTCATGGCTCATCTCTGTAAACCCCCACGCTTTCATCAGCCTGCCATTGTAACCCCTCCTGACAACACAGAGACACACACAGTCACCACAGCTACAACTGATTTCCCCCCTACACCCTCCCACATGCAGACACAAATGAATGGTCATAGGTCAGTACATCTGCTGATAGAAACTTCCAGGTCCTCCTCCATTCAAAGTTGTACAACTTTCCCCCATGAGCTTATCTAACATCAACATTTTTGGGAAAAAACAAAAATCTACACTTCGTCCCTGTTGTCAATATTTCATACACATCTGATGCGCAAAACAGGTGGTGACCCGGTTAAAGCAAATTTCTCAATTGTAAATGGCTTTTCTAGTCTGACATTTAATGCTGTATAGTTGTGGTGTTGAATAGCCATTGAGTGATCTCCAAAGTACTTACTGTCTAAGTGAATTGATGGACTGAGGAGTATGTGTCCATCACATATGTCCTGCCAGCGATATATCAGAACTCTCTCTTGTCTTGGATATCTACCGTGATGAACTGTTTTCCTGAAAGCTGTTTCTGCTAGAGGAGTTAGAGGATCCATCTCCTCAGAGATTCTGATGAATAATGGAGTAACAGGAGAATTTTCCTCAAGAATAAAATGTTTCTAACCCTGCACCTCTCCTGGCAGGCATTCCAATCCCCCTGGAGTAATTGCAAGCGTAGGAGCCTTGCCAAGAAACCCAGGCGTCTACACAGATCTGTGTTTATCCCATCCCCCGAGAGAGTTTGCTATGGGGTCTCTAGGGCTTTCCCTGCTCTTCAAGCATGTTTTTCAATGAAAGAAACACATGTTCTGTTATTGTTTATGTCATAATTTGTTTGTTTATGATTCTATGATTCTGTTTTTTCCAAAAAGACAGCTTCAGCTCAGGTCCAAACACAGTTTGGACAATTTATGAGCTATACTGAATTCTTTATTTTTACTTTTGCAGGAGTACAACATGTTATAACAGAAGGAGAGCGCTTTGAAAAATGAGCTTTGTCTTGTGAGGCTGACATTTTTATGATTGTGAGCAAGTGTTGAAAACCTCCCGAGCCAGTTATCATCGTTATCCATCGCATTCTGCAGAGGGGCCTCAGTCATGCTCAATGAGCTTTCTCTGGAGTCACAGGGAAAATGTGCAGGGACCTCCAGTATGGACTGGTTCACTTGCACTGAAACAACACTGATAGTTTTTTCAGCCCATGGTATCACAAGACACAACAAGATATATTACACTTCAGTGTTCATCCAGGTGTAAAATCAGCTGACAAGCCTGTTTGTATTTCTTCCTAAGATCTTATTGAATTAATATTTTTTTCACCTCAGGCTCAAGTTAAATTTCTCTCACTAAAAGCTTCAGTGCAGTTTTCTTAATTTTTGTTTGCTCCTTTTTCATGAGATGCTGAGCTCACATGTTTGTCCACACCTGAAGAACAAGCAGGAGCTTTGACAGGTACTTAACAACAAATCAAAAACGGTTATAAACAGCACATGCTGTTAGGCAGGGTGCAGGAAGGAAGGAACACAGTCCTCAGACTGCTATCACACTTTCCAGAGAGGAACTCGCTTTCCCCCCTGAAAAACTTTGAAAAAAAAATCTTAAGACTGTAAGCTACACAGACATGCAGCATGAGCTAAGGTGTTTTCATAATGCTTAGCACATGTTTCAGTCAGTGAACTGGTCTTTGAGGGGCTGATGCTTGTATTCCTATATATCTTAGATTGTTTTTAGAGCCTTGATTTAAAGTTAGACCGTGCAACCTTTTGTGAAAAAATTTGCAGAATGAAAATATGTGCTCTCATGTAAATTACAGAAGCTTTATTTTACTCAGTATACTGAAGAACTGACCTTTACAGACCATATTATGTTCAGTGGAAGCATGTTAGTTTGTAAGTTGACTAAAGTCTTCTCATTATGTAAAAGATAAATGTTACATTTATTCATCCATCCATTTTCTATTCCTGCTTCTTTCTATTGAGGCTCACAGAGGTTTGCTGGAGCCCATCCCAGCTTCTTTGGGTGAAAGGTTACACCCTGGACAGTTCACAAGCCCATGGGGTGCCACATTTATATAAGCTACTCAGTTCAAAAGCTATCACTCTCAATTATCAATTGTGAGCTGCTAGAAGTGTGTTGCAATTTGTATTTTCAACCTAGTCTCACCGGAGTTCTTAAATTTATCTCAGATTTGGCCATCCATCCATCCATTTTCTATACCCACTGAATCCATCTACTGGGTCACAGGGGTCTGCTGGAGCCTATCCCAACTCATTTCAGGCGAGACGTAGGTGTACACCATGGACAGGTCACCAGCCTATCACAGCAAATTGGACCAGTATCATTTGATTTATTTAGATTAACATGGGAAAAATTTAAATAATTTGAAAAGAAAGACTGTCAATATGAGTAGATGGACCATGACCCTGTATAGGATTAAGTGGGTTTAGAAAATAGGATGGAAAATTATGAATGGATGGGTGATGATGGAATGACATATGGATCTGTATCTTGATCACAGCTCTTTGTGTTCTAATTTTAAATTTCAGTGATTTTTACTTTCATTTTTACACTTTTTGGTGAGATTTAGTTACTCAAGCTAAGTGTTTAATGAAGATGCAATTTTAAAGAAAACTAGAGTATATCATTCACAGTCATTTTTGCTGCCAATAGAAAATATTCTGATGACATGGAGGAGTGTTAATCCAAAGTCTCTAAAAAAAGAGACAGACTTTGTGGACTGAATCAAAGGACCTTTGTCCTGGAGACTAGGTCCAAATGTCATGTGAGACCATGATCACTTAGCTCTGTCAGTCAACACACACTCCAATCATTATTCTATCAATATTCAATCTTGAGTCCCACTGGGCAAGGAACTGTTGTGGTCCGGTTTTGGAGGGGTTTGCAGCAATTGTGCTCCTTCCTCAGGTCTTACTGAGAGTGTTTCAAAAGCAGAGCTCTTCCAAGCACTGCTTCTTTGACGATGTGAGATTATGAGTTTCATCCAGATTTTTACCAGAGCAGAGAGGACAGTCTCTTCTGGGGCACTTCTAAATGTGGTTGTGCTGTAAGACCACTCTTATTGACCAGAATGGCTGCAGTTCACAATAGTGGGCATCCTGTAGGCCTCTAGATTTATAGTTTATCATTTATAAATAACATCCCTGAACCTAGATACATGGGAGTGATTGCTAATTCAACAACCCTGTCCTAATCTTCGGGTTGGAGTCTATAGATGGATGCTGGGGTGGTGGGAAGATTTTCAAGTATCAACAAGCTTGGAAATAGTGCATCCCTTGGCAAAGCAGAGATGGGCATCACTTGTTCCTTAAAGCAACATTCTGGAGTTAAAACAATTATTTGATGATAATTATTAGGGTTTAAGGAGCGCAAACGTTTGTTTGGGAAAACAATGCAAATGGAAACAGTTTTGAGTGAGAGCAAAATGTGTGTTTGAAATGGCAAAATGACAATAATGTCAGCACATTGAACAATGTACAAAATAAGTGTCTGACAAACAAAATAAGTGTCTGACAAGACTTGAAAAGGTCATGCTGCTGAGGTGATATCATGGATAGGATCCCTACAATCTAAGGTCATTTGAACTTTGTATATGCACAAAAAGTGTATAGAAATGACAACACAGGCGATGTTAGTAGCAGATCCATTTTGTCGTAGCTCCATTGCCCTCTTTGCTAATATTAAATCCAATAACAGACACATATTCCATTCTACCACAAAACTGTTTAATTTTACATAGTCTTGGGTCTCCAGCTGAAATTTACACTATCATTTAATGGAAGACCTAGTGTGGTTTTAACTTTATAATGTTTTTTGGAATAGACAAATTAAACAGAGAATGCAATTGAAATTATTGTCAACACAGAGCTGTAAATATGAGTGCAATTAATCACTCTCATTGTCAGTCAGAATTAACTCCAGAGATGCCTCATTTCTTATTTGTTACTTTTACCAATGATATGATACCTCAAGCCCATAATGAATCATAATATGTTACAAATGACTGAGCATCTCCATTTGAAGAAGTTACAGTTCTCCTTCAGCTTGACATCGGATATATTTCAAGTTATACAACTGAATTTATTATTTACTCCATAGTTTGGTTGACTATTGTTCTTTTCAATATCTTGACCTTTGTCTCTGTGTTGCAGGGAGACTTGGCCAATTGTACTTCATAGAACTGGTTTTAAAGAATCTTTTTTTCAGGGGAGAGGGCCAACAGAGGAAGTCAAACAAAATACAACACACAAAGAAGAAGTTCTTTCAAAATAAAACAGGAACTCAAGCAGACCAGCAAAAATAAAACAGGAGGGTAAAAACAAAAGACGAATAGGACAACAAGATAAAAAATATAAACTGGTTAACTTAAAAAGCCTAAAACACACATGACCAGAACTGCAATGTGTTAAAAGTTATGGAGTGATAGGGAGATGCTTTGAGTGGATATACAGTGACCAAATAATGACATTAATTTAACTGGTCCACACCCACTGGCTGTTAACTCACTTTAGAGTGAAAAAGCAACAAGAGAACTGGAGAGAAAAATCCCATGAAGTTATGTTGCATTTCAGGGCAGTCCTCGCTCCTAGTTACACTCAGAGAGCCCTCAGAACTGGTTCAAATGCACCTATACATCAAGTGTGGTTGGACAAAGCTGAAATAGCAAATAATCTCCCACCTTCAGCATTTCAAGAATGATCTCACTCTTCTTGACACCAACAACCCTGTGCATGTCCGAGCAGACCAGGAGGGCAAGAGTGGGAATGGAAGGTCGTTGGGGGGTGCTTGCTTGATCTTTGTCTACTTTAAGTCTATGCTTTAGTTGCACCCACTTCCTTCTGGGTAACAGCTGTCAAAATGTGTCAGATTACAGCACACCGCAGAGCTGCAGCTCATATGAGGGGCTGGTACAGGGCAGGATGTAAGGAGGAATCCAGCAAGTAAGGTACATTAAAGCCCCTTAATTTCTCCTACCACAGCAGCTTAGACAAATGAGACGAATGGCTAACATGAAGAGGGTACTGCTCTTGCACTGCTAATTTAGGTACATGTGTCAGGGATATAATAGGCTTTTCCACTGATATTTTAGGTATTACAACAGATACGCTCATAATTGTGTTTTGTTTTCCCAACTGGATATAAGGCTCCCATTCGCAGCATAGCTTCCCAAAGCCCATTTTCTCTTGGATTAATTTAGCTTCGAGGGTTTTATGATGGGGCTTCAAGATATTTGCAACACTGTTGACAGAGAAAACTCAGAGGTCCTCCCACCCCCACCTGCAGGATTGCCTCATCTGAGGTGATTCTGCTTGTTGAAATAATATCAGCTTAACAGGATAATTCTCCAGCTTGATATGCGTGTCTGAACATTGGAAACTAAAAACAGAAATGTTATATCTTGCTCTAAAGAGCTTCCTGCTAATTTTGTTTGACACCAACATGAGAACATCATTGTTATACAAATAGTGCAGTGTAACATGACAGCAGCCGTGATAATCAGTTTACACTTTATCAATATAAAATGTCAAAACAAAGTGAGGATGATAGCGCATGAAACTCTGAAGACTCAACCATGTCTGTATCAAATTCTTGTAAACACCTAACCTCAAACCTCAGCTATGACATTTTATTACGTAGCAGGAAAGCCCTTTCGCTTCACTCACTGTTTTTGTTTCATGTTTATCCCAGTATACCAGTGATTCAAAGTAGAGATGTTCTGGTCACTGTCTGTTGTTCTTACTTTCATGTTGATGTTGTAGTATGGAGGGCAGACTAGCTAGAAGGTTATACTTCTTTCTTTTAATTATATAGTTTAAGTAGATGGGTATGTATGAGCAGATATATTCATTTAGTGAAAAAGCTCAGTTTCTTCTTTTTTTTAATTTTTCTGTCAGGCCACTAAGAACATCCAGTACTATGACTAACTGAAGTGCTTGCTCCAATCTCTTCATACAGCGGTGGTTCATATGATGAAAAAATAACTCAACTTGACCTTATCATGGAAGTTTTTTATGTCATTTTTGTAAAGTGATGTTTGAATGCTGCAAAATTTGCCACTCTAACACTCCACAACCAATTTCTCTCTCAGATCAATTAATTAAGCCAATAAAAAATTATTAATTTGATCTTTTTTTTTTTTCAGGAAAAAATAGCCCTGGTAATTTTTCAACTCTTACTAATACATTCATCCAATAATCAGTACATAAGCCTATATGACAAATAGTTTAAATTTTTAATTGATAAATGACTCAAGACTTGTGACTTGCTTGTTTACTTGAACTGTAAAACCTTTGGTTTTACTGAAGGGTTTCTTCCTTTAAGTAACAAGCAAGAAACACCATCAAATATTTATCATTTTTAAATAATGAACTCAGTTACTCAATCAGTTTAAATTACACTTTATGTCAGTTTATCAATAACTTTTGTTTGTGATAGCAGTTTAACTCCTGTTGTCATGGTCCTGCAGCACCACGTACACATCCACGCTGGCAGCATCAGCAGTGTTATCGTCCACTGACTTTGATTAACTGAGTTGTGGGTCTGCTGCACCATGGTGAATGATTGGGGGGTGATAGGTGGGGTGTCTTTCACCACCCCTCTTGAGAGTCTGAGCTACTTTATTAACCCCCAAAGCCCTGATTTTCTTAAAGAGGTCAAAAATCACTGATAGTGAGACATAAAAGAACAGGACACAAAAAAAGAAAAAAAAACAACAAAACAGTGATGGCTGCAGAGTGGTGACAGGGTGGTGTATGTAAATGAATGTGTAGTAAACTGTGCTGGAATAAAAAAGACACACATGTAAATGCAGGAGAAACAGATATATGCAAACAGAGGACAGATATTTTATCATTATGCAGTACTGAGCAGCTCATCATCTTGTTTACGTATTAGCGACACCAAAAAGTGAAACCACACAGGAAATAATTTAAAAATTCATTTATTACCTCAGATTTTTTCGCCTTTGTTATACAAAGATGTTAAATAACTTAAATACATTCTTACCAGTCATTTCTGATCTGTTTATACCTACAAGCTATACACATGAGGTAGAGGAAAATAATTTAGAGTTCCCATAAGACATGAATAAGTGAACATGGACATAGCTCTGGTGGTGTGATATTATCAAAAAGGGCATTACATTGGTGGCGTGTTTTATCTTTGTTGTACAAGCACAGCACAAATCCTAACAGAAGGCACGTGTACATGTAGTGTTACCCAAAAGGTGAATTTAAATCAGTCCAAATGGATGCAGTCACCAGGTCACACTGCTGGATACTGTATAAGGTGATAGCCAACAATACAAAGTCAAACATTTTTCACAAAATAGTTGATTATAGTATAAGCAGATTAAATTCTATAAAACGTATTCTTGACTGTGATTTGAATACTTAAAAAGAAAAACTGAACATAAGACAGCTGTAGGTAAGTTGATTCTAATTTTGTTAGGATTTGTTAGTGCTTAGATGACAATGTTGAGATATGAAATGAAACAGGTTTGTGGTATACACTACTTCTTGAAGCCTCCACCCCAAAATGAGAAAACACCCAAAAGGAAAAAACAAAACAAAACAAAACAAACAAACAAAAAAAGCAGAGTAAAAAATATAGGATATAAAATCAATTTAGACTTTTGTCTTTATTTACAATGAACACATGCTCATAATACATTTAAAAATAATTTATCTTTCATTCTTTTCTACAAAATAGAATTGTGTACATGATCCACTGACAACTAAACAGTGCAGTTTTGTTTCTGATGATACTGTTGTGTCTAAAAGTCAACGGGTTGCTGCATCATGCTCCTCTTTCTCCAGAGAATTGAGAGGGCCTAGCGTATACAAGCTACAAACACACAAATGAATTCACTCTGTGTGTATTTGATATTCCTGTCATGTCTGTTGCAAATCTATTCAAGACAAGAGAACCTCGCTATGCTTGGGCTGAGGAGTGTGTGCAGCGAAAACACACCAAAAGCTGTGGAGACCAGGCATTTATGCTCTGTCTCAGCATAGCTATTATGGTTTTCATGTAGCGTGCAAAGTTCTATGTATATATTTTGACCAGTCTTTATTTGGCATGCCATTTCATATCAAAATGCTTGGAATTCAACTCCTCAGGACAAATAAGCTCAGCTGGGTTCCCTTCCTAAAGCATGATTTTGCTGTCAAAGGAGGTGGTTTTAATTGTAAGTATTATTTCTGAAGATGAAAGCCTACATTTTGCCATTTTTTACATGATCCTAACCTGCAACTGCCTTGTTTCAGTAACACTGCTGTTCCCATGCTTAAACCTTAATTATTTATGATTAGTTTGTTTCAGATGCTTGTGAGAGTTGAACATGTGCCTCACTTTTGTCTTTGTACCACAGGAAAAGAAACTGTTGCTATTTACACTGGGGGGGGGAAAGAATCTGCACTGGACTGTATATTTAAATACAGGTCTTTAAATACTTTTAAAGGGGATTTTGGGCTTCAGTGCGTGAATGTGCTATAATACAAAACTGGGTCCCTCAGTAGTTAATTCACTCCAATTAAAAATATGGCAAACAATATCTATATGTATGTATATAAAAAATGTTCCGATAACTCAAGTGCTGAATGAAACGTTTATATTGTCTATATTTACAGAGCCTTTCTTTGTCAAACTGTAATGGCATCTTACTGAGATAATTTGGCATTCTTGAAACTGCACTCATTCGCTTTTCTCCAGCACGTTTGCTCAGATCAATATCACTCTCAAATCTTACCACTTAAGCCGCCAGTTATCTCACCTTAGTATTAAAAACACTCCAAAGTGGGAAAACACATAGCTTGGCTCTGTCCAAAGATATGCTTTTAAAATTCACTAATTAAGATGCTGCGGCCTGTTTGTTCGCAAAGACCTTGCAAACGTTCAGATGTGGCTCGATAAAGGGGTTACCTTCCTTATAAATCATGCTAAATAATAAGCTTTAAACATGCTAATGAGCTGACCTGTTCAAAAGCCACGCAGCTATTTTCCTCCTGTTTTTTTTTTTTTTTTTTAAATAGAGGCCAGAGTAAACCAGCTGCTGGCCGTAGCGCTGCATTTTGCCACACAGACGCAAGAGAGACGTCAGTCTTCCCAACTCTGAAGAAAGTGAATAAGTACTTTTCCGATAATGTCAAACAATTCATAGAATGCATCACTGTCACTGCAATTTGCATGATGGGGTCAATATGCAACTTTGTCACTTGTCGTCAGGTAACAAACTAAAAAATGGCAAATTAACTGGCATATAAAAACACACTCGCTGCCTTCAGAAAGAAGACACCAGCAAAACTTCCATGTGTACACTTAGACATCGATTTGTGGACCCTTCCACAAATGTCAAGTCTTATAAAATGAATTTATATTAGATACAAGGCTTACGCTTTGATCTTCACTTGAGCGAACCTGCACAGAGGTGAAGCCAGAGGTGAAGCCAGAGTTCACTCTCAGCTCCCCAACACAGTTTGAACTTACAGACTGCATACAAACTATATATCAACATGGCTCAATTTTGTCATGGAAGGTGAAAAGGAAAAAAAAACAAAAGTTAAATTGTTGGGACTTCCTTTCCTCTAGCACTCCACAGTATTCTTTATAACTTTAATGTATAAAAAGATAATCTAATGAGATTTAAACCCCAATGAGTTACAAAAATTTGGCTGTTGCACTGATGTGGGTTTCAGTGAGGCCACCGTCATCTCCAGTATAGATAATCTTTGCATTTGCACCTTTTTATCCAAATATAGTGGTTAAAGTCATTCCCTGAACACTGATTCGCTCAAGGCCAACAATAGCCTAAATTGACTGGTTTAGTTATTTTCTGTTCATAAAAACAGTTTCATATTATATTATTGCAAAGAAAAAAAAAACATTTTTTTTTCCTTCTGGTGAAGGATTAGTCCCAAAGGATCTATAAATTATCCACAGCAAGACGTCTGACGCAAGTGTGCCTCTTTCCAAAGGGCCTTGTCAATGTGAATCAGGAAGAAAATGAACAATAGCACACAAATAACAAAACATTTGTGTAGTTAGTGGTTTGTTTTTACATAGTAAGATAAGTGGCTTATATAATATCATTAAAATATAACTGAGTTTATTTACATATATATGCAAACACGTTGTGTGAGTGTAAATATGTGCGTGTAAAATAATTCTTACACCCTGTCTATTTCTTTAAAACAGTCTCTAAATATGATTTTTATTGCCATTAAATGTCATGACTCAAACTCTGCTTCTATTTCACTTTACAACATGCTCACATGCCCCACACACACGTACACACGCATACACAAAATTCCTCTTTGGGCAAAGCCCAAAAAAATCAGTCTGCTGGCATTACCTTCTGTGTTGTATCATCATTAATTGTATTATGATCAGTTTTTGTTCTCCTTTCTTGTGAAATGGTGCCAATGGATTTCATAACAAGGAAAGTAAAAGCATTTCTCCTCAAGGCACTGCTGTGATAAGAAGCGTGAGATGTTGAGCCCGTTGTCTGAGAAAGTTTTTATTCTGCAGGACCTCTGAAACCCAACCCACAGAAATCCCTCAAAGTGCTTATTGCTTCTTGGCTCACTCCTCATTTTGTTTGCAGAACACTGTTCTGACGCTGAAAACGGGACCTCGCATGAGAACAAAATGATCACTTATCTTCAACACAACCATATTGAACTTGCTCCACTGATGGAGCGGGACTGACAGGTGAGTGCTTTACCCCTTGCAGGTGTAGACCTCTTCTCTCTGTGTGCACTGTTTGCATTCAACGTAGCAGCACCAACGCACCTGGCACTGGCAGGGCCCAGTCACCTCCCTACTTTGCGTGTTGTGACCACGGCCGCAACAGATAGCATCGCAGTTCTTGTCCTTGTAGCACTTGCGGGCTGCGGTCCCATATGAGTATTTGCTTGGTTTACAGAAACTTGGCGAGTCCTCGATGTGGAGCAGGTCCATTGTGCGGGGGATTTGATCGCCAAAACCGGGCAGGGGCTGGTGCTGCTGCTGGCTCCTGCCTGTGGAGATCTCCCCCTCCCCAGTGGCCTCATTGGTGGAGCTGCCCACCTTGACAGAGGTTTCATAGCGCTGCTTCAGCGTCTTGCCAATCTCGTGGAAGGGCAGGAGCTGCCTCCAGCAGGTCTGGACGGTGCAGGAGCCAGAGACACCATGGCATTTGCAGGTGGTCTCCACTCCAGCCTTGATTACCTGCAGCAGGATAACGAAAGGAATATTGTAAACTGCTGAGAAACATTACAAGCCTGAGAGCTCTTCAAGTTAATGAGCCTTTGTGTAGGAAGCTGAACTTGAACGGGAATTCATGATTATGATTAAATGAAAAAAGGGGACTACAGCAACTTGGGGTAGAGATATAAACAAAGGAAAATGAATGGCTTCATCTTTTTTAATATTCTAAACAAAAGAGCAAATTAGAGACTCTTCTTATGACTTATGAACTAAAGGAAAGCAATATAACAGTGAGGTCTCGTATAAAAAAAAGGAAGTAGCTAATTGATGGTAGGAGACTGGATCTTATTATAATCATGGATGAAATTTAGATTATAATCATTTGAGGGGATATTATAGCTATGAAAGTCCATCAAAGACCATCCATTCAGACAGCCATGGGAAAGAGGAACCTGTAAGATTTGGACATTGTAGAGCTTTGTAAGTGTTTCCTAAACACCGAGTTAATAAACTCAATCTTATTCAATGATAGTTTAGTCATAAAACACAAATACACAATGGAAACCATGGTTAAGTCTTACTGAACTTAAAAAAAAAAAAAAACATCTCCTGACCTCCTTGCAGTCAGCCAAAGTGCACTGCAGGGTCAACGGCATTGCTAAATGTAGTATATAGGCAAAAATTGTGAGTGAAGAGGAAAAAAAAAACATTTTCAGAGATGTGGTTCAGAAAGAACCTGAATTTCTTTTCTCAGCCTGTGAAAGAAATCTGGTAACAGGAAATCTGTATTCATCACGCTTGCAGTTCAAGAAAATTTGATCGTTCAGCTTTTAAAATATCAAGGGGATGCAGAGGTTAGCACATTCCAGTTTCTGTGTGGGAATTTATCCTGAGCAAATGTGGTACAACCCACTATACATGTGCAAATCGCACATGCAATAAAAAGAGCAAAAACAACATCGTAAATCTCAGTGACAAATAAAATCTCCAGAGAAACTGGGTTTTGAAATCTGAATAAAAAGATCTGAAGGGAACATTTTGTGTCTGTTAACATTTGGGAAGCGTGCCTCTACTATAACTCACTTTGAAAACGACACGAAAATGGCTACAATGGGAGAAAAGCAAAGTTTAAAAACAAATTTAAAGACCTTAAGTTTGCTTTGGCTAGACAAATTATGACCATTCCCACCTGTTTTTTTTTTTCGTTTTTTTTTCTCCCTATTAAAAAAATGCTTCCAAGATGAAAAACCTCTATTTACTCACCACAAACAATTGTTCTAATCTCCAAGGGAAAAAAAAATATAAGAACTGACCTACACTATCAAGTTCCCCTTTCCTCATTTCAACAACGCAGATCTGTAGAGAGCTTTGTCTTGGACTTGAGTCCCTTAGCAGCATTTGACACTTAAACTCCTATATCATTAAAGTCGAGGTGTAGTTGTAAAGGAAAGAGTAACTGGGAACAGTGGGCAGTTAATTGTTTTGTTTTTTTAGACTCTGGAAGCATGATGGCTTACTGGTTAGCACTGTTGCCTCACAGCAAGAAGGTTCCTGGTTCGACTCCCGGTAGGAGTCTTACTGTGTGGAGTTTGCATGCTCTCCCGTGTTTGTGTGAGTTTACTCCGGTTTCCTGCCACAGGATTATATATTAGGCTGATTGAGAACTCTAAAGTGAGTGTGTGTGGTTGTTTGTCTCTACATATGGCCCTGCGATGGACTGGCGACCTGCCCAGGGTGTACCCCCCTTGCCCATTACAAGCAATAGGCTCCAGCAGACCTCCGTGACCCTGTAGATGGATTCAGCGGGTATAAAAATATGAATGGATGGATGTTCTGATTAATCTAGCCTGTTTTAGTACCATCTGTATCTCTAATAAATTCTGACTTTGTTCGAACCGATCTCTTTATGACCGTTAAATTTATGTTTTTTCCAGCTCGACCGTCGTCGTTTGCAGTGGTGAAAATTCTTACTTTAACAAAAAAAAAAAAATTAGCTTGACAGTTGTGACAAATATACTGCAATGAAATTATTGTGTTAGACTCTTTGCAACTCTCTAAATGCTTCTAACATCACAGAGGGGCTCACGAAAAGCTGTTGTCTTAAAAGTGAAGTCACTGCAATGTTTTAGACATGTTAATAGCTGTAATAAATGTCAGACATTCTCTGAAAATCGGTATATGTTAAAATTAGCTATTTAAATCTTAATATTGAGTGTTTGTCAAGGTTTTACACACAGATTCAGTTAGAGATTCAGAAACACCTTAATTCACTGCCACACAGTGTCTTAGACCTTTTTTTTCTAACATGTATAAGAAATAAAAACTTGCTGTACACACTTACCTTCATGCCCACATTTGTGTTGTGCATGTCAACACGTGCGCGCAGGTCCTTGTTGGAGCGTTTGCCCAGGAAATCCTTGACAAACTTGTTGGCATATTTGAGGTTGTCTCCACAGCCTCCCCACTGCCAGGCCTTGCGGTTTTCCAGGTCTGGGGCCTCATCACACGTGCAGCGCTCCATGCGTCCTGCACTGCAAGCTTTGGCCATCGCATGCGTTAGGCCCGCTGAAGAGATGGCGTACAAGAAGGCTGTCTCTTTAAATCCTGGAAAAGCAAGTTAAATACAAATGAGAGGCTGGGAAATATGTGACTGACCAATCAAATGTACCAGTTCACAAGGAAGGGAGCAGCAATAAGCTATCCATCCTAACCTCTTTTTAATATGTTGGCTCGATGGCGCCCCTCTAAGGTGCAGTTCCATCTTTCAAAACGAAATTGATGCTGACATTCTAGGGCGCTCATGATGATGGCTTCCCTCAAGGTGTCCGCCACGCCCGGGTCACGTCTGCACATCCTGCGCTGCTTCTTTTCCAGTTTGAGCCGGTCGCACAGCTTGAAGTGAGCTCTGCCCGTTGTCTCTTCTGGTAGAGAGTTCAGTGGCAGGATAGACAACGGTTCATTACCCGTCAACCTAGAGGGGGGGAGGTTGGGGGACGAGGGGGACACACAACACAGGCAGGCCAATTGAAACAGAGCACAGACAGCAAGTGGATACATCCAATAAAGCACAGGATGCTGACTTTACTGTGCAAATATTAAGATTTTAAAAGATATACTACACAAACAGCACAGGAAGCACAGCTGGGGCATATAATGCTCAAAAGCTTGGTTAATGTTCAGATGAATTCAGCTGCCCAGTGGTTAATGTTCAGGGGAAATTCAAATTTGCTGGAGATCGAGATCAACCTCCGGCACAGGCGTATCTGGTGTAGAGAGCAAATCGTCTGCAGAGGTGGAAAACCACTGCTTCATCAAAAAGTTCCCGGCACCATCTGTGATGCTGAGTAACAAAAGTATTCATTGAATACTTTGTTACTCATAGTTTAAACATGATGGTGTACCATGAGTGTAACAGATATCACATGCACGTCAAACAGTAGCCAACTTGGTTTAATATTTATATCATATCCTGAGGCGGCATGCCACTCACAGCAGCACTGGACAGATTTAAACACAATAACCTAGCAGGATTTACACTGCCACTGTAGAAACGTCCAATACTCAGAATCCTAAAGCTCCAATCCCTTTTGTCATATAACAAGCAGAGGTTTCAGCACTAAACATTGCACTTCTTTCGTCAGCTTATTTAAGAGGAGCCGTATAAAACGCACAAAGCGAGGACTGCCACATAGCTGGCAAAACCTACGACCAGCGTTCTGAGGTCGTGATGGAGAAAACAGAGTGTTGTTTTCATAAACACACACGGGGGACATGACTGTCGGCCTGTGACCATTTTGGTCACACCAACTGGCAGGATTGGCACCGCAGTTGTTCATTATGTGCAATTTCGGGCCTCCTTTACACCCTAAAGTGAAACTGAAAAATAAATGGATATACAGAACTTACAAAAGCACAAGTGCTCAGGCCTGCATGCCTTTGGAGGCAGACTTCAGATTTTTAAAGCAAACCTGTGCATAAAATGACATCTCACTCACTGATAATAATCATGACATGCAGGAATCTGCTTCTGACAATTGTTGTAGGCTGAAATGGTCATTTTACATTGTTTTTATTCACTTTTTACATTAAACACTGAAGCTACCCTTTTTGAATGAATGCAGTAAATGCTGACAGTTTGAATGGATGACAGACTGACAAATGAATGCATTGATATATATTTATATAAATATGCACTGCCAGAGCTTGGGATAAGATAGTTTGTGGCTTCAGTATGATGATACTGTTTAAACTTAAGTTTCAAAATTAAACCTTACATCTAAAACTTAAAAAAAAAAAAAACCTAAAAGAATTGAACTCATAAACTGAGGATTTTAACCAGACTGCATTAAGTCTACACACACAGCCAAACAGATTAAAAGTTATCCAGCTTTGTGACTGAGGAGTATAACACGAATAAGTATAATTTATTACACCCAAGAAGTTAAAAACCTACAGATGCACAGCACTTGTTGGAAGTCTGCATGACATCAGTTGATATAGCAGAGGTGCTGATCGTTGATCCCCATTACTTGCACTTTAGCCGTCATTAGTGCTTGTCAGAAAGGACTCTGTCACTGCTCATATTCACTACAGTCTCCAACATAAGGTCACATTAGTTCTTCAGCAAAAGATTTGTTTTATTAAGTCCAATAACTGACTGAAATGTTTCCCCTTGAGCCCTCAGTGTCACATTAGTGGACTTAATGGTTCACAGATGCTTCAAGCATGTGCCATTTTCCCTACAATGCAAAAAAACACTCAAAATCAAAAATAAGTCATGAGGATTTGCTCACAGATTGGGTGAAACGGTTTCCAATTTGTGTTTGCCTTTTCTTAATTTGTTTGACAGCAATGAATTTCAAATAGAAACCTGGCAAGCCATGTCTCGACAGAGGTTGCTCTCCAACACGCAGAGCATTTACAAAAAACAGTGTGCCTTGAGGCATGCGAAGCAAGGCAACGCACGAGAACATAGTTTCTCTCTGAATAAATGACATTTTCCTCCAAGTCGTTTCATACTCTGCCAAAATGCACTCTGAAAGCAATGCCAAGGTAATGTGTAGAAAATTCCAAAATAAACAACTAACTGACCCCATATGCTACAAGTGACTGGCAATTGTTTTACCACATTTCTACTGCAAGCAAGCAATCAAAAAGACTGAACGATGGTTCCTCGTAGTATACGTTCCCATAGCCATTTAAGGTATCAGTAGAAGAAAATATTTAAGTTAATGAGACATATTTTCAACTATACACAATACCTGGTAGTATTTCCCAACTGTATATTTCTCCAATTTAACAAGACATACAACTATTCATTGAATTTATTTATTGAAATGTTAAGAAAAGATGTCCACTAGTAGCACTTACAAGACACAAACATTTCTCAGTAAGACATGCTTAGTAATGCATGTCACCATCAAATCTGCCAAAACAAAGACCCTGAGAGCGACAGGCCTCAAGTGTCTGCACGGCGTCTGCCCTTCTGAGACAAACAGATGAACTTGAAGCTGGAGGGAGGCCAAAGATGACATGACACTGATCTCAGTGCTACTGTTTCAATGTCTTTTTTGTAAACTATAAATGCACACTTCCAGCTAAGATGACCTAAGGGCAAATTGTGGAAGAGACCAAAAAAAAAAAAAAAAATTCTTCACATCTCCAGAGAAGACACAACTGGCCAGGGCTCACTCTTGTGCAATGTTTCCGCTCTGTGACAGACCAGAACACAGTCAAATGGTATCACAGATGTACACTGCTTCAGTTCCTTTCCATTTTATTAAAAAAAAAGAAAGAAAAAAATTAACTTAATGTGAATTCACTTCTAGCGAGAGTAGACACACATCTTATTTTTAATCTGATTGAACCTTTGCTAGAAATTAAAGATAATATTTTTTCTGGATGTTTGACTATGACTCCTGCTGTCACGCAAAAGGGTCACACATTCCAATACGATGATGTGCAAAAACTTTTTTAAAAAAATACATATCAATCTGGTCTTTTGCTGAATGAAGAATGAACTCATTCAACTCACTTAGAGGACAAAAGAACTGGAAAGGTCTTCCGTAGCTCAATCACAAAAATTGTTAAAAATGTGATCTTGAGATCTTCGGGGAAATCAGAAATCAGTTGTGCTATCTTACAAAACTTACCACTTTCATAATGAAAGAAGAAAAATACAGCCACATGTTTAAGACAACTCAGTGAAGCTCAAAGATTCTGTACGGTATCTGATCAATTTAATTTCACACAATTTTAATAGTTTGTACAGGTGATCCACGGAAGAGACAATCAGGCATTTGACATGGACGCAGGGGTCCCACCAGACACCGAAGCACTGCAGGTCAGTTCTGCCATGGTTTTGCTCTATTGTATGAGCTGATGTACAGTATTTGTTGCTATGCATTGTCCTTTTAATGATTATTCACTCAAGAAAGAATGAGTGGTCTCAAGCAAAATGTGTTTTCCAGTTTCTAAAATTGACCTGTCCTTGTTTGTGTTTGAAATCTCTTCCGAAACCCTCTGATATGTTTACAGATGGTTTCCATGGGTCAACATAATGTTGATGTACAAGTCCACATGTAGGATTTTGTTCTTAATACAGGCACGATTTTATGGGCTATTCCTGCATCTGACTTCCTGCCACCTCAATCTGCCATGTGTAAACCAAGTGCCACATTTTTAACTTCTAGGTTGAGACTCATGCAGAGCTAAGATTTGCTCCTCGACCGGCTGACATTTTAACCTGGGAGTCAACAGAAATTGATTCACTTTTGCAAACTTTGCAGCAGAAATAAACATAGTTACAGCTTGGTTCAAAAACATGTTTTGATCTTAGATGTTTGAGTTTACATTCATACCAACTCTGAGGGGATGACTTTTTTTGTAACCCCTTCAAGAGAGTTTATATAAAGCAATACATTTATCTCTAATATAACCGACTGACACTCAGCTGAGCTAGTGGGTAGCCATCATCACTTCCTCATCTGTAATTATCACTTACTTTGCTTAGCAAAGCAACCAGTTTGTAGTTTTTACTAACCCAACATAAGCTACCCAACATAAGCTAAATGTGACATTAATTTTTGATTTTGCCATCGAGTCAACACATGAAATAGGATCTTCTGCAGTAAATGTCTACCGGCAGATATGCAGCTATTTTGATGGGGGTCAGCTGAAGAAGCTGGCAGCCACAGCTAACTTTGATTGATATAAAAAAATAGGCTTCAAAACCACTCTTCAGAACAGTGGGTCATGTGACCAGATGCAGTAAAGCTGCTTACACTATTACTTCAGTATATCTTTCTTGGCCTAGTGGATGGTGTGTTCCTACTGACCACATCATGTAACACATCAAAGTACAGGTATAACTAACAACAATGCTTAACACAGCTCACTAGAATCAACGACTTTGAGGACACATCGTGTCTGAAAGAGCTTTCTTCTGCTTCAAGAGTTTACAGATGTCTACAAAGCATTCCACATGCAGACAACAAATCCTACAACTCACCAATGTTCCCTCTCATGCACGTTATTGATTATTACTGCAGCCAGGAAAATGTAACAGATACACATAATGTTCCTGCTCTGAAAGAGAACATCTGTAAGGATACTGAAAGATTTCTGTGTAAATGTTGCTGCTAATGAACACAAAATGCATGAAGTTAGCCAGAGGAGCAGAGCTAATGCTAACCAAAGCAGTCGCTAAATGATCAAAAGGAAACTTGAGTCATGTTATTAGACTGGTTTGACATAACTAAAGTAGTAAGTTGTGAGGTCTGATCTTTTTCATAACCGCGTCTGCATTTCATCGTTGTGAGTTTCACAAGTTGACAGTTTACTTGTTTCATGGCACGTCAACATTTCTTACAATTGCTGAATGCCTCACATGTAGACAATCAGGATTGGAAACAACACAACTTCGAACCACACATATTCTTGTGTTGCTTCGAAAAATTATGAGAAAAATAGTTTAAAGTATCATGGAAGTAAAAGACTCAAGAAAGTCATGATGGAAAAGGAAATGAAAGGGTGACAAATTTTAAACAAGGATCATTTAAGAATCATCTTGGACAATGTTGTCAAAACGACTTAACCTCCATGCCTCTAGGGGAGCTAAAACTGACAAAAAGTTCATTTGTCCTGCTTAAAGTAGGAGGAAAAGGTCCAGGTAAAAAGCTTAAACTGTCTTAGGGAAGAGACACCAAGTATCATATAGCTGATTTGATGTATGTACCTCCAGTGTCCACTCCAAACTGAATAAAAACATGCATTTTCACATCATCCACAGTTTTCTTCAGGTGTTTTTGTTTGAGGTGTTGGCACAGCAACACTAATTACACATGAAATATAATACCAACATATAAAACTCATTATTATCCTATGAGAAGTTGGATTCTTGCTGATGTTTGCTCAGCCCTTGCTTTTTCCATTCACACACACTTGCCTCGACACACTCGTCGCAGACACCACTGACCTACTCTCGCGCCGCACCTCCTCCACTGTCTTTCACTTGGTAACGCTGGAGTTTGTTTAGACCCTTCTCTCTACCTGTCAGCACCTCCCATTGCCCGTGACATTTACTTTACATACATTTTCCAATGCAGCAGGCTTAGTGAAAACGGCTCATTTCACGCGGTGGAGTCTCTGAGTCGATCCCTGGAGGAAATCATTGACTAGCTCTAAACTTCACCATCATCACTCTCTCTTTGGCTTCGCATTGCAGTCCTGGAAGTGACCCTCAGCTGGTACTTCTGCGCCTTCTTCATTAGTCTGGTATGTAAATAGTTAAGGAAACGTAATAATACCTGAACTCTTACATAGTGGAAAACATCTTACTTTAACTTACAAGTTTAAACTGCAAGTACACATAGCTGATGTTATTCATATACCCACAGAACCATATATAAACAAAGTCAGCTCAGTTTATGTATGTACATTAATCTCAAGAGCCTAAAGCAGTCTAAACTGAAGCTTGGCAAACAGGATATAAAGACACTGACTCACTTGTTATCAGTTATTAAAATGCAGTTATTTGTTGATTTGGTGTGCAGCCTCCACTGGAGTTAACAAAACCACCACAACAATACAAACTGCTCCTGGGTTTCTGTTTAGATTTGTGCTTTGCTGGCTTTAAACAAGCATCCCTTAATATGCCACTAGTGTTGTGCACATTTGTGTGTGAGGTTACCATATACACAAGCATGTATGTGCATCCACAGGCGCGTGCATACGAGCTGTAACAACATTAAGTCAACACCTACAAAGAGTGTTGTAGTTGAACGCGCCCCTACAGAAAAAAAAAAAAAAAAAAAGCACAAAAGCCACAATTTCTTCATCAGCCTGAACTTGCAGGTTGTGTGGTCTGGTGTCTCCTAGATCACAACCAACCCCCTTTCCTTCTCCTCCGCCTTTTTTTCCCCCTACTCTCCAACTTCCACTATTCCCACTGGTCAATTACTCTAAACGGATGTCAATCATTGGGTCCAGCTGTTGGCTTAAAACAAAGCCTCTTCTAGACAAAACAACCACCCTCTATGAACTTAGCATGCACAATCCAGTGACAGAAATGGGCATATCTCCTTAAACAGTCCAACTGTTTAAAAACAAACTACCATGCTCAATTGACATAACTGCATGTACAACTTTTACGGGAAAAAAAAAAAAAAAATCAGCATTAAACACCAAGTTTCGTCAGCACTGATCTACTCTTTTCTCTCTTTCCACTTTTTCCTTATGTTTTCACGCCATTTAAAATGCTCCTTTTTGGGGAGAGAGGTTGCATGCTTTCCTCAGAAATGTTGGATGAACTTCAGACCACCCTGCCCAAGTCCCATCTGGTGTATCACAGCCCAAGCCATGCCAGAGGTAGTAGGAATGTGAGCGTGTGTGGTGTTTTCCCTCTGGCCCACTCTTGCTATGGCTAACAATGTGCTCCACAGCTTAAACTGGAATAATTGAAGAAACCATGAATCAGTGTCAAATGACTCTCTGGTTCACGGAGTCTCAGGGCTATTGTTCACCGCTGTGAGGTTTATACGAGAAGACATTCTGCACTGAACACAGACATTTCCATGGTGATACTGCCCGTTCATTAAAATCAAAAATAGTGGAAAAATATTTGAGGCTTAGATTAGATTAGTCCTTGCTTAAACGCACTGGGCGTTGTGATTACTCCTAACAAGCTGTGAGTGACACAGTACAGCAACATGACAAAATGACTTTGAAAACAAAGTGGTACTGGTCTGGGACTTAGTCATTAATAGCTGAGTAATGAGCCTTGTTTCACAGTGGGAAGGTCATGCAACATCTACAAGTGTTGCCATTAACAGCATTGGAGGGAAGTGCACTATCTTGCATGACCTAACAGGATATGACCCATATTTATGTCATCTGCCGTCCTGTCTGGTCATTTACAACCCACCAAGAGCATGTCAAGACTACTCCCACAAAGTGAATGATTGGGTTGAGTCCCTTTCAGCGTACTCTCCTGATATTTATAATGTGAATGTCATAAATCTTTTGACATAATGTGTTTAACATTAATCTGTTCTTACAGTTTTTCCCAAAGAAAAAGGTCTTGAAAATTTAAATGCATTGAAAAGAAAAAAAAATAAAGGGGGTGGGGGGATTCACTGCCTGATTTTGTAATCCACAACCGTGAATATGAGCAGTGGGGTTACAGGACTGGGTTTGGGAATGGGAGTGTGGGGCATGGTAAGAGGTTTAGCTGTGTGAGAACTCAAGGCTTCTCAGGTCAGCAGCTCAGTTATAGTCACTGTGTGACTGGCACAGATTGGGCGCGCAGCAGTGTCCGCATGACTCCCCTGATCTAGCCCACGCCATGGCACTGAGCAGCCTTGTACCAGCGTACCGACCCACCAGACACCTTCAGGCACATACACAGTAACCGGCTCTTACCGATTCCACATGATGGCACGAGAGCCAGATTTCTGTTATTTGGTAAGAGAACAAAACCGTTTCACTATAAACTCAAGAGCAATCCAATAAAGCGCATATTTACAAGACTGGAAATGTCAGGCTGGCCTGTTGCTGCTACAAGCGAGCCAAAGATCTTCTCTGAATAAAATCACTTGTCAAAAGACAAACTGCAGCATCTAATACAGACCCTTTTCATTTTACTTGGAACCACTCATGTTTTGCTAGCTTAAGTTAATCATAACTTATTTACTCCCACAACAAAAAGATTTGTTTATTACTAGGTCTAAAGAGCTTCAAAATGCATCTGGATTCACTTTTATGCCCTGCACTGTATGACAGCTCAAGTAAAACCTGTTGCTAATTCATCTCACCTGACACCTGTTTTTGTGCACATATGCACAGGTCATATATTACCTGGAATGAAATAATTTGACTGGACAACTGCATGATGACTAAAGCAGCAGTGTCTAGTTAAAAGTCATGAATAAACACTGCTCCAGGGTTAATCACAGGAGGTCTGCCATGCCTCAGCCCTTCATGTCAAACTAACTCCCATTTGACAAATACACACGTGAAGTATCTGAGTGCACATCAGGTCAAGCTTCCACAGGACTGTATTAAAGATGATTATTTAGTTGGGTCTAACCTTAAATTTTGAAAAGGCCACTGTCCTCCCAATTTTGTGAACGTTGTTAACAACTGCATCACAATCTTAACAGCTGCTGGAAGAGGGGGGAAATAATGTTGTTCTTGAAACAAACATGACATTAATCACAATTTATTTAAGTTACACTAGTCAAACTCAGTGATATCATCAAGAACATCTAGTAATTTTTTTCCCCCTCCTTCCTCCAATTTGCTCATCTTGTTATGCATGTATGTGAAGTGCCATGTCTCCTCTATCCCCACAGACGGGGCAGAGAAATTAACAAAAAACATTTCCTGTGGTCAAGGATGGAAAACACAGGACATAGCGGTTGCACTAACTAGCCTCGTCTCATCAATGCCTAACCACTAAAAAGTATCTTGAATCCATATTAGTTTTCCTGTTTTGCAAATTGCCCATGTCTCCAGCTCCATCTGCAAAGATCATCATGTGTTTGCAATGTGACCAACAACAGTTTCCTTCAATAGGAGTTTCCTCCTCATCTCTTCTAACGATCCATCAACAGAGCACACAGCTGACGAGTGGAACTGAGCTGGAGCTGCTTTCCTTTCCTAATCAAATATGTCTTATGGCTGCGGTCTCTCAAGCATGCTGATGACACCAGAGCTGTAGGAGGTGAGCATGCCAAACGCATTTTAAAAGCCTCACCAAACCATGTAATCTTCAAAAATATCCTCAACAACCATGTTATTATAGAGTATAAGCCTCATAACAACCCACTGCAGAGACCACTGAAACCTTTATAACAAAGGTGTGTACCAACTTCTGTAATTTTCTGTGACTTGATTGGTAAAATGTCTGCATCAGCCAGACTAAAGACAAAGAAAACTGAGCACCATGCAAAGCTGACTACAATTAAACATCAGTGAGCCAAATTTATTCTTGCGCAGACTTGACTGCCAATACATTTCATGATTTCACATTTCTTTTTTTTTCCAATTCTACCACAATTAGGCTAAGAGTTCCTGTCTGAGGGCCATCCGATACTTCAAGGCGTTGCACCCCCATGTGGCATCTGTGGGCGTAGCAGGCCATTCCTCGTGGACGAAGCTGAAAACTCAAACAAAAATCATGGTTTACCTTAAATACAGATGCATCAAGAAGAAAAGTAAAGAAAACAAAAGTCCCTCTTTGAAGGGGCCATGCAATCAGTAATCTAAGCTCACCGCACTAAACTGCCACAGCTCAGGTACTGAGGGAATCTCGTCCTCTTGGATAATGCTAAAGTGATACCCTTAGAGGTGTGGCTGTAGCCACAGGATATCCTATGAAGTTGGGAAATCCCTCTATCAATGGTGCTCCCCGCCCTGCTGCGCGTCGGGCCTAATCAGTTCTTAAGGCCTGGTAAACAGACGCTCTCCACCACTGTCTGCCAGGCAACGCCAGTCTGAGCCCACACCAGCTCTGCTCCTTCTAATGAGTGGTAATCACCCAGGAGCTCCCCACAAACCACTGCAGGGATGCCAGCATGCTCATAACGCAGGCAAGCCAGAAGACAGGAGGGAACCAAAGGAAATGGTTACACAGAGCCACTTAAAAAACAAATTGTAACATTCTTTCTGCTGTGCTGAAGAAGCAAGGGTCTTTTAAAGACATGCGGCTGTTTGAAATGCACCACGACCCAGATCTTCCAAGCGATAAAAGTCCTTTACAGCTGTATATTGTGGGGAAAAAAGGCAGTTTTTGTCAATCTGCCTCTCTTATTGGAGCGCTGAAAAACAATATCATCTCAACAGGGCTATGACTCTGCTTCAGGAATAAACTGATGAAAGACACTAGCAATTTAACAGCAACCACTTTATTTTCTTCTTCCGGATGCTGCGGTACCCCTATGATTGGTACATCCCAGTCGCATGACTGTGGGCAGCCTTCCTGTATATGTCACACGTGAACTAAATAAAAACAAACGCTTGACTCAGTTTGAGGACTCACATTCAGCAGAGTTTACAAGACCACAGAATGACATGCCTTTGACCGACACACAAATTTAACCCAACGGACATATCTCAGAGAGCAGTATGAGCCCTGATGGGGGCAAATTCAACTGGAAGTTTACACAACATCTCATCGAGGTGCTGTAATCGTTAGCAAAGACAGATCGTCAAGCATCTCAGATTCAGACTCTAATGATAACGGAGCACCAGGACTGGCACCTGCCACAACAGGCTGAGGGAGCTAAAATGAGTGTCCACATTCTTGTGGCAAAGGATGACAATTTCAGCGGGTGCTTGACTACGCCAGGAATCCCACCCCACCCTCAGCTTAGCAGACTATGGGCTGGAGAGATTGTGTTTATGTTACACTTACGCTCCACCGCACTCTGGAAATTGGGTATGCAACATTGACCCTCTATTTTGAGTAAATCAGTACCCAGGAGGCCCTAGGATGCCTCTTGCTCATGGAATATTTATTTGAACAGGTTTGTGCTAGTCCGTCCTCCAGTCAAAGCTGGAGCGTCACCAGTGTTGAGTTTCGGGTAAACTGGCCACAGGGCAGTCACATTTTGTGTCTGTGTCACCTGTGCAGGCTCTTTCGACGTGTTTCATGTTCCTCAGCTGCGGGACTAAATCATTCACTGACACCCATTCATATTCCCCTCTCGCTGGGCCACAGAATAATAAATCTGGAGTATCGTAATACCACATGTCTCTCTGCACTACACAGGCCACAGATACAGAACAGACTGACAGAAGGAATTGAAAACAACTGCTAACTGAATAAGTAAATATGCATCACCATTATGGTCATTAAGGTTGATGCGAGTGCCAATTTGGCACGTCAGCTTTACTACATGCTGCCTGCCAAGGGCGACACTGCAACAGGAAGGGAGACAGAAGCAGAGAGCAAGGTTACATTTGTTCTTCTAATGCAATTTTAGACCTGAAACCAAAGACCAAGTGAGAAACAGAAAGCACTTGGTACATGCTTGAGTGTTACAGATGATAAGGCTTCTTCAGAAGGGCTTAGATTAATACAGAGAGTCACAAAAAGGGTTTCAAGGATGAGCGCTAACACCCTGAAAACAAATGTACCTAGAGATGTGAATAAGTTCAATGATATAAACCTCCTTTAGTCATGCTTCCAACAAATCGAAGTTCTTTTTAACAGGAGAGATGGCAAAGCTCACTTCAACCGTTCAACAAGTCTAACATAGAAGTCTGATAGGCCCCTAGGGGGACATTTCTTGTGCTCTCTTGCAGATGCACAACAGTTCCCAGATCATCTAACACTCAGGGATCCTGCACAACACCCATACCAACCATAAATTTGACTCTGCTGGAAAGGCCTTTAGTGTCATCACTCTGCAGTCTCCAACCATTTGTCTCTGCGTGTGCCTGCAGGGTTTGTACACCAACCAACAAAGTTTTTTTTCTTTTTTTAAAAAGAGACTTCTCATATCTTGTATGGGATGCTTATCTAGCAAGTTACTCTTCCTTTGTCACATGCTAAAATCTTTTCAGATTAAAAGCCTTCAGGTGTATGACTAGCACTGACATGACTGAAGTTCCACCTGACGCTCTGACCTCATTTGGATGACCTTGTTCAGGACTGTAAATGTCCAGAAGCTGAGTGCAGTTCTCCTGAGCAGGGAAAACAGAGCATGAGCAGACCCCTCTGAAGTGGAGGTCATGTGGACTACACCTAAAATCCAAGGCGTTCCCTGGGAATAACTTACTTTGAAACATTCACCCCCGGTGCGCTTTCTAATTTAAACATTATTGTGCGTATGACATGATTCATGAAACGCTCAATTTCTCAGATTAATTTCCCTACACGTGTTCCAAGTGTTTTCTAAAATTGATGGAGGCAGCAGAAAAAGAGCTGTGTGATGTTTATGCTGGATGGGGGAATTTTTCTGTGCAAGCTGAGCAGACGTTTCGGCCACCAGTTCAGTCAGTCAGATTGCTTTATTGTTACCAGCTGTTGAGTCTGAAGCATATACACTCACCTTTCGCTCCGTGCGTCTGTTTTCAGAGTCGACTAAGGATATGATTTTACAAGTGTTCCAGCAAAATAATCACTGGAGCGCTACCTGCCATTCAATCCGTGCCAGAAGGTAACTTTACAGTGGGCGCTGGCTCAATTGTCAGGGAAAGAATGGGGTGAACCATCCCCGGCCAACATTACTCCGACGCTGCGTAAATCTATCTTTAATAGAAGCCGCGTTAATAGGCTGCAGTTTAGTTGCCATAATCCTCTCTTGAAAGCGTTTTCTTTTTTCTTTTTTTTTCTTTCTTTTTTTTGTAACTGTAAGCAGCTTCAGTTAAAATCATGTGCAAACAACCTGCTGCAGACACCAGCTGCGGGGCCTCCAAGTGACACCTTGCTGACCTCGCAATCACAGTAAATCAACTTTTAATTCTGTCACACGCATTCTGAGATCACCTAAGGGCCCCTTTAGGTGAGTTTGGCTGGACTGAAAAGTTTTCGTTATCTGCTCTGCAATTCAGAAGACAATCAAATTAATGAAAGCAGCATCATGTGCAGGGCGGTGTGCGTCAGTCCTTACCCGAAGTACGCTGAAGTGGGTCCAGGCAAGTTGAGAAGATACACTATAACTGTGAACGATAACCATCCCAGGAGTAGGTGTCCATCCAGCATTTTGCTGCGGCTCCAGGGCAGATCATTTCGTTTCTCCTGAGTAGCTGTGTAAAATCCCTTGTTGTACGTTCAACACTTCTTATACAGAGAGGAGCTGCGCTGCGCTCCTCCCATCAGAGGAGAGAAGGGAAAAGGAGAGGAGAGGAGAGAGAGCCGCATGGCAATACTGAACTGATTCACAATTCCCTCTCAGGTTTCACAGAGATTATTCATCAGTGTCTTAATTTATGATCGCTGTGACGGCCTCTCCTCTGCGGGCGTTTTAAACCCCGCACAGTCAGTGTTTGTGTAGACTGAGGTCAGTCTGAGCTGAACTGGACTCTATAATACTTTCAGCCGGTGACAGTTTATTTCCAGAGTGTCAAACCCTGAAATGGTTTAAACCAGCACAAGCAACATGATGGAGAAATGTTGCTCTATATCTGTATTATTAGTTCTGTGCGGCTTTACTCTTTGTCTTTAGGCAATTTATACCACTGTGTACTCTTGAGGGGGTTAAATATGTGTTTTAGCAGTAGCCTTCTTTATTTACAATGTACTTATATACTTTTATATTTCTTTTATATTTAAAGTAGAAATATAAAAGTATATAAGTACATATGACTTGGCCTAGCCGACACATCTGTCTCACCCTAAATCCAGCAACTGCTCAGGATGATCTAGAGATGGACCTTCTTTTTTCTTTTCATTGGTCAGCGTTTGCTACCTGTAGGTCAAGATCAAACTTCTAGTCTAAAAGTTTTAGATTTTATTTGTTTATTTATTTATTTATTTATTGAGCAGGAGTTACTTTCAGACATAGGTGGAGATCATAGGGGATGTGGGGGAAACAGAGGGGTCCACACCCCACTTCCTGAGAAAAATAGTTGACCCCCTCAACCCGTCAGTGAAAACATGACTACATAATTTGAAGTGCAATACCATGCTTTGACAGAAGTTGTGCTAATTGTTGAGAAAACTTCTTTTAAAGTTTTAAGCAATTAAAAACCCTTTTCTCCTCACCAAATGCCTCACAAGGGTATAGTTAACTACCTGCCATCCATACACATGTCAGCAGAAATCGATCCATTCCATTACCATGCCAATGCACGCCTGTGACACATGAAGTCTGGTCAGAATCTGCTACCATTTAAACAGCATGTTAGCTGCACATACACATCCAACATGGTAATATGCTTGACACAAACAGGATTATTAACAGTTCAAAGTGACACCCATCCTTATCTCAAAATGTTTTTTCCTCACCTTCAGAGATGATTCTCCCTCACTGCTTGTCATCGCTTTTATCATTTTTGTAGGGGCAAGTGAAGTTGTCCCTCTGTAGTAATAACTGTAAATTATTGCCAAGCATCCAGATTATCAGTCATGCACTGGGATTTTGAAACCTTAAAAACAGACTTTTATTCAAAAGAGCATTTTGAAAATGTAGATGGTATAGGGGGGTCTCAGGCCTGAGAACAGCATTTTACATTAGATCTACCAAACTTTAAAATAAATACAAAAGAGAGACAGAGTATTGTGACATCAGTGATTTCTGAGAAGATAACTTCTCTTGCAAACTTCCTTTATTGTCTTTGCTGGGATAAATAATGGTGCAAAACAAAGATGAAGTTTTAGCAGTTTTCTGTTCTGGAGCATTTAGGTATGTGTTAACACAATGACAATGAGAAAAGATATCAACACTGATCACAGAGTGATAAACACCGTAAAATGGCTCCCAGTCTTCCCATGTGTGGACATTTATCCTAAAGTGACACTGTGCAAAAGTCAGGGATTTTGGGTTTTTTTAAATCAAGAAACTACATCTCAGACTTGTCATTCTTCAGTTCTTTTGTTAAATGTTTAAGTACAAGAATGAGAAATAAGAAAAATGCTGACAAAGCATAATTTGTTGGAAGGGCAGTCAGGACAAAGCCCATTCTTAAGAACACGGTAGCATGTTCATGTTTGATTAGGTTCGCATCAAATGAAGAGTATATTTTCTGAAACAATGTCCTCTGGAAGGGTGAGACCAAAGTGGAGATGTTTGGATATAATGCACCATCTCACCTTTGGGGAAAACCAACCGACGCATATCCGCACTCTGAACTCTGTACAGTGGAAAATACCAAGCACGCCAGCAAATCCGCGTGATAAAATGACTGAAAAAGAAAAGAATAAATGTTTGGCAATGGTCCAGACTCTAACCTGACTGAAATGTTGTGGCAGGTACTCAATAGAGTTATGCATGAACAAATGCTCTCAATATTTAATGAACTAAAGCAGTTTTATAGAGAAAAGTGAGCCAAAATTCTTCTATAACAATGTGAGCGTGATCGTATCGCTCTGAAAATGATTACTTCAAGTTAATGCTGCTGGTACTTATAAAATCACTAGTGTTTTCTGGTGAAATACTTCTAGTTCAAACTGGTTTAGAGAGTAGTTTTAGAGTTTGTATTTTAAACCAGTTATTTTAATAAATACCCATATGTTGTCATATTTCGCCACTCGTAAATGCATAATATGTTACAGTAAAAGCTTTCTGTTTGATATTTTTCAAAGCCAAATATTAGCCTGGTTGTTCTTTTGGGTGTCGCAGTGACCAGTTCCCTGCTCAATACTGCTCTGAGGTTCATCCATAGTTCAATGAGCTCATTTTTTTTCTAAAATATAATCCTCTTTAATTTCACAAGAAATATAAAAGCAGAAGACTTAATCTTCAGGTGCTTTTCAGTATGTCATCTTCAGCAACAAAAGTCAAATGGCGTTCTGTTTTTCCATCTTGGCAAATGATCTAAACCCTTTGGCAAGCATGTTCCCGAGAAATATTTACTTTTCTTACATATCTGATTGCGTAAGATTGTTTTAATTTCAAAGCACTTAAGTTTTTGTCAGACACGACTTTCTTTAGTATGCAAGGTGTGCGGTCAAAGTCGCATTTAAAGATCATACATTTGCAAGACTTTGTATTTGAACAAAGCTTTAAGTGATTCAACAAGGGATTCTATCTGAAAGTAAAAATGGAGGTCTCTTCCTGCTTGAACGTGATGTGCTGGTTTCAGATAACATGTTTTAAAAATACTTTTATATTTTATAAATACTGAATACTTATAATGAGATTGTAAATAGATTTTATTTTTTGTAAATGGATTTTAATTTGACTGAACTGGATTATATTTGGGTTATATTTTGGATTAAGGGTTACAGAACAACTCTCTGTACTGCAGTCAACATGAATTTTAGCTTCTTTTTTTTTTCAGGGTAATTGATACCTCCAGGAACACCTCACCTGCATGACAGCAACAACACATTTCTCAGAGTTTTAATAAGAGATACATTTGTTGATGATGCAAATCAGTACCACTGATTTATTAATACCATTCACTGAGAAAGTTTCAGTTAAGGGCAACTCCTCTAAAAGTCTGTTCTAAACACCTTCCAATAGCTCAGCCACCTGCTAACATTTTTTGTGTGTCTGCACACTCTTAGATTTCTGGCATGTAAACAGAGGGAGGTGTCTGAACTTGGGAAGTGTCCAGGTTTTCTCAACTACACCAGGGGAGCACTCCTGCCAGGATTTGGGATGAGGTCTATTTAGTGCCAGATTTAAGCAATATCCAGTCCATTTATGTCACAGACTGCTCAAATGGCCCCAGTTAGGTAGATTTCTACCTACTCCGTGCAAACACATAAGCAACTCAAAGAAATTAAAATGAGCGAGGCCGATAATCATGGTTGCGTGTTTCACATGATGTTGGATCTCTGATAAGTCTCTTCAACTGATTTGCATCCTATAAGTGTATCTTGAGTATCTTGCCTCTCTACTCTTGTTGATCCCTCAGTGTTTTTCAGTCCAAGCCATACTGATCCATTTGCATCCACATTCTCAGAGGGTTCTTCATTCTCTATGTTGAACTTCTGTTACTACCACACCCCAATACACAGATAGAGTCCCAACAACACTTCAGCATGTCGTTCTATCTTACACACCAACAGACCCAACTGCCTCTCTATGTTTCCAGTCTTTCTGATAAGCTAAACTAACAAAACAATACTGTCCACCTAAACAACCCCAAAGGTCTTTCATTACTACTACCAGAAAGAACGTAAATATGTATTTCTAATGTGAGAAATTAACATATGCACTGTCAATGAGGAGGTTGGAGGGGTGACAAAGGCCAAGTCCTTCTTTGATTGCATGCAGAAGTCCTTGCGGAGCCCTGTGGAGAAGATGAGCACAGTGGCTCATCTTCTTGCCTTCCAGGTGTTAGCATTTAGCTGATGGTGTAGGATGTTGCTATTGGGCTACCCTCTGTGTTAAAGTATAATAAATCCCCTAAACCAAGCACTCATGAAGACTGACTTATCTTTGTCATTTCTGAACTGCAGCATTGGGCCTGGTAGCCCTTCCCATTCACAGTCATTTCCAAAAGTACAGAATGTACCGAACAAGTGGAAATGGGGTGGGGGCGGGCTTTGTCCAGAGACTCGCACGGGAGCCGCTGTTCCAAATAGTCATGACGCCTGCAGAATTTCTCAAAACACCTTTGATCAACACGTTTTTAATGAGTGTCTCCGCTGTTCTTACTCCACTCTACATCATTCTGAGTCTTTTGTCGAAACTAGTCTGGTTGTCGCTCTGCCGATGGCATTTTTCTGACTGGTTGTATGAAATGGCATCCGGAGGCAGTTTTTTTCTGCATCAGTCCGTACCTCCTCCTGCACATCCATGTTACATTCAGAAGAACAAGACTAATTCTTTGTATCAAAGAAGAAATTAATTAGGAAGACTGGCCAGACTAGGTGTAAATAGCAGAAGCTTTAAAACCGCATAGTTAAGTTAGTTAAGTTCAGGCACCAAAAATACTCAGTGTTAGGAAAAGGTTGTGTTTCGGGTTGCACCTCAATATTTCATAACTATTACCACATGTTTGAAAGTTCAATTTTCTATCTTACCCAGCCAAGAATTCCACGTAAGATATTGCAAGCAGTTTTTGACATTGCCATAAGAAGTCACATGAAACTGTTTTTACCAATTGGTGATTTTCAATTTGGATGGAAGGCACTGACAAAGTGAAATGGACAAATTGCCTTGCAAATATCTCACACGAGTTGATGCATATTGCTAAAATAGTTCCAACTTAACTTTAGTTCTCATGAATTTACTTTTTGCATGATTTTATGTTTTACTCACACTAAATTTCCACTTGAGACTCCACACAGGTGAGCACATGAAAGCACAGGAATGCACTTTTTATGCATTATAAGCTTGTCAATCATTCCTAAAGGGCAGTTATTCAAAAGCTTATAGGCCCACAGTAAGAGCTCTGCTTCTTAATAACACCTGGTGTTAAGGAGATCAGCATGAGGGTTTGTCAGTACATGACAAGAATGGACACTAATCCCAAGCAATACCCACTGGTCGTGCATGTCTCTTGAGTGGGATAATTGATTCCCACACCCTTCTTAAAACATGCTTGCCCCCTCTTCTGAGACCTGGCAACCAAAAAAACAGAGCTTTTTTTTTCATGCTGTGTCAAGGGAACATAGCTAAGAGGACAAAAGTGTGTGTTTTTTTTCACTGGAGCTCCTATGAGAGTTGAACTGAGGGCTGTCATAAATGTTCTAGGTGGTAGCAGAAAATTTGTTTGGAAATGGACACTAATCTCTTTAGGTTGTCAAGGGTATTTCCCTCTCTGCCCTTAGGGATCTTACCTCTCTCTCTGATCCCCGCTCAAAAGCAGAAATGAAACATGGATGAAATGTCAAAGCCACACTTAAGTGGGAGTGTAAGAAAAGTCAACTTTGTTTCAGATGTGAGTGTGACTAGACTACCCAATTTAAAATAAAGTATCTGCTCCCAGCATGTTATGGTGTTATATTCTTCTCCGATTACAGTAAGGTATGAATCATATGGATGGAATAGACTTTACAGCAAGATGTAGATGAAGTTTTGGGCATTTTCTTGTGATGGAAGGATCTTCTTCAATGCATTTGAAGTATTTCAGTTTATACAGCAGTTTGACAGATACAGTATATATGACATCTGCTAAAATTTAGTCAAATAAAGAGATAATGAAACGTGTAGGTAATTAATACAAGACAAAATCTTTCTTACATCTGAGGAAAGCGCAAAGTTTGGATTGTGTCTCCCTCTCCTCAGGCTCTCTTGTATTAGCCTTGGTCTGACCTTGTCTTGGTATCACTTCCCTGGAGAGGAATGCAAATCATATTCATCCAAACCCAGTTACCACCAAACTCCTCGTTCTCACCACCTCTACTCTGTTGCAGGGCCACATGATCTTTTCCATGTACCAGACGTAATTTGCGGCTTAGGTTTGGAGGCTGACGGTGCGTCTGCGCCGCTCTGCTGTTTCAGGCGTCGGGTGCACCGTGTGCTGAAGTTCTCAAGATACAGGGAAAGTGCATCCTTTGAGGTGGAGGGGTAGCTGTTGTGTCTAAAACCTCGCTGGAGCTGCTGTCCACTGTCTGAGTTGGTCCTCAATAACATCAAATCAGACACTCAAAAGGAATACATTTAAAATGAGCTGAAAGGTGACAACTGACATTTTAAAAAAAGATGCCATCAAAAGATATTCTCAGAGAAATCCTTTTTACTCAATCCTATTCCTGGATTTCTTGTACAATATCCAAAACAGAAGCTGGGGCATTAAGAGCAAGTAACTTACAATCTTAAAAAATCTTGGAACTTAATCCCGGTGCATTATTGGTGACAGAAAACCTATCATCCATGTACATTTTCTAGTGAAGTGTTATGACACACCTGATCCAAATTGTATGTGAGCATGCGGGGACTTGTCTATTGTTGAAAGTGTTTTAGTCGGTGCATGTAACCTGCTGCTGCCGTGTAGCTGCCGTGGAAGGAAAAATGAAATACCTCTCAAAGCAAGCTGAAATCACTGCTTTTGGTAAACAAGAATGTCTACTTCAGTTCGAGACAAGTAACTCTGCCAAAGGTGTCCTTTGGTTTATTTTATTAACAAATTCACTGGGCAGCCAACAGTCTTGCTCACTCAAGCATTCATTATATTTACTTTCTTGTAAACAATGACATTAATATCAAACCACAATCCACTAGGTCTTTCATTGCCAGGGGACGCATGATACAATCATCTCATGGTTTCCCAGCAACCTATGAATCACCCTGCCTGAGAGGTGTTTGCAGAATTGCAGTTTTCTATTTGCCTTTGAACAAACACAGTCATTCATCCACTTCATTTCACTGGAGGAAGAATCTACAATGACACAACACAGTCCTTCAACAGAAAAAATAGTGACATGTCAGCAGCTTGTGCCAGGAAAGTACAGGTTACCGTGAGCGAGCAGACGACACGGTAGATATACAGCGAATGGGTCATGGTGTTGACCAGCAGGTTTTGTTGATGGAATGGTATGATCTGCTTTACTTAACATTAATGAAACAAGACAGAGTCCAGCTGAGCAGCTGCAGTCAGCGCAGCCTCCCTTTTTTGCTGATTGCAATCTGGGATGACCCAGAGGAGAGTTTCATCGCATAGAAAAGACTAGAGAAGAAGAGAAGGGGGAGAAAATAAGACTTTCTCTGTGTATCAGCTGCTGAGAGAAAGTACTGCAGCCTGATGTGCGACTTGCAGGGGTGTTCTTGTAATTAAAGCTGCGTTTTAGAGCCTCATCTTGTTGCCTCAGTTGGTGACCCCAGCACTAGTACGACTATTTGAATGTTTCTGAGAGCAAACCTTGTGACTTAAAGACTCCCACCACAGATTGCTGCAATGCCACAGGCACGCATGCAGACAAACATCGATTTTCTCAAGGCCACAAATGTTAGTTGTGACTTCTTGAAATTAAAAATGTTAAATCTTAAAGAGACATCTGTAAAATTTCTTTTACAGCTTTTAATACAGTTGACCGTGTGATTTTACCTCTCCAATATAAATAAACTACCAGAACTTGTTAACCTGTCCACTTTTTTTTTACATTTGTGATTGTTTTTAGCCATCTTACAAGTTCACTGCAAGCAACACTGAGAAACAGACATTTAATGAATTTGGTTACAGCATAAAGTTGGATGTCTGCTGATTGTATGATAAGGGCTTCTGCTGAATCATAGTAGCCTGCAAGGAAAGTGAAGCAAGAGCCAAATTAAATTAAAGTTTATTTTATGAGCTGACAAGCTGAAAACTGATAACATGCTTTACTAAATTTTAGGCTTCATATAAGTAGCTACTTTGCTGCTCAGATGGAAGTTGTGGTTCTTTGTTAAGCATAATATGTGGACGCATCATGATTGCCACAAGTTTAATTACTGTTTTGTTAAATTTACCTTTTCATTTATATTCTGAAAACCAGTTGAATAAAACCACAATATTGGTTCATTTGGCTTCTGTCTACATTGTTCAGGTTTCTCTTGGTTTTGCTGATCAGTGCCTGTATGGTTTCATTACACATTATTTCATCCCACATTCTTGTAGGTTGTTAAATGGACCTAAGTTGTAACAGCAGTGTCTTTGAAAGGAGATATTAAATTTCTCACACTGTCAGATTTTTGTCTTGACCATCTTTGCTTGCACCGCCATCACAGCTGTTGTCTTTGAACTTCAATCACTCCCCAACAGAGGCCCACTGTTTCGTAGCCGCAATTAAAGACATCAAGTTTTATTCATGTTGGTCATCATTCTTCTGGGAGAGTCAAAAGTCACACAGTATGTACCGGCCTTTACATGATATATCTTGAGCAAAAATCAACCAACAATGCTATGATTAGAGGTTTCAATTAGAGGTCGAGGATTAGAGGTTGCTTTTAATCTGCAAAGTAGAGCTGACAGTCTCAGAGATGCAAGACTGGATAGATGTTACATAAAATATAAAATACTAGGAAAACCCATCCTGACGAAGTAGGGCTTCATAGCATTGTAAGGAACATTGTGAGGATGAAATCACAATTCTAGGAGCAGTTATGAGTGGAAATAAGTGCAAACAGGGTGGAGAAGCCCACAGAAGCAAGACTGCTTTGGCCAAGATGGGCCAAGCAATGTATTTATAATACCTATAACAAATAGAAAGAGAAGATATTACCTTTACCATATTATCAGGACAGTGTAATTTGCCAGAGCCAGGCCACATGATTGTGTTTAAAAACACAAAACAATGTATGCAGAATTAAAACACAGTAGCCACCATCAGTCTCAACTGGAAGATATCTGCTAATCTGCTAGAACACACTAGCAGACCATGAAAAGTGAAATCCTCACATCTGATAAAGTGAAAATTGAACTATTGGACCACATTTCCAAAACTTGTGTGTGGAAAAAGATAAGACTGAGAATCTCCTCAAATACCACTGCTACAATCATGATAATTGGGATGTTTACTGTGAAAAGGACAAGTCAAGATAGAGAGCAATATGTTCACAGAAAAATATAGAACAATCTTCAGAGAAAACGTTTTGCCCAGAATCTCAGGCTGGGGGCAAAGTCCACATTTCCTACTAAAATGTACTACCAAGAAAATACAGGTGTGGGGTTGAGAAAACTATGAAAGACTTGGAGTAATTTTTGAACCTCATACAAGTCTCTGATTAAATCTGAAAATGGTCGTGAACTACTCATCCAATCTGGTTGAGCTGATAAATATTCCAGTAAGGGAAACACTTCCAAGGAAAAGTGTACTGAGCTTGTAGGATCATTCCCAAGAAGAACTAAAGATGCCATTGCTGTCAAACATTCTTTAACCAAGTGCTCAACCAATGGCTTAAAAATATGTGTAAATTACCTATTATTTTATTTTTAGTTGATGGACAAGACACCAAAACCTGTTTTTGTTTTGTCAGTACTGCAAAGATGGTACTCTAGCTACTTTCTAATATTTGCCCAGTGTTTAAAAAGCACTATAAGTTTATATTTTTCTACACTGATAAGTCTCAGATCTGCTTTTCTGTCACATTTAAAATGTCAAGTTTTATCTTCTGTCCAAATTTTGAAAATAATAGAAGTGATAATCAAACGCCCAGACTCTAATTCATTGGCAGGGTACTCTAAGGATTAGATAAGATGATCTGCATGTGACGTGCTCCACTTGGGTTCTGTGGTCAAACACAACACGTATGACGTCAGACACTGCCAGGACATCAAGATCTGAAACTGTCCACCATGACTGCCTTTATCAGAAGCCTTTTTACACCCTCTATTACCAAGAGGCCAGCATGCAAGATAGGGATGTCAACGCCTGTGGTAATGCCCATCCTGAAGATAACGCCAAAGTAGAAGCAGAGCTTTTGCTTTGTTTCCCATGTCTGAAGGCCGTTGGAAGGGAATGGACACAACGGAGGGTGATCGGTAGTTTCCAGGTGTAAACTCAGAGGTGTGGCACAACTTATCGTGGCACAACTTTCTCACTAACTGATTTTATTTTTTTATTGAGCACTCACGGGAGGAAGGATTTCAAGTTGCCCTGTTTCATAAAATAAGACATGGCAGACCAGTATATGCAATCTTAACACTCATTTCTTCTCTTTAAACAAACCAAAAAGCCACCCATGATCAAAACTATCCAGATTAAGTATGTTTTATAAAAGTGTAATATCAACCAAACCATGCAATTAAATCATCTAAACTATTTTACAACGGTGTTCTTCATAGTTGAAATTCAAATAGGAGATATTAATAGTATATAAACTAAAATAGACTATGTATTTTATTATTTAGTTATTTACATTTTTTATGTCACGGTATTTTCTTTTTTTCCTTCCATGTGCTTTCAATTGTTTTCCTGATACTTTCCTTGTCCAAAGAAAATAACTTTCTTTTTCTTCTGATGTTATAAGGTGCTATTAAGATTAACCATAGACTTAAAAAAAACAACCTATCTTACTTTAAAATAAAAGAAAGGGGGAGCAAAGTTGCAAAGCATCGTTCCTACATGCTACTAAACGTTTTTCTTATTTTTTTCTTTTCATCGATCCAGAGCTGACGATCAATAACGTTATAATTTCACTGCAATGCTGACATCTAGTGGTGATGTTGCATTTGCACAGAGTATACACTGGATCTTGACTCAACCAAATCTTGTGGGTTCTTTTTTTTTTTTTTTAATCAAAAAATGTGTTTGAATTAACAAAGAATCACTAATGGCTTCATTGTGAATCAGGAAAGTAATCATGGAGAACTGAGTGAAGTCATGAAAGTATGTGATTAGTTCAATATTTATGTACAGGATGATGTTTGCGCTGCTGCTTTCTGTCAAACAGAGCAAACAGAGGGAGTCTGACTGAGGTCTGTGATGCAGAGCGATGACGAGACACACTTGTCCGACATGACTCGGCTCTAACTAAATGACATCACCTCTTCAGAGTGAGGTCATCATGGGCACACAGAGGGGCCCTCGTGTCCTTCTGTTTACTTGGAGGGGCGGGGGGAAACAAAGCTGCAGAGGGGGAACAGAGACCCAGTTTACAGTTTATTTTTAAAATTATGATTTTTGAAAACTTTGTGATTGTGTGATTAAATATGGTGAAATGACATGTTAGCACATGAATCTTCTGGTATTATTGTGACAGCAACCTTATGCAATTTTCGGATTAAAACACTCAGGTGCCACATGTAAGTGGGTATGACATTTTCTGATGCATTTTCCGCCCATACTAACTTGACCTCTGTGCTGGTGCTGACAGCTGCTTGGACAAAAACGGGTTCAGTTCAGAGTTGCTCACACTTCCAGATTTCCCCTTCTGGAGCTGCCACGAATGGAGTCATTTATTTGAGCAATAGTGAAAGATTATTTCAGTTAAAGCCCATTCAGTTCAGCTCAACTCAAAATACTTCATTAATCCCCAAAGGGAAATGAATTGTTGCAGTAGTTTTCATGATTTAAGTTAAGGACCTAAGCTTTCTTAAAATTTAAAGTCTGCTCTGTTCTTTCTTATAAACAGTATCAGTGTTGTATCTCCAGTCCAGTCTGTATTTCAGGTGAACACCAAAGTATTTATACTCCTCCACTACTTTTCCCAAGATAGAAAAACTATTTAAATTTATCCTGGCTCTACTGCAATCCATAATCCTTTGTCTGGTTCACATTCAAGATGAGATGATTGTTCTCACACCTTGCCACAAAAGGGTCCACCAGTTCTCTGTCCTCAGTCTCTTGTCCATCACTGATACACCCCACAACTGCAGCATAATCTGAGTATTTCTGCAGATGACAGGACTCCGAGTAGGAGTCTGAGACGTACAGCATGAAGATGAATGGCGAGAGTACAATTCGCTGTGGTGCTTCTGTGCAACTGACCACCTGGTCAGACACACAACCATTCAGTCTGACAAACTGTGGTCTGTTTGTCAGGTAGTCAGTAATGCAAGGGATTGTGGAGGAATCCACCTGTGTCTTCTGGAGTTTCTTATGTAGTAATGCAGAGTGGATGGAGTTAAATGCAATACATATATATATATATATATATATATATATATGTATATATATATATATAACTCAGTACATCTATAAACATCGCATCTTATGTACTGAAAGATGCGATGTTTAACTACTTCCACTAGATGGAGTAAACGCCTTCTCTTCAGACAATGTGTGTTTCTTACAAGCCTGTCATTAAAGTTTATCATTTATACACTGATTGGACATTAAAGGTCACTGAAATACTTAAACTGGACAAGTGAAATGTGATGAACAACTGAAACGTAGATATTTTATTTTAAACCGTGTGAATCTCTCAACCTCTCAAATCCTGTGAAAAAACTTTGAAAAGTAGAGGAATATT
>JAOWBL010000009.1:13353931-13365973 GCA_028564865.1 Zenarchopterus dispar | reverse complement strand
ATCACACACCATAAACATTTCTGCCTAAAATCCCGACTGAGGGCTTTTTGTGTGTTATGTGTCATCCTGTGTATGTATGAATTCTCGGGTACTTCCTTCACCTGTCCAAACATATGCATGTTAGGTTTATTGGAGACTCTAAATTGTCTGTGAGTGTGGAGGGCTGTCTTTGTGTAGCTCACAAGTTGGGTAGCGACCTGCATAGGGTGTACTCAACCTCTTATCCCATGAGATAGATTAAGAAGGAGAGAAAGTGGATGGGTAGATTAAGATGGAGAGTCAGAAGCTGTGTTATCTGAGATAACAGTTAATGTTTTTTTGCTATTGTTTTATTTTTTTCTTGTGGAAAGCAGTTTTGATCACTTGCGAAGCCTCAGTGAAAAACGGCTATTTTGGTCACACACTTGCTTGACCATCTACAAACATTTATAAAGTTCCTGTCTTTGAAGTAGATACATTCTTTCTTATGTTCTCTCCTCACACATGATCTAGTTTCTATCTTTCACCACACCCCAAATCACAAGCCCTGCCTCCAGGCGACATCTGCATCAGCACTCATTAATTTACATTAACTAAAGTGTCAAAACATGTACTGCTGGAATCTGGCAGTGATGAAAGGGGATACAAAGCTACGCAGGTGTTCTTAGTCTGTACGGCCAATCCTAGAGCTCTTTCGGCCTTCTTGTTATTTACAGAAAACCTACCTACCTCTATGGGTACAATCAGACATCAGTTTGTGAGTCATATGATGAAGTTAGTAGGGGCAACTTTGCCACAAAAAGTGGACATTCACAATGTCACAGGTGTTGCCATCCATACAGGTAGAGACACGTCCACTTTGAATGAAATCACTGAGTTAAAAACTCCTATTATGAAATATGCAAAGCATGAAAACTCTGGCTTATCTAACCGCTGTTACCTGTCTGTGGACGCTTTGTATACCAGAAACTATAACCTAAATCAACAAGTTCCACCTAAACTGACCAGGAAGCGGTCAGGAGATGTAGGTTGTGACCTATGACCGGAGGATGAGAAAGTGTAACTATTTAGGATGCGCTAAGAGGTCTCTCCTTTTCATGACACGTATGTCTGTCCATCCTGGGGGAGGGAAGCAAGCACACCAGTATATCATTAACTCTAGGCAAGAAAGAAAGAAGGGGTGTGGTAAATGGAGTTGATGGGGGGACCTTAGCCCCACTCCCTGCTGAGCACTGCTCAGAACACAATATCTTCGCAACCATGAGATTAAGCAGGAGAAAAAGTGCTTTTCCCCATTCACACGCCCTTTAGATTGTTTTATTAAACCATTTGAATAGGGATTTCCCTGTCTGCCGACAAGCAGGGTCCAGCTAATGCATAGTTCTCTGTTGCTATGACTTAACTTGGTCCCCACTAATCACTAGCCAGGGCAAATTTCATATAAAATATCTGGGCCCATTGTGGGACTAACACAGCGTGACAGTGACAGCACAATAGGGGATTCAACCCCCCCAGCAGGTTGTAGGGACCACTTGGCCTGTAGGGCTTTGGCAAAGTTTGGTGGAAGAGCATTGTCCGAGAAAAAGTGTGCTTAAATTGGTCGTAAAAATAAGAAAAGCCGTTGAACTGATGCAGGAGATGGCGTTTCCAGGTGAAGCAGATGTTAAAACAGTTGCATGTGGTCCGAGATGTTCATGACAGGATATATAAAAGCGTGAGATGTGATATAAGCACTAGACTAATTAGGTTTTTGTCATTAAGGTTTAATTATTATTTATATATTTTAACATTAAATGGCAATAAACAAACCGTGTTTGAGATTGTGACTTTTCTGTAACAAAACATTTTGTCATCGATGGTCAAATACCATGTGACTCATATGCCATCATAGACCTCTGTGCAAAAGGTTGATTTCATTCACTTCAAATTATGGCAACTATGGCAAATTGGATAGTTTCCTTCACAGCAAATAAGACTTTTAGAATGTTAAATGTAGTAGCATATTATTGTTTATATATTTGACTATATAGACCCTGTTTTTGTTCCTTTTTTTAAACTTTTCTGAATTTGGAGGGCAAAAAGAGTAAATAAAATGATGAAGACAAGGGCAGTTGGAGTCCTGGTCTTCCTTTAGACCCTGCACAGTTTTTGTTTATCCCTATATTTTACCTTTGATCATTTATTCCTAAAATAATGACATTTTTCCATTTTCCCTCCTTATGGTGTCTTTGCCAATCAGGAATACATGAAAAGTCTTAGGTCAATATTTTTCATGCTACTTAAAGGTGATTAAGTCCATGATGGGCTTAACTGAATTCTACCTCATCTAAACTGAAAACCAAGTTTTTCAAATAGTGTAACGTGAATGTAGGAAGGTATTGTCTGACTTTCATCATATGTTTTCTTTCTAAGCTGAAATGTAAAGCCCAGGTTTTGTTAGTTTTTGACAAATCATGGAGATTTATTGCCATCGCGGGCTTCCTTGTGTTTCTATTTACAGTTTATGGTCTTTGGCATCTTTCATTTCTGAAAAAAATAAAGACCATATTAAATAAGACAATGTGTTGTCTTCCAAAAGTAAAATCTGAGAAAATGGGCCCCAACTTTGTTCATTTTGTTAGAAATCTTTTTCACATACAGTAATAGTATGAAATGGGTGGTAGAGGATGTAGGTAGACCTTTTCTCTTGCATCATTGTTTCTAATGCCCTTTAGTCCTCAAACTGGTTGGAACCTGCTGTAAGGGAGGAGTGACTGCTCCCTTTTGCTTTATAGACCTTCTTTCTTTCTCTTCTTTTTTCATTCTTTCCCTTTTTGTTCTTTTAGGCAGATGTGTACACTGTTTTTGTCAGACACTCTCAAACGCATGCACATACACCATCCCAGGTTCTGCTAATGAGCCTTAACCACCTCTTTATTTAATTGTTTTTATTTGATGTTTATCCCTGCTTTCTTTTGCGTGTCTTTTCCTGTGATTCTGCAAAAGTATATGAGTGTATGTAATCAGTCCCCTGAATACATACACTCATATACTTTTATGAATCCAGATAAAGCAGTTTAGAAGATAAAAGTAAAGGACCTCCAATCATCTATATACTTCTTCTTCAAGACAGAATATGTATGGTTTCTGGTCACTGAAGACTCATCTCCATGTTGTGCATTGTCCCCTCAGTGTGAGGTTGTTTCCTAACCTTTCAAAAGCTTAATTGAGTCTCTTAATTATAGGCCTGTCAGGCCTGTCTCTTCCTCTCATCTCCGTGGAAGATCCTGATCCCTCTGACTCATCAGTTTGCTATGTTAGACAGAGACATTGAGGCCATGCTGGCCTGATTCAGAGACAGCGCGATTGATGTCTGGGCTGAGTGAACCCACACACTAGTAAAATATCATAAATGACAACACATGAACATGTGTCTGTGTGGTTGTGTACTTATTTAATGTTGAAATCATACTAAACAAAGGCATCTGGCCACATAAAAAGAGCTGTCCGACATCACTATTAATAATTGTAGAAATAACTTCTCTCCAAATTTAATCCAAAAATGAATCACGTTACTCAAGGGACAATCCCTAGTTATTTTCTTGTTTTGAGGTGGTTATTTTCCAATCATGTCTTAGAGATTTCTTTGTTTCTCTTTCCAGCCACTCGAGAGTCAGCTTTCGTTCACGCCATCGCATCGGCGGGAGTAGCCTTTGCAGTGACACGTGCTTGCGCTGAGGGTACAGCCACCATATGTGGATGTGACACACGACACAAGGGCCCCCCAGGTGAGGGCTGGAAGTGGGGTGGTTGCAGCGAGGATGTGGATTTTGGAAGCATGGTGTCGCGGGAGTTCGCCGACGCAAGAGAGAATCGTCCCGACGCACGCTCTGCAATGAACCGCCATAACAACGAGGCAGGAAGAATGGTTAGTTTTATTGAGATTCTTTAAGCCATATACTCTACTCTTTTATATTTTACTAACACTTTGAGTTCTTCTTTTTCCAATTCTCAGTCACTCAATGACAACATGTTCCTGAAGTGTAAGTGTCATGGCCTCTCGGGCAGCTGTGAAGTCAAGACATGCTGGTGGTCTCAGCCAGACTTCAGAGTGATCGGGGACTACATGAAGGACAAGTATGACAGCGCTTCTGAGATGGTGGTGGAGAAACACAAGGAGTCGCGTGGCTGGGTGGAGACGCTGAGGCCTAAGTATAACTACTTCAAACCTCCCACAGAGCGTGACCTGGTATACTATGAAAGCTCACCCAATTTTTGCGACCCCAATCCTGAGACCGGCTCATTCGGCACCCGGGACCGCATCTGCAACCTGACATCCCACGGAATTGACGGGTGTGACCTGCTGTGCTGCGGCAGAGGCCACAACACCCGGACTGAGAAGAGAAAAGAGAAATGTCACTGTATTTTCCACTGGTGCTGCTACGTCAGCTGTCAGGAGTGTGTGAGAGTCTACGATGTGCACACCTGCAAATAGACTAGTGGAGGTTTTCCTCCTTTCTCACCAAAAGACTTGATTGGGCAGAAGAACAAATATGGTTGTTTGTTTGTTTGTTTGTTTGTTTGTTTGTTTGTTTGTTTTTTATCTAAAAGAACTGCTTAAAGCTGTCTGAACTGTCAGTGAGCACACACAACAGCCTTGTGTTTTCTGCCGCGATGCTACAAGAGCCAGTCTTACCGAAATCAGCAGCTGAGCAGATATCTGAAAGTGCCGTTCATAAACGCTGATGGAAGTGATGACGGCAGTAATGTTGATATCTCTAGCAATGACTAAAAAGCTTTCTGATGTGCTGATGTACAAAAGGAGAACTGTTGGCAAATTGACAAACACCATATTGGTGATTTTTTTTTCTCTGTTCTTAGTAGTTGCTCTTGTTGGGAATAGTACAGCACTGCCGATGCTTTCAAGCCTGTGGAGTAAACAAGAAAAGTGACGTTTGATTGAAAATGAACATTCTTCAATGGTTTATCGTCACTTGTTTTTGCCACAAATGGATTTCCAAGCAGATTACATGATCAAACGCTAAACAGCATGCATTTGCCTCCAGCATACTACTACCATGTTTCTGCATATCTGAGAACTAACGCGATCAACTGAGTGAGTGAGTTTGTGTTTCATAGTGTTACTGACGTTTGGGTAAGAATGCACTTGCACCTGAGTGAATGTAGTTATTTCTTGTAATGTGTTTACATATCCTCACGTTCTTAAGCTAACGATTTAATATCTGCTTTAAATGACTAACTTTGTCCAAGAGTAGACATGAGCCACACCAGCTGAACACCAGCAAAATAAGAATAATACACGATCTGCACATTCCCCCAAACACTTGTAGCTTTTCATAAAGAGAAACAACACTTCGAGCGACATCGAGATTCATGACCAAAGATGAGAAAAGGAAAGAATTTGAGTCTGTGGTAACTACGTCTGCAAGGTCACCACTTGTGTCCCGCTGAGAAAAATGAAGCATATTCTCCTTGTGTTTAACAGTATTAGCAATGTGTCATGTGACTCGATGTAAGGAAAATGGCTACTTTAAATGGGGTTTCCTTGTCATATATATATATATATATATATATATATATATATATATATATATATATATTAGTTTTTTGTTTCCTTCAGACACATATGACAATATTTAACATATGACATTGTTTAAAAATTTGATCAAACAGCAGTGTGCTCCATGGGAACTTGAGAATACAATGGCAAACACAAAGCTATAAAACGTAAGCTCTGGATAATGCAGTATCATTTGCAGCTGCTGTAAAATGATGACCAAAACATGTGTATGTTATTATTCAAAGCTGTGGCTTCTTGTTCCCCAAACTAAATGACAAGCAGCATCACTGGGACTATCACCACTTCTTTTGATTTAATGCTGCTAAGATAACATACATATGTGTCCTTACATAGAGTATGGCTTTGTCTGTCTGTGTTATATGTATATTCTTTGCATGTTTTGATTCTTTCTATGAAAGACATGTCTTAATGTAGTTTGATTTAAAAAAAAATGTGAAGTTTGACTAATTCTTGCATAATGTAATTCTCATTTAATCAAATAGACCAAAATAGAATTGAATTTGTTGGTTTAGCTGCCTATATGTTTGTAGTCATGTTTAACATCAGGACAAAACAGTGGCTGGCCCAGGGGGGCAAAACATAACGTGAAAGGGCAAAATATGATGGCAAAACTGGACACGTAATACATTTTAACACAACAGAAAAACATTTTAAGTTATTGAAAAAAGAATGAAACAAAAACAGAACATTTCAGAAAATGTAATCTAATTTCATCATATGTACTTCGTTTGTTTTGTTTGGGGTTTTTTTTAGTTTTCTTTTCAATGTTGTGCTTCAGTTTATTGTGGTGGTAAACGCTGTCACCACTGAGCAGTAAGGTTCTTGGTTCAAATCTCAGCTGGGAACTTTTTGTGTGATGTTTTCAGGTGATTCTAAAGTGACCCTAAACAGGATAAAAATAGAAAAGAAATGGATAAATGTTAAGTAAGATGTTGATATGGTTTGTGTTATATCATTGTGTGGTTTTTTTCTGATTTCTCTTGTTTTTGGTCCATTCTTGTTGTGTTTTGCTCCTCCCCAGCCAACATTTTATATGGGAGCCATTTAAGATATAAATGGGCTGAAAAATGGAGCCCCATATGGGATTGTCTGTGAGCTCCATGTGAACTGCTCGCAGCGGTTATGCTCAGGGGTGAAGGCAATGAATGGGCACGGACCCAAAATGGTGTTCCACCCGAGCCCCACTTGGGCCAGCCACAGAAGCGAACCCAAGTTGCTTCTCATGGATCCAATGTGGAACTAGCAGACAATTCCATTCAGGGCCTCATTTTCGCTCCGTTTATATCTCAGATCTGTCCCACATACAAATGTTGGCCAGATCAGGGCCACTGTAGTGCAAAAAATTACACATGCTCTCTTAATTTGCAAAGAAAATGCAATGTGATATTTATTTATGTGGAAAAACTACTGAAAGCTGAGACAGAAAACAAATGTACATACCATTTCACTGTTGGTCTTCACCGTGGAGGGATGCGTGACGTTTCTTATGACTTCATGTTTACAGCTCGTGTAATACTACTGTATGTCTCAGATATGTGGAGCTGTTAACACCCTCAGTGATTACATTAAATCATGACTGAAAAATTAATAAACAGCCATGACCACATTTACTTTTTAAGTCATCTTTCATAAACTAAAAAACAACCATCATTCTTATAAGATCTTTTATTTTGCCTTCATGACTGTACACTTAATATATGAGTGACTGCTTGAGTGGACAACATGGTTCTGTCTTTTAAATCCAAAGTTTTGTCTTGCATTTTTTTTGAATTTCTAAAATTTGATGTCTTTTTATAATTATTTATTTCATGTCATGTACATATTAGCGAGTAAAAGTATATATTTGCAGAAATACATTTTTGAAGCAGTGTTGTGACTTGTAACACTGTAGCCTCTTTACCTCATCTCTGTTTCTTTTTCATTGACTACACACAGGCGTTGTTTGTCTTGCTGCCTGTAGTAGAATTCGAAAACGTTAACTCTGTAACATCAAAATAAAACACCATTTCCAAAAAACTTGTCATCAGAAAATGTTTTTTTGACTTTCCTTAAATATGAAGGCCAAAAGGGCAAATAAAATAATTAAGCCAAGGGCAGTAGGAGTAAAATTCCGAATGGACTTTCACCATGAAGTTTTCAGTTTTAATCAACTCGGCGGAAGCCCTTTGGATGAGACATTTAAAATCTGTGTGTAAAACAATTACTAATGCTTTGGTGTTGTATTGAGGGAAACAGATGATATACACAAATATATGCATTTGCAAACAGATGAATACTTTACCCTGGTCCTTCAGGAGCAATAACACTTGCAGGTAAAAAGATTTTTTAAAAGGTGAAAAGTCCTCTCTAGAATCAGTGAAACTAGAATCAGTTCATCAGTTCTGGTCTGTGATGTGTCATCTACAGACAGAATTCAATTTAATTTAACAGTAGCACAATACTTATTTTCAAGTGCTACCCATAGACTGAAAGAAACAGTGGGCAAAGCATTAATTTGTGTGACCCTCTAATTTCTGAACAGTGGTTTTGAAGCCCCTTTTTCTTTGTATGGGGAGCAGCCAGGTTGTTCAGGAAGCCAACTCGACAGCGAAATCAAAAATTATTGTCTCGTTTAGCCGAGGCTGGGCTAGTACAAATGGCTGGTTGATTCGCTTAGCATGGTATCATGATGAATACAGATGGGGAAGTTAGAGTGGCTAGCCATTGAATGCTCCAACTCCCCGTCAGTCATTTTAAAAATACATTTTCTGCCTCATATAAATTCTCCAAGCATGGTACAAAAAAATCCCCATCTTCAGAGTTGTCATGGGTGTGAAATAAAACAATTGAGATCAAAACGGTTTTTTGAAGCAGGTTGTATATATGATTATTTTTGCTCTAAAATTGGACATTTTAACATGGGAGTCAATTGAAATTGACTCGCTTTTGGACTCAGCCTCTAGTGATTAGTCAAGGACCTGCTGAAATCTTAGAGACTCAACCCAGAAGTTAGATGATTGGCTCTTGGTAACACCCGAGCACCAACCATCTTCCACATTTTTTTATGCCATGCCAAGAGGGTTTATATAAATTATTAAATTTAACGGCATCATGTAATGATGGTGAAAGTGGGTTCAAAAGAAGTATGTGGAGAATTAAAGAGTAGACTATACTCCGGTGTGGATGAATGCAAGGACAACTCTGGCCTCCCATGTGCACAACAAATCAAGTCCAAACTGGAAGGTGCGTCGACACCTGCGGAGAGACTCCCTCACATTCTAGTCACAACATTTACATCACGCACATCCTGCTTGTTCGAGTGGACATTTAAACGATAACACCCGGTAAGTGCAGCAGGAAATCAGTGATGCATGCTGGGCCTGCTGTTCAAAAGTAACATGGAATGAGTTTTGGTTTTTATTGTACTCAGTGTTGCAGATATCTGGTCTGTATCAAAGGAGTGTATAAAAAATCTCCAAACTTTTTATAACTTTATCTGCTGTATTTTGTACTAACATGGTACATTATACAATAAGGCCTACAAATTCACCTTTGTACATAGATACAAAAATGAGCAAAAACTAGATAAACACAAATGTATATTTGGTATTTTATGGGGAATAAACAAATTCATAATAAAGTTCAAATCTCAAGGTTTTTCACTAATCACTACCTTGGGCCAGACCTGATCTCAAGATAGATTAGGGCCTAGATGTGAACAGAGCCCACCAGTGCTCCAGCTCAGCCGCTGGACCCCAGATAGTCTTTGAGCCCTGTAACAATGTCACCACCAGAGGCCAGGTCTCGGTGCTATCTAACCCCATTATCACACAGAAAGATTGATACACACCCCCTCCAGAGAAGAATCACCACAAAAAGTGATACCCTTCCGTTCCCATTCATGTGGATTCATTAGTCTGCACACACACACACACACACACACGCAGGCACATCAAACTAGATTTAAAGCTGTCTCCCATCATTCATGATACATGTAAAACTCATTATTTGGGGCACCTATTCTCCCTGACGATAACAAATATGATATGGCATTTAAACCCTGTCTCTTGATGGGAGAGGATTGGAGACACTTTAAACACTAGTGTTGTTTATGGACTGCTGGAAGCCAACCAGGTTCAGTAACTAAAGGGTGACAGCAGCTCATTCCACATCTTGACCTTTGACATTCTTCACACCATTTGAATGGGTGAAAACAAGTATAGAACATGAAACAGATCACAGGATGGACAGAAACTCTGGCCCTGCAGCTATGCTGTGTTTCAGCTCAAGGAAATAGGCCCTTCCCTCCAGCCTGACCCTCCCGTTGCAGCTTTGTCACCCAAGTGCGATGAACATTGTTAGCAGATAGTTGCCAGAGGAGGCTACGGCAGCTCCAGTGGCATCCTGACTGTGAGAACTTTGACGCGAAGAGGCTGCAAGTGGCACCACAAAATAACCATATAAATGGGAGACAATGGACCTAATTGCAATCAGTGTCCTCTTTTTATTTTATGTCCTTAGTTTCAACCTGACATTCACTAGAGACCTCCACATGCATTTCAATAAAGCTGTATTGTCGTGGGACAGACTACAGTGACTTATATACAGTGGAGTGGTGCAAAGGCCCACATTCACGTGAAATGATGCAAATAATCCCACAGAAGTGACACACTGGCTGCAGTCTTCTTCTTTCTCTTTCTTCCAATAGCCTTTTGAAGTTGCACTAAGAATGCCAAAGATATCAAAACTCTGACATTTGACACGCTCATTTTGATTTCGTTAATATATGTGGAAGCATGCTGAAAGGCAGAGTTAAATCAAAAGAAGAACATACATCAGACATATTCTGCAGCTCTAACAAACAAAAACAATGTTTATCATGACTGAAGAATGTGACTCGCAATGCTCTTTCTTGTGGGTCAGACACTCCTAAGGTGACAGGACTAAAACTGAACTACAGAGAGGAGTGCAGTGTGTGGGCACTTCATTATGTAAGTGACTTTGAAGCCAGCTTTTTGATGTCTGTGTGTTCCTCTGTCTGGAGTTAGAACACTCCCCCTGGATTCAATACATCCCTTTAAACTCACTGAGCACCATGCATCCAGATGTAGAAAAGAATAGAGCTATGTCTAGCATAAGGATAATAAAACCAAAACATTTTGGCATGTTGCCTGAGTCTGGCTTCATAAAAAAAAAAAAAAAAAAAAACTGCCAGGGGTTTGTATCATATATTCGAATCTTTGTATGCCACAAATGTATGTTAAAATGATTTAATTTCGCTATTTATACACCATGTGAAAGGAGTAATGTTTCTCACTTCTTTTTTCTAAATAAACACATCCTGAAAAGCCCTCAGACTTCGTGCAACACTTCAGCTACTAAGTTATGACTCATGATTCACGATCAGTGTTTATCACACAATACTTATCTTTTTTTTTGCTCCTTATGGATAGAAATAGATACTAGACAAGCTAAATAAAAAAGAAAATACTGAAATTTTAAATCAAAGATGTCTCTTTTTGTAGCAATGTGTAAACATCCTAAAATTAGTGGCAATCACAACAATATGTTTTCTCTTTTACCACTCAAAGTGTAAACCATGTAAAGTACGTCACCTGCTTTGAATGAGAATGACGGGTTATCTGAAAGATTTTTAAAGAAGACAGCCTTCATAAGTAGAGACGTGACACCTGTAAAGCAGCTCTATCCCCTTTTGAAGTGCTGTTTGTATTGTTGAGGCCAACAAAGGAATTTTACCACCTCTGTACTTACAAGAGAGCATTAGTCAAGCTGAGGAGATAACAAGGGGGGAGGGTGATATGGGAGGCATACTAATGCAATAGACACCCTCTACAGGTGTGTGTTGGCGCATATGTGGATTTGAAAGGTGAACTGGCTGCTCTGACTCTTCAGCGTAGCTTGTCAGAGGAGGGTCGTATGTTCAGGTATTCTGCTGTAAGATTTGGTCTGGTTGTGGTGGCAGACGGTGATGGCAGTGGGGTGCACGGCCTGGAAGGTTGACAAGGGGTCATCCTCCAGATTAATGTGGGCTGGGGCTGGAGGAGGGGAGAAGGAGGCAGACATGATTACTCATTAGTCACCCTTTCACCTCCCTGTATAGCTCAAAGCGGTTCTGCAGGAAGGATGAGCATGCATACATGTCCAGCAGCAGTTTCAGCCTGTTTTGTTGACATTCATTCAGAATGATGTCAAAATCCTAGTTTAATCTTCATTTGTGCTTATATGAATCCTGTTTTCCTTTGTTCTTGTTTTACAGTTGTAAAGCTGTCACTTAAAAGACAATTTTCAGTTAATTTTCAGATGCTTGTTGGTGCCACAAAGTGAGCAGGATTCTCTTTCAATCTCTTTAGGGTCCATGAGTGTGATTTGTTGGAGCTGGGTGGGTGGTGGGTAGAAATTAAAAAGCCATTATTATTATTATTATTATTATTATTATTATTATTATTATTATTATTATTATTATTATTATTATTATTATTATT
>JAOWBL010000009.1:13332879-13353831 GCA_028564865.1 Zenarchopterus dispar | reverse complement strand
TATATCATTGTTATTTAACCTATTTAGATGTCACTATTTCAGGTGATTTCTTTTACTTTTTGTTACCATTTAATGTTTCCAATCTCACTGCGTTGTGTTTTATCAACAGTTTAGACAGTGATAGAAGTTTTTGGGGAGTATGTAAATATTTAAAATGTAAATTTCATTTTCACTAAGACTGGGTGTATTCGTAATAATAATAATAGCAAAGCAAATGAACTGTTGTGGGAATATTCTGGAGAATGGAGGTCAGTCTACTTCTATATACAAACAATTTGGGATTCTTTCTGAGTTGTGCTTTCAGATAAGCTCTTAGTTTTTTAACACTTTGAGAATCAATTACACAATAAATAAATTCTCTCAGACAGCATTCTTTTTACTCAAAATCCCTCTTTGCTTTCATTCCATTTCGGCTCAACTATCAAACGACTGAAAACACATTATTTATTGAAATACATATGTTTTGTGCTCATTGCATAATTAGTGCTTACATTTTTTAATCTATCCACTTAAGATAGTCCTTGGGATGTCCACCTCCCTCTACATCATTGTCGACATGTGCTTAGTGAGTGAGATTCCGTATATCAATGACAAGGTGACTAGCAGGGGAGAGGAGAGGGGTTATCATTAGTGGGGACTGGCGCTGGCCACTGGTAGTTCCAGTAATTACCTCACAAAGGGTGGTGCTTGCCTTCCCACTGCTTTTCCCACACAGCACTGCAGGCTCAGAATTCCTGTCGGCCCCAGACCTGCAATCTCCTCGGTTTTAGACAGCAAATTACTGACAAGTCCCATTCTTCACAGCATCGTAATTGCTTTTTAGTGCTGTTTTTATTGAAGCAACCCTAACCCCCTCGTTCTTCCCTCAATAAAGCCAAGTGAGGGAGGGGGCGAGGGGTTAATATAGATGACATTAGACCCTAATTGGAAGGTCTCCAACCTCTAGAAAGTTTTATACAACTCTCATAAATCAGTAAGCTATCTCATCATGTATTGAGTGTGTATGACAATCAATTTCTGGATCAGAACTGTAATATATGAAATTAATGAATTCCATGTTTGTTCTGAGGATCCATAGAGACTTTGTAATACTTCTCCCGAGTGCTCCAGAGAAGTGATATTATGAAGGCTCTTCACATCCCATACAAATAGGGGCACTGAGCATTTTAGCGACTCCACAACTTGAATCGCTTCATGTTGTCTTTTCCACCCATATGCATTACTCCAGCAATCTATTACTTAGTGGAAATAATTAGTCTCCATGTCAATACAAGCTCCAAGCAGAGAAAACATCTCATTATGGGACTTAGAGAGATCCGTGGCATTCCTGGCTCAGCCAAGCTGTTCTTCCTTTCTTCAATATAGTTACTTTCCTTTCACTGAGAGCACAAATTCTCAACGTTCCAGTGCCGGACAACCAAACAGTTGCTAATCGAAATGAAAAAAAGAAAGAATGGAAAATGGCTGGGGGATTAGAGGATCTAAACAGGATAAAAGGATAGAAGATTTTTGGTGTGATCCAGTTTAGTTTGAAAGATGGAGGGTCTTAACAAGGATTTGAGACTTTACAATGCATCGTGCCATTATTTACGTCCTGTGCAAATTCAGCCAACATCTTTGCTGTGTTGTTGGTCTTAAGCTTGTATAGCCACATCATCACATAAAAGTGAATGCAATTTTTAAAATTGCATTGATGGAAAATAATATATTTGCTTTATTCACTCTTTTGAGTATTTCCTGTTTGTGTCTTTTTTTAAATAAAAAAATAGATTGAGAAATGCAGCTTGTGACTGACTGATGACTACTTCTACTCAATTTGTGTTCTTTTAAGATAATGGGGGAGGGGGTGGATCACAGCACACAAAACCAATGACAGATTAAATATGAAAAGTGCTTTTCTTTCATCCTTCCCTCTGCCTGTGCATCAAAAGTGACTGCATCCGGACTTGGCGGAGCCTCAAAATACCCTCAGGTTATAACCTACAATTGACTTGGGGAGCGACCTAATTCGCCTGTGCCCTTGTGCGTCCATCTCCTTCTGCGTCAATCTGTGCAGGTTGACACCTTTGACCCTGTCAGGAGTGTCAAATAGTTTGTCAGAGGCCTTCAGTAAAGTACAATGACAAGGCCTCTAATGCATTACCACACGGGTGCCAGCCAGAAATGAGAGGCCGTATCTTTTCAGCCTCAAGGCAGGCAGGTGCGCTGTAGAACTAGACACACATACACCAAACATGCACACACACATGAATAGTATATTTACACCAGTGGCAGTGAAGAATGTCTGCTTTTGTGAAGTAAATAAGTGATTTTTTATCTTTTTACATGACCTCCCACTGTGGTGTCCATGCTTCGGTACAATGTGCAAAAGGCCTTTGCGTCAGTGTTTCAGTCAGTTAAAGATTTCCTTTGAAGGTCTTGCATAACTGAGACAAATCAGAAGTCTATAACATTAAACAACATCATTTTGGTAGCATGTTTGGCCTGGTGTCTAAGGACCTGAACCTGTCAGTGTGTCAGATGCCTAAATGTTCCAAAAAATAACATGAAGCAGTGCTAAAAAAAATCATTTAAGTGGAAATCCTGAAATCCACATTTGGACAAGGCTTGCTTGTGATGTCACATGTGTTAGTCATTGCTGAGCACTGCAACCAGTCATCTACACTAAGGTGCAACAGGTTCACACTTTAATCTTTGATGCTACCTCCAATGGGATATAGTTGGATTAAAACAGGGAGCAGGGGTGGGACAACCTTTAAAAACGTGTATACACAGCAAACATGAATCAGCTTCAAACCAACCCACTGAGCGAGACAAGAAAGTCTTTCAAAGATTTGTCTTTATCCTCGCTATTGTTTCATCTTGAAATGGTTCGTGATTACTGCTCATGTGGACGCTTGATGCAAGTTTCAAAGAGACAAGAGCATATGCAGGATCAGTTATTACACCATCAAAATGTCCTTTTAGTTCATTGGTGCTGATGAAATACGTTATTCAGTGTAGGTCATCGGAGGGTGCTGAGAACTTGCAGAAATGGACTATGGTAACCTCACGTCCAACCAAGTCCTCCTTTAGGAAATCCAGTTCCCTGGCATGGACAGTGTGTTCCATGTGTACCCTTACACCTTGCCAGTATACCCACATCCCACGAGCTAGCGATTCCCACTCTCATTACTCCGCCCCTCCCTTCCCAGAGGGCCCCATGTTCATTCTGAGGAAGTACGTCTTTGAGGAGCTTGTCTCAACCATCTGTCACGGATGTCCCAGAACATCACCCATCAACACCAATGCCTCCCATATATACTGCCCCAGTTGTGATGGGATGAATGAAAGGGTCATGAATAAAAATAAATATTTGTATTACATCACAATTCAAGCAATCCCTTTGAAGATCAGATTGAAATTAAGACCTTTTTTTAAAAAAAAAATTGTGCCATTATAAAAATCTGTAATACACATTAAGGATTTTGGTCAAATTTGATGTTTTCCAAAGCAAAACCTTTATTTATTTTTTATTATTAGTCATTCATATGACCTCTATCCCTCTAATCCCATATTCTATGCTAATAAACTACAAAATAAGCCTCTAATAGTAGCATAGAATAATACTTTTCCGTACATACCCAGGGCGGAGTGCAAAATTTTATGTAAATCCCCTTAACGACCTTTTCAGGGCGCCGACAATCACCATACAAAGGTGACTGGCAGGCGACACTGGTGCACATTTATCCTTTTGCCCTAGCCCGTCTTCCTCTATAGCGCCCCCTACTGTGAGAGGCGTGGGGTAGGATGCCCAGTGGCACTTGTTGCCAATGGTAGAAGCCAGCATGGACCCTCTCATGGCAACGATGTGGGTCGTTGTAATAATGTTCGGTTTGTTTCCTGCTTCACACCACCTTTGGGATTTGGCCCGCCCCATAATCCAGTACATGAGACGCAGAGGGAGGCATCCCATGCCTGTCCATCCGAGTTCCAGCCTTGCTTAGCCCAAACCAGCTCCTTTGTACAACTCACACAGTGGTCTATTGGTTACCCATTTCATATTATCACAACTATTATGATTGTTCAAACCCTGAAATAGAACCCCAAATCCAAAATAAATCGTTTATCATGATCTGAAACTGCAAGAAACTGCAGATGGCATGTTTTTAATGAAAAAAAGACAAACACAAGCACTCCTTCTTTATGCCGCTGTTCCACACACATAGACACACACAGATGCATACACACACATACACAAGTGTTCCCAAGCCCCTTACTGAGCGTTTTTATCCTTGCAAGGCCTTGTCTCAGAGGGGAGTCAGGCCCCTACTGAGACCTTACTCGCTTCCTACCCAAAGCCTGCTTTGCCCTTTGGCAGCCCTCTTCCATGCTCAAACCCTAAATATACTTTGATTTGGATAAAACTGACTTGAGAATTTTTATAATGTCTAACATGTTTTGATGTAGTTCTTATTCTCATCCCTGAAATATAACTAAAGTATATTTTTTTCCCCCTAGTGAGGGTCCATGCCGTTTGACAGGGTTCTGTAGAGTTCTACTGTAGCTGGCTCCATGAGGCTTTGGACCCCAGGTGGGCCCAAGGGTTCTGGAGACACATTTAACACGAATAAAGAGAGGACTTAAAAAAAATTTAAACAACAACAAAAAAGAAAACAGGGTGTACATGTGCGTGTGCGTGTCTGTGTATGTGTGGGAGAAACTTGTTAGGCGTGTACCCCAGCGGTGCCATCAAAATTTACTTGAGTTTGTGTGTTTGTGTGTGTGCTTTCGGGGCGTGTGTGTGATATATAGACCCCCAAACTGTCCTATTGCCACTCATCTGACCACACATCCCAACTGTCTGTATCTGGTGAGATATGAAGCCGAAAAGGAGGACGAACAAGAGTCTCTCAAGTGGATATTACCATTGGGTTTACCTGTGGAGTATAGCGGATGTGGCATTCCATCTGGGATCTATAGGTTACTTTCACCTCACTATATGGTATGTATAAATACGTATTATGATAATGTCATCATGATAAAATTTTCTTTTGTTAGCTGGAATTCTGATATAAAATGGGTATCAGAGCTTAGGTTTTGAGATGATTTTGCTTTATAACTGCTTTTTATGTCACTGAAGAATTTCTGTTTTTCTCCTGCTGTTCGTAGACTATTTTGTTTTCAACCTGAAGGTGTAAGTTTTCAGGTGTCTCAAAATCGAGATACATGGACTAGATAAGGCGTACAGGAGGTACACCAGTTCAGGAATAAGCATCTGGCAGGTTTCATTGATTTGTGTCATTGAAACGCATTCTGAGCAAAGAGGAGTTAGTTACAGGAAAAATGTACGAGATTGCTTAGACTGCATATATGTATATGGTGACCCGCTATAACAAAAGAAACAAAATGACAGAACAGTGCAGCATTGAAGCTCTTTTTCTCTTGTGGACTTGAGTTTAGTTTGCAGTTATTTTGTTTTTTGTTGGCTTGTGGTCTATCTGGTGGTGCTAAAACTTTCAAAGGAAAATCGCTCACTTAAAAGCGGAGCTGTGGCAGTTTTAAATTTGGGTTTGAGCAATAAATGTCCCTTTGGTTTTTAAGATGAAAACAAGGATGCGTGCTTTCTGATCATCAGAATATTGGTACAGTGAGAAGGGTGGGTAAATGGTTTGTTTTGCTTTCTACATTTGTCGGTATTCTGAGCAAACTCAGACAAGCATCTAAAGCTGACTGGAAGTTTTCTCAAAATCAGACTCATTTTCATGTATTTTCTTGCTTTGGCAATCTTTTTAACTGCTGTTTTAATTTTTTTGAAGCTGTTTGCGATTTACCAAAACATATTCAGGTTACAATTATACATTGATTATAAACTTCAAGTATACACATTTACCTCTGATTTGAGAGAGGGCTTTTTGCATCCAAATTGAAGGAAGGGCATAAAAATGCCAGCCTAATTCAAATACAAACCGAAACAGATTTTGATAAAATAATACTAATTGTATCCGTGTTAAAATATTGCCCAGCTTAAGTGTTCAACAGGCAGAAAAAAAATAGTCATGCAATGTGTGAAGGTAAACCAAAGGGTTTGCAATTTCATTATGCAGATAAAGAAAACTTTGATTCATGAGCAATGTTCTGGTTTCAAGATCGTCTGGCTGACTGTTTTCTAAAGCAGTCACAGTTCATAGTATACCTTTTGCTTCCACAAGAGTTTGAACAGACTTCTTTGGACGCAGACAATGTCTCTAAATGAAAAAGAAGCAAATGCATGTGTTTTATTTTATTATTATTGCAACATTAGTTGAATATACGCAACAGCTGGTAATGAAAAATGTTATGTAAAACTGAAAAGACAACAAAACTTTGCTGAATTGGTAAACTGAGTCACTCTACAAGAAAGTAAATAATCATTCTAATACTTAATTGCCACACTTTTTTTCCCTTTTTTAAAAAAAAACTGTAGTTGTCATGAAAATGTGCTGAAAGCGATGTCTCTGGCACTCACTGGGGCAAAACCACAAATTATGGTTGCAGAGTGAGACAGCATTATGAGCCTGCACTGTGTGGTCCTTCATCATTCTCCCCTCCTGCTGTTCTCCTCTGGCCTTCTCCCCTCCTGCTGCCCCCTCTGCTGGGGTTAGGAGGCATAGTTGACCCTGATTAAAATTCAGCTGTCCCAATGTTAACATGGTTAAACATTTCTTTAATGTCCTGGATGTGGATGAAATGGAAGTGGAAGTTACTGACTTTAATTTATGTAAGTATTCATACTAACTGTCTACAAATCAGCAGCTTAAAAAAGTTAGGACACTGTAAATAGACGTAAATGAAAAAAGAATGCAATTATTTACAGACAGTTTGAACCTTATATTTAACTGAAATCAGAAATGAGACAATCCAGGTATCTGAAATAGGGATACCAGCAACAATCTGTAGAGATTTGGTAACTGAGGAGATTAATTGGTATAGGTATGAAAAGAGAAGTTTTTACATTCTTCTTGCCCAATTTATTATTTTAGCCACTCAACATCGAACTATGTTGTGTTTATTTTATATTATAATGCTCCTTTACAACAGAGTCATGCTGTTTTAATATCTGCAGGGTGTAGTTTTGTATAGTCTTGTTGAAAGTAAGGTGTTTTCTGAAATGCTCACTTTTGTCTGGATGGCAGTATATGTTCCTCAAAAACCTGTTTATCCGTCCATCCATTCTGTATGCCCGATGGTTCCTGTACAGGTCACAGGGTCTGCTGAAGCCTATCCCAGCTCACTACAGGAGATAGGCAGGGGTACATTCTGGACAGGTCGCCAGTCCATCGCAGGACCATATATATAGACAAACAACCATGCACACTCACATGCACACCTACCTGCTTATATCATTTGTAATAATTTGGTCTTCAAAAATCTGTGAATTAGTCATCCTCTGTGCACTATTGCACCATCAATGGGCCATATACTGTGATTTTTTTTAAATATGTCCTTATAACACACACTCCTTTAGCCTGAAGGATAAAGTATCCATGGTCTACAAAAGGATTCAAGTTTTCACTTGATTTGACGGTTTTCTGTTTTGCCTCAGTCTATTTTGAATTAACTCAACCCCAAAGCAACTAAATGTTTTTTGATCAGATGATCTAGTCTACACTCTCCAAAGAAGAGTCCTCTGAAAGAGTCATCCTGGGATTTTACTGGCATATGACTGACTACTTTCTGACTACTTGGAGTATATATTTGTCAGACTTTCCACCAATCTTCTTTCAGTTTTTGTGAAAAATTAAATCAATACATAAAATTTAAAGTATTAATATTTTACTCAAAGTACCAGATTTAAGGAAATATTAGATCATTTCTGATGTATTACCCACTTGTATAATACATCATCTAAAGAGATGGGTTGCAGCTATACTAACAGTTATAATTGTTGATTAATATATTAATAAACTACTGAATGCCGTTATATAATTTAACAACAGTTTCCAAAGATCTGATAACAGTTTAAGGCATATATAATAAAATAAAGGTAACTATTGAGACAGCCAGCTGTGTATGTAATACCCTCCTCAACCATAGGGGGCAACATGGTTCCAGTCTGATGTTGGCGGAAGTACTGCTGGAGTCACTGACGTGTCAAATTGTCGCCATTTTCCGAAGAAGTAGGAAACGCCTTGAGGAAAGGAAACACTTCAACACACCTCAGTAAGTGGAGACACTTTCATCAACTAAATGTACAGTCCTCGTTTACTATGTACGATAATAGAGTATAGTCGTCCATAAAGCCATAATTTAGATGTAACAGTACTTTGTGTGTTCGGTTTGATAGTCAGAGAAGTAATGAGTTCACTTCAGAGCTAGCAGTTAGCTAACTTATTTGTTTTAACGAAGCTGTCTTTTTCTTGGGGATTTCATTGTTTAAACCTTTTAAGTGTTTAGTTAACTAGAAAAAAGTCTTGAGAGACACCATAAATACTAAACAAACACTGAGTCATTTAATGGAAAACAACGGCTGGTAGCATTCCGTCGTGACGAGCTAACGTAGGAGTTTGTTTACGTACTTTTAAGACTAAAGCCCAGCGAGTGTAAGATTATTATTAAAGATTAATATCAGCGCTCTTGTGATCTCAGAACATCATATTCTTATTTATAGATGTACTGTTAAGTGTTAAGTCTGTAAGCACAAAACCATATAGTGTCCATGCTATCACAAAAAATATACCGGACAAACAAATATGAAAGTAACTTAAAAACATAGATGAAAACACTGTTTCTGATGCAATAAATCTTTTTCCCCCTTTGTTTTTAATTTTTCCAATGAAAAATGATTAAATGGAAGAAAAAAAAATAATTGTACAAAATTTCTTTGATTAGCAGGTTTTGAGAGTTAATATTTATCGCCGTTTCTTAGGTAGAAATATGACATGCAAATGATTCATAGACGTTACACATATACTTGAGATATTTTAAGTTAAAACCATCCCAGTGGATCTAACTGAGTGGAACATGTGGTACCTTATAAGAATTATACTAGATCCCTGTAAATGTAGGGATATATATATATATATATATATATATATATATATATATATATATTTATATATATGAAAGGGGGAAATATTCACAATATTTCTTTATTTTGGTACATATTTGCATAATATTTTAGGCAAAAATCTTTTTTTTAAGATAGTCATGGTTGAGTTTTTCTTAAAAATTATTTGGGATATATTTCTGCCATGTTTGTTAAAGATTATTTCATTCCAGGCCCTTGGTGATCATTATAACTCGGTTTCAGCCAGTGACCATTTCTCATCACTGCCCAACAACTGTTTGTATTTTCCACAGGTTTTTGGGGCACATCCTTTTTGTTTTTGTCCCTTTTTTGCGAGAAGTAGGTTCCCACTGCCAGCCACCATGGGGAATATGTTTGCGGGGCTCTTTAAAATGTTTGGGAAGAAGGAGATGAGAATACTCATGGTGGGCCTGGATGCTGCAGGAAAGACAACTATTTTGTACAAACTTAAGCTTGGAGAGATTGTGACAACCATCCCTACAATAGGTGGGTTAGACTTTGTTTTAATATAGCAAAGAATATTTTACAGACTTGTGTCCTCTTTCTCCTAAGAGTCAAAAGCTAAATGCCATTTGTTTATCTCCTCAGGTTTCAATGTAGAGACTGTAGAGTACAAGAACATCAGTTTTACGGTTTGGGATGTTGGTGGTCAAGACAAAATCCGACCGCTGTGGCGCCATTACTTCCAGAACACACAAGGTAAATTTTTACTATAAACTACAACTTCACTAATCCCTTGTTTTTAGATTCATATCAAACCTCCAGTAACATTTTTTCCCCAAATTTCCATTTGCTCCAGGTCTCATCTTTGTTGTGGACAGCAATGACAGAGAGCGATGTGCTGAGGCCCGTGAAGAACTATTGAGAATGTTGGCAGAAGATGAGCTGCGTGATGCTGTACTATTAGTGTTCGCCAACAAACAAGTAAGTGGTACAGGTCCTAAAGAACAAGGTGCATGCCACAGTCATTAGCCTCTGTATCTGTATGACAGGTTTCTAATGTTTACTCTTTATTTGCAGGATCTTCCAAATGCTATGAATGCTGCAGAACTCACAGACAAGCTGAATCTTCACTCCTTGCGTAACAGAAACTGGTACATCCAGGCAACCTGTGCCACCACAGGAGATGGTCTTTATGAAGGACTTGATTGGCTGTCTAATCAGCTCAAGAACCACTAATAATGAGAGCATTTCAAAAACTTCTTGTGCTTCAACCAATCCTTGACCTTCCTCTTTACACTTTTCACAAAGTTGTTGCAAACTGAGTCACCCCGTTGTCAAGGCTACCCTCACCTCAGCCTTTATTACATGTCAGTGGTGGGGTTTGTCTATTCTTGTAAAGCTTTTTGTTATTTTGCTTTCCTGTTTTATGTAAATGTAAATACATTTGGTAACGGGGGTAGATTATTGCACTCTTGTAAATCCTGTTTGTGTTCTTTTCTTCCTGGCTGTCAGTCAGCCACGTGTGCAGTGATTAATAATAATAAAAGGGAGGAAAATCATTTACCAGCACATTTCAATCCCAGGACCTCAAGTCAATCAAAACTTTTCTGGTCATGTAGTGTAGTAAATGATCATTGAGGTGATTGTCATAATAAACTGAATTAATACACTGATGCACTACTAGTAGCTACTATGGTAACTTAATTTGAAATATGATCTCCCTGTAATTTATCATGTTATCATTTACACTGACATTAACTCTTTGTACTGTCATCCCTCCTGCCTGTGAACATGTACCAGCCTTTTATTATAAGACATGTTAAAAATGCAGTGATTGCACACCTACCTGCTCTGTTGTAGTTAGGAAGGCGGTGAACTGGATAAGCCTTTTATATTTCAGGGTCTCAGGTTGGTTATGCGCTGCTTTTGCAGTACTGCAAGATGTCCTTAAAAGACATGTATACGCACTGGTGTTTACATTGTTAGACAGCAGAGGAACTATTACTCCACTGAATACTAATTTCTGTAGTTCTACACTTTACCTTTGAGTACCTTAAGTTCTGTTTAGCGCCCTTATTTAATGCAAAGCAGGACATGGCTTTTTTGTTTTTTTTTTTTTTTGTTTCCTCTTCAACCAGTCTGAGAAATAGGACTGATGGCAACATAAAAATTAGCTGCATATTTTAAACATGTTTTCTCAGCAATTATTTCTAAAAGGTGTGGGTATTAGTTTGTTATGGGTGCATTTCACACCTTATTTACTTAATTTCATAAATGTTTTGATTTATTCAGTTTAATGTTTTTGTGTAAAGCTTTGTGTGTTTTGGGGTAAAAACACTGCAATTAAAATAATTGGATACAAACCATTTCTGAAGTGATTTTTTTTTTTTAACTGAATTTGAAAATGCTTATCAGTGGTTGTCCCCCCACTTTGTAGATTTTATCACTTTTCAAAGTCTACAGTTTTGGTACTAATAAAGTACACCCCACAAAAATAAACTTATGACAAAAAGAAAAACATGAAGATGGGTGATCCTGTTAAATTGAAAAATGTTTAGGTTTTACAATGTAACTGAATATTGAACTAAGTTTAAAAAAATGGTCAAGTTTTGTTTTTATCATTAAGTCAACAAAAAGTGACATCTTTAAAGAAAAGAAATAGTGTGACAAATCCAAGTAAAGTCACTGTAGTCTCAAGGCTATCGTCACATGACCTAGGGAAGAACTATGATGCCCTGTGGTAATGAAATCACTCAAGAGTTGAGCTTTAAGCAGTTACGTGAAAAGCACACTGTGCTTTACTCTGTGTATGGGTGGTGGTCTACGACAGCATTCTTGCAGGTTGATTAGGCTGCTATGGTTCATGCAGTCAAGCCTATAAAACATGGCAGGAGAATATGGTAGTTAGGGAGGATGAGGTAGTTTGGGTCTTGGGTCCCTCAGTATGGCTTTGTTCACCCTTCACTCCTGCTGCTTCATCAGCTTGGCTTGTGTGTGGCGGTCTAACAGTAGTCAGCCACCTAAAGACAACTAGTCTGGTTTTTTGCACTCTCCTTTATGAATGCCTTGCTCTTTTTTAGTGTACCCCCCCAGGTGCCAGCCTCCAGAATCCCCTCTTTCAAACCGATTCAAGGCAACTGCAAACATGACACTCTATTACAACCAGAGGAGAGCATTCCAGTGATATTGCACCAGTTAGGGAGAGAGGAACATAGAATGGTGGATTAAGAAGAATGAGTAAAGAAAATGTCTAGAGCTGAGGAGTAGTGAAAGAGATGCACAGCAACAGAGATGTACATAGAAAAAAAGAAATAACTCTCTTGGGTCGTTTTTTAACAATGGCAGAAAAGAAATAAACATATTTATGTATCAGTTGTCAAGACATTTCCAGAAAAAAAATTCCAGATAGCACAAACAGTGGTGTTAGAAAGGTCTTTGATCATAAAAAGAGGTTTAAGATTGATCCAGAATCTCATCAAAATGTTTCTTTTCACATCATTTTAGCTTGTTTCATAGAAAACAAAATATCCACAGGTTGTTACAAAGCAAACTATGACAACTGTAGATTTATTCATGCAAAACTTAGAGGAATAAAAGCTATACACCACCAATAGTTAAACAATATACAGACACCAGTGTTACCATAATATGACTAACTTATTGAGTGAATCAATTAAAACCTGCCACACCGACTGGTCTCCATCCACAGTCAACTTGACTGTCCAGGATATGTGAGGGCCTCATGGCCGGTCAAGCTGCTGTAGCGTGCTCTGTCCACATTATGCATCTCTGAATTGGTGGGAGGGGGGGTGGCAGGACATTAGTCGTCAGAGTCTGTGTCGTGGCGCCGCCTGTGGCTTTGTGTGGCACCAGCAGGGGCCTTCTTGTGGATGGCCGGGTTACTGCGAGCAGGAGACCCCCCATCTGAGGAGTCTGTGTCATGCCGCTTATGTCGATGATGGGGGTGGGAAGCCTGTCGCTCGGCCTTTGCTCCCCCCCTTGAATGGCTGTCATGGGGTCTGGCTCCACTCTGACTATGGTATGATGGATTATGATGATGGTGGTCCTTTTTGTGTCTGAAAATGAAAAGGAAACAAACACTCAGTGAGTTGGGGTGTGGTGGGGCTCTGATAAGAAATGATGAAGCTGGGGAATAAGAAGCGGTCAACAGCTTCATGTTGATTTCCCCAGAAAATGCCAAAAGACAGCTGTGAGTAGGTGGAGTAACCGGTTCGGTTTAGACAACTTTTTATATTCAACTTTGTATCATTATCTTACCCTACCCTGATTACTTACACTTTAAGATAAATCCTAAATTCCCTGATACATTAACACTAAAATGATAAGGGTATTTGTTCAGGGCGCTACATGTAGGACAGTGTCTCAGCGCCCTCTAGTGTTGAAATATTGCTTAACACATCTCCAGGTTTCTCAGCTGGAGTGCTCCAGAGCTACTGTGAAGACAACATGACCATCGTGTCAGGTCGGGATGATGGTTACAGAATTTGTCATTTCATTTTAACTTTGAACCCATAAACATTAAAGAATGACTTTCCTGACTGTGATGTTTTGCCAGGCTTTTGTAGAAGTTATCTGTTTTTGTTATTTTTTGTCTTTGCTTTATTATTAAGTGAATTGCAGCTCAACTAGTTTGAGATCAAATGACTGACTCAAACACTGCAAAATGTTTATCCTATAATACAAATTATTTATTTTATCTCCTCAGTTTCATTCTCAGAATATTTTAAGCGACTCTTCATCTGTTCAGAGGTGTTGTCCAATCACACTGCTGCATCTGACTGAATATCAGTAGACACAAAGTCCGTGTCAATTCAGATGTCATTCAGCAGTTTGTTATACCATGAATAAACACAAGAGACAAAATGTTACTGAAAACCACCTGTCAATATGATCACACTGCCTCCATGTGCTTTAAAGGTGGTTTTGGATGAAAACATTCCTCACTTTGATCTATGCTGTTAAGGAAGCTTTCCTAACTGTGGAATTTCTATACATTTATTTGTTTTTAAGCTTCTGAGTATGTTTCAAATGCACAAATCAGTTGGTCTGGCAACTGCTTATTTTCCTGAAATCTCTGATGAATTTGTTTTAAAGTTTCACCTTAAAGATGATGTTTCAGTGGCTCATTTTCTTATGACTCCACAGCAAGTTTATAAATAAAAACACTCCAGCTGTTAGCAACTGATTATCTCATCTGCTTTACTGATGAAAATGATTTAATGAATGTCTATATGGTATTGAGTCTATTGCCTTGAAAAACAAAGTTCTGGATATGGAAGTGTTATAATACCTAAATTGTTCCTCAAAGTTAAATATGAAAGATTAATCTTAACAATTCTGCCCTTTAAGTCCACATTCATCATGTAACAGTCACTTCATTGTGTTTATCTGAAAACCTAAACTACAATATTCTTGCTTCCAAATATTTTTAAGCTTATAACAGGAATTAAAATGGTTTTTGAACACAAACGTTCATACAAACAAATAACAGTTTTACCAGAACATATGTGAAAGACTTTCAGTGCATTCATTAACAGGCAACTTGTAATACCTTATGATTACACATTTTAACAAAATAACTACACCAACCTTTTTCTGCTTTCATCTGACTCTGGGGAGGAAGAATCTCTTCTTTGCCTTTTCTTTTTCTTTTCCTTCTTCTTTTTTTCCTTTTTGCTCTTTTTGTCTTTCTTTTTCTTCTTGCTGTCATGCCTACCAAGATGAAAAAAGTAATAAATATTTGTTAACAAACCAAAACAGATACTGGGGCAGATTTTGCCAAATATTTTTATGCCCAAAACGTCATACAGAAGATAAGTAAAAGCTGGCATTCTCACTTTTGTTCAGTTTCCTGTTTTATGACACTCTCAGATGTTGTTGATGACGCTACTGGACGACCCTCAGTCTTGTGGTGCTGCACAGAGAAAATATATCTTATATCTTAAATTTATGCATTAAAGGGGACATCCAAAGAAAAACTCATGCCCAGTTATGAAATGCAGCTACCATTATTAAACACACTTAAAAGACTTGCTTGTTCCAATATCAGCTACATGTCACAACAGGGTAAAAATGATGTACATTTACATTGTTCAAATTAAACTCTGATAAGTAAAATGTAATTAAACTTACTGTAAAAACGGGGAGGCCTATTTTAGCTACCTCCTTTTCTTGTTGGGACAGCACCATTTTTCGTGACCCTGCACTTAAGAGATTCAACATAAACATACATTTTATAATTCCGCTTATGATTTGTAGTTCATTTCACAACCATCAGGTGGATTGCTGACGAAAGACGGAGTAGTTGTCTGGAGTATAACAGTAGATGCAAGAAAGTGAAAACATCACTTTTCTTCATGTTTAACCTCATTAAACAATTTGTGTAACACTTGTATAAGTTCAGCATATTTATCCATTCAAGAAAAAATAACATTTTTACTGCACTATTGGTGCTGTTTGTTAGAGAAGATGCATCAAACTAGGTTTTATGATAATACAGTTTTACCATTTAAATTCCTACCAAGCCAACAAGCAGGCTGCACTGTGTTAAACATGTGGCAAAGGAAGAGAGTGGTTATAATTATAGCTTCATTTTAACTACAGAAATGTTTTTCACAAACTATAGTCATTTAGGTTTAGTGTTTTATCAATGGGGAGCTAAAACAGAGTTCTAGGGAAAAAAAAGTTTTGCTCCCCAAACTAGCCTTAGTTTAGATTAGATAACAAGAACCTTCAGAGTTTGCAGTTTTAATATCCAGAGCAGCTTGGGGGAAAGAAATCTATAATGTTTCATATCAGGAATCAATGCGACAATTTGTAAATGCATAAGTTTTCTAGGAAGCTCCATAATAAATGAGGAGAGCGCTCAGTTTTTGACAAGTGAAATCAGAGCAAGAAAAAGATTAGCAATAATTACTCATTTTCTCACATTAGTTATGCACAAAGGCACAGATAAAAACAATGAGAATGATGTAAAGAGATACAACACAAAAAGATGTAAAGTTAATGGAGATAAAGCATACTTTCTCATGTGTTTCTAAGGTGGAGGACCAAGTTCTGATTAATAAATAAATAAATTAAAAATAAATTAAAAAAAAAAAAACAGTCAAGGGAGAAAACAAAGAAAAAGGTAACACTGATTGTGTCACTGCAGTTTTTTTTTTTCAAACCTACAAATAAGCATCCACAATCTGTGGAAATGTATAACATGAATAGATTCTAAGTTAACACAACTGAAACACCGTTGCTGTTTTAATGGTCTGTTTAGTTTAAAGATCTGATTAGTGTAACCATGACAACTCACCCCAGACTGAGGGAGAATTAGTCATTTTTGGTCAAACTAAACTTTTTTTCATCAAACAGAGACCAGAGCATTCAGGTGAAGTTTAGATGCTACCTTTTCATGCAGCTCAGATGCTGAATAAGAACAAAAGAAAACTTGCTGCTGCAGGACATAAGACAGGAAAGTTTGGACAATTGTATTCTTTTATTTAATAATGTTATCTATTGGATTTCCCTGAACAACTGATCCCACGCAAAATGAAACTCTCACTTCTTTCCTTTTCAACATTAAATAAATTCCCTTTGGGGATTAATAACGTGTGACTGGGATATTTTTTATTTGGAATACAATGGCTTTATTTAAAAAGAAAGGATAAAAAGAGAATTACCTGGAGCTTCCCAAGCCTGATATGCGATCCACATTCCTCTCGTCACCATCAGCCTCTTCTCTTCTGCAAACTTCTACAAGGTCCTGGAAAAGTTTAATTAAATTAAATCATCTGATTTCTTTAGCTGTAGTATTTTGTTTTCTTAATATTTTTTGAGAAGCTAGATACCTCTTTTGTAAGCCCAGTTGGTTGTCTCTTTATATTCTTGTGTCCTCTAAATTGAGTATAGAAAAGACAGCTTTATCATTTGATGCCATAATCTTTAACTGTCAAAAGTAATAAAAATGAATGTATGTGAATTCCTACGTACAGAGCAGCCATCAGTGCCTCGTGCTCTGCTGCCTTGACAGCAGCAAGCTCATCCTCTTTGGACAAAGCTGTTTTGCCTTTTTTGTCTTTTGCATACCATGTCAGATCTTTGCCTTTCTGCCATCGGCCAACCGGTGCCATCAAGGAGTTCCCTGGAAACAACACATAGGAAATGATGCTGGGAAATATTGTAGGCTTACATGTTGATGTTAAAATGTGGAATCTTTATAAAATAATAATCAATTTGAACATCATTTTTTAATTCCTACATGACAGCTATGAGTTTTACCATATACCTGTATTACAACCAGCCCTCCTCATGCTGCAAAGCAGACAGACAATACTGTTAGAAATAAAACCTAAGACAAACCACTGAGCTCCTTTACAGCTGCTGAGAAATATTAAGATATGTAGGCTTTAACAACACTTCCATTTTATCAAGTAATACTCTCCAGGATGCAAATATATCCTACATTTATATAAAGTAAGCAAAAAAATTGAAATCCAATTCAAATGAACAAGTCTATGTCAAAAACAAATCTGATTTTGTTTCACGACTTTCTTTGAAACACATGTAAATAAAATAACAAAAAAAAAAAAAAAAAAAACAGTCAGGTGCTTATTAGAAATGTATGGAAATAAGTCACTGCAGTTTTTATTCTTATCCAATCACATTTTTTAAAAGAAATATGAAATCATAATTGCTGTGACTGATGAATATCTGTCTCATTTATAGATCTCTGCTGTAAACACATTTGGCCAGGATGGATTACATTAATGACAAACAGAATTTTGAGTTCAGCCTAATCAAATTTCCACATTTTTCATCAGGGACAATGCAAAATAATAGTTATTTAATTAAATAAATACTCATCTGCACTCCTAAACATAAAATTGCTCTACTCTTGTAATATCTTCACATAATCTTTCAGCAGTGCTGATGAATGTGTTTGAATTTGAGTCTCTATGATGACGATGGTGTTTGATAATACATACTTGGCCTTAAAAAGTCTCCCTATTTGCTAATAAAATTATTATTATTAGGTGTAACATGCGTTGCAGGGGGTAGGATCACATTATTTATTATTTAAAAATGAGTAGCCCCACTCTCCAACGTCACTTGACAACAACTTCCCAATTTTAACGTTGTAACTGGTACTACAGTGTCTTTACTACAACCAATCCTCTGTTGTAGTGTTATCCGCGATGAAACACGGAAGTAGGCCAGTTCCCTAAATATAATCTACCAAATAAGTTGTGTAACGTTATGTTTGTTAGCCTTTTATGTCCCATCTCTGGTGGCTGCTACGTAGCTCTTGTTTGGCTTGCTGACCGCTGGCAGCAGCGAAGGCGCACACTCGTGGAGAGGAGGCAATGGACGTGGCAACCTGCTGTACTAAGTGTAGAGGACAAGACTAGCATTGTAACCAATACAGCCGGCGATACTCCCTGTAATGAGGGACTCCACAACAACAGGTATGAGACAGGTGAATTTAGGAGCAAAGCGGAGAACTTTAACGATTATATTGATCGCTTTCTGGTTAACGCTGATAGCGCAGTCGGCAGCAAGTGTTTTTGGACTTACCGAGATAATTTTCTCTGTGTTTATCGACCTTCACTTCATCCCAGCTGAACTGGTCCTGGCCCCCTCTTAAACCTCCAGATCTCGAAGAGCCGAACATTTCTGGGTGTTTAGGTCGTTAATTTAAGAGAAAAATAACCACGCCGCTAACCGTTAGCCGCACGAGCTGCGTGATTGGTCAGGCCTTCAACGGACGTTCATCCGGGAACTTCACCTGCTACTTGTAAGTTTAACTTCCTAGCTTTTACGACACAAGTCTGCATCTAGTGATGGTGTTCACTTTGAACGATAACTCTAATTTCGAATTTTATTTATAGAAACAACTCAAAGACCGCGGGGCTAAAAGGTTAAATTATTTAGCTAAGGCCTAAAACAGTTACATTTATCTCACCGTGCCTTTTTATATATCCCAGGTAAACCGTGCACTATAGCTACCAATCGAATAAATATACATATTATACAAATGACAATATTTAATTAACTATCTTCGTTGGTTATTGATAATTAAACTTCACGTTTCTGTGCTTTGCCGCACGCGCTCAGGACCCTCGTGAACCTAAACGCAACGTGTTGGTGTTTTGGCACGCAGTGATGACGTAGATAAGGCAGTGTTTTCTCTAATGGCTCTCAGAGCAAAGACGCGGATGAGTGAAGAGACAAAATACTTCAGAGACGGTCTCAAGAAAGGTTCGGATTAACCTAATCTCCGATGTACATGAGATATTGTTCCAGGCTATTTTCAGGTAAGAACGAGGATATGTATCTGTCTCTACGCGCTTTTTGATTGACATGTTTGTTCTGGAGCTGCCATTCATTCCTGGAGGTTTGAGGAGAACATGGTGTTGGTACTGAGCGTGTTATTGTGAACGTCTCTACACATCAAGTTTAAGAAGCTCTTCTGTTTATCACATCATAGTCCCACCCCTTTATAGACCAGAAAATTCCTAGTTTTCACTGCTAGCTCTTCAGCTGTACTTGAATTCATTTTGATTCTATCTGGACTGTATAAGAGGTATCCAATTATGTATTTAAGCATTAACATTTTCTAAATTCTCACTTCAATCATCCAAATTCTAAAACTTGAATTTATATTACAACAAATCACAACATCCATTTAGACATTTTATTCCTTCCTGGTTTCTGTTTGCATTGTCACAACAAAAACTCATCATTTTAATTTAAATCACAAGACTTTATGGCTGTTATACCTAAGTCAAAGTGCATTTTGAAGTCACGAGAAAGAAAGGGATACAAAATAAGACATGCTGTTCAGGGGAAAATGAACTTTTTAAAATAAGTCTTGTTTGAAGATAAACTGAACTGTCAACTGTAATGTTTTGACAATAAATACTGTCTCATCCAAAACTGCATCAGTACTGTATTTTAAGCACAGACTGTCAAGTATTGGTCCTATTAAGAATAATAAATTCAGTTTACAAAAATGGGGGGGGGGGATTCCAGAGCCAGAGAGGACATGTTTATATTGATCATGCAAAGCTAAAATAAATACATGAATTTGTATGAGAAGATGTTTCACCCTGGCATATGTTTATAAGGAAAAACCTAAAATGAAAATACCATTTTGTCACTTACTTTCTGGCCTGTGGATCTTAATAGAATTCATATGATTTGAATTTTGCTTTAGGCATATGTCACGTTTTTAAAGTTAGGCATGGTGCAGCTTCTAATAAGTGTCAGCCCGTGTTGATTTCAGTCTCACATGACTCCCATGTCCTGTCACGCAGCTCTGTTTTATAGAGTAAAGGTAGATTCTCGTGTAGGTGTTGGATCACATGACTGCAAGTTACTGAAATCTAACTATCAAATAATGATAATATAAAATATAAATTGAAAAAGGAGCTTCAAAAAGTTTCCATAATATCCTTGATACCCCAAGATTGATTTTGATTCTTCATTGGGTTAGACTCATTTATGGACTTAAAAGGGAAGTATGATTATTCTACTGCATCTAATGATTGTTTTTAGCACTTGTATCCTCAAGTTTTACTCTTCTCTCTACTGTTTTAAAACAGTTTATTGTTTTTAAAAATAAAGTCATTAAAACAGATGAAACAAAAATAAAAATCTTTGGTGCAACTCATTGTTTTCATTGCAAATTGTCTGCATAAAATGAAAAATGACATACAAAAATAAAAGGCAGTTGTTTTTGCTGATTTCAGTGAAGACACGTTTAATTATCCATATCCTATGCGAGGCATTCAAAGCCCAAAGAACAATGAGTCTTGTCGCTTGTACCTGCACAACCTGTTACCTGGAAACAAAAACCTCATGAACACCCAGATATATATATATATATATATATATATATATATATATATATATATATATATATATTTTTTTTTTTTTTTTTTTTTTTT
>JAOWBL010000009.1:13309046-13332779 GCA_028564865.1 Zenarchopterus dispar | reverse complement strand
ATATATATATATTTATGTACTGATAGTGAGGCTTCTGTCTTACCTTTGTACCAGGTGATCGCAGGTTTAGGCACGCCGGTGGCTTTGCAGGCCAGTTTTACAGTCTGGCCCAACTCTGCTGTACAGTTTGCCAAAATTTCTTCAAAGTCAGGGGGGCCTGGGAAAAAATATAATACACGGAAGGAAACATTCAAAATGATTAGTTTAAAAGATAAACTTAAAGGAGAGAAATGAGTGAGAAACTGTGTACATCCCACTCACTCCATGTAGGCATGCTGTATCGCTGCTGCAGTTCTCGGAGGTCTCTCAACCAAGAGTTTTTGATGGTAACAGTACGAGCCTGTAAAGTATATTTTCTCACAGAATCCTCTCGCTCATGCCAGATCTCAAAGGCACGGTCATCCCCCTCCACTGTTTCATTCACATCTATGTTGTTCAACTGCAAAGCAATTAAGAATAATGCAATAATGATACATAAGATTTATGATAACAGTAGTAAAATCATTAATAGTTAATTAATGCTTACCTTCATCATGTTCTTGAAAACATACGCTTGTGTATCAGTGTTGCTGTCTCGCTTGGGTTTGCAGATTATACAGTAGTTCTTAAAGAGGAAGACATGACGATGGTGACCTCTAGAGGATGTTCTTATTCCAGGCGCTCCTTCCCATACTTGGAAAGGTCCCTGGGGCAGGAAGAGTAGAACATAGAAACGGTCAAACACAGCCATCCTCAGTGACTCAGAACATCATGCAGTTTGTAACTACATACCTGTCTAATTGGTTCTCCAAGAACTTCCAAGGTAGCTGGATAGTTCTCAATCATAGAGACATGGTGGGTATTCTCAGAACGCTGAGGTAATGCAGACACCATTGCATATGCCTCTTCCAGTAGGCAGCAGTTCTGGCCATTTCTTGCCTTGTTTCGAATGAGCTCCTGCAGGTTTTGGAATAGAAACTTCAACATAACTACAGGCATATGCCTTCTAATTGTGAGTCCTGTATATTTTATGTGTGTTGTAAAAAATAATCTAACATGACTCTATGAATAGTCTCTGTTGAAACGCTCACCTTGAGGAGGGCCTTGTACTTCTGAATCCTTTCCAGCGGTTGTTGGAGATAGGTGTTGATGCTTCGTACAGGGGGACCTGAGGGGTCTGCACTGGCCTGCTCTTTCTCAGTGTACTCCTGTAAAAACAAATAATACCTAGCACCTTATCTTCATTCATTTACAAGGCAGCAATTGAATGAATATACTCTAAGTAGCAAGCATATAAAAACTTAATATGCAAGTTGAATGTAAAAGATGGGGACATTTAAAACTTTACATTTCTGAACATAATCTCATGAAGCAACAAAAACATTGGCGTTACCTTAAAGAAGCGGTGGACAGTCTTGTCACTAACTGCAGATTCAGCCTGACCCTGACCCACAAGATACTGGAGATACTTTTCAAAGCCCTCTTTGTTCTTCAGGAAGCACATGGCTACATCATCATCTGTCTCACAGTCATTTAACTTGGGGAGGAATGTCCTACAAACAGTGTGAACGAATGGCTCATTAATGATAAAAGAAATGTAATTAAATAGTAATTATTCTCTGGGAATGATATACACACACACACTCATGCAGTTTCTGGAAACGTAACTCACTTGCTGTGGAAGGACTTGAGTTCATCAATGTTTCTGAAAATGGTTTCCTTCTGGCTGGAGATGTCAGGCAGAGCATCTGGGCTGTTGGCGTGCTTCAGGTGGTGGGAGGTAAAGAAGTCCACCTCCTTGACAAACTCTGACTCTCCATTTATCAAGTCCTGAATCAGTTGGCTTGGAGCACAAGATAATAGTTTATTACAGCGTCTGTTTTATTTGTGCAGTTTGTTTTTGAGGCTGCAGTTTCACTTACAATAACTTTCTCTTGTATTCTCCCTCCGACACCTCCTCCACACTTGCTTCTGGAAGGTCGCCCGTGTCAGCAGAGAGCTGTAATGTGCATTTTTAAACAGGCGTCAAGACGATTAAGCAATGATGATTTTTTTTCTTTAAAAAAGTCAGAATGCATATACTACAGCCTCGAAGCTTACCTTGAGTTTTTTGTCCAGATAGGCAGGTGAGACCCAGCCTTGGCGGGACGGTGTTGTTTTGGTGGGTTTGGTACGGACTAACCACTTGAGTGGATGAGCCGAGTCCAAAACCTCAACATACTGTCCCTCCTTTAGAGAGATGGAGTCTTTGCTTGCAATGGTTGGGTTGTAGTCAGCCGTGGCCACATAGATGTCAAACATCTGAAGGAATGTGCAAAGTAAAGACAATGAATGTGGAATTAATAAAATTCATAAGGCAGCTAATTCTGCATGAGGTGGTTTCATATACTAGGTAGTTCATTCAAGCTTTTACCTTGTGTAACTATATGAACAAAAGCAGGGATATAAACCATTCGATTACTGTGTCAAGTGTTTATTTACAGTCAAATGAAAAAGGAAGAGCAAAACATAACTATAAATAACGAGTCATGAGTTTTTGATTTAAATAAATTTGAAAAAAGGCCTAAAAGTTTTTTTCCTTGTCAATATGGGTTTTTTGTGTAAAACAATAAATTAAGAAAAGAGAGAGAGAAAGAGGTCAGAGGTTCTGTTTTGGACTAATGCATAAAGCCAATGTATCTGATACATTTACTTTAATCGTAGCAATATTAATAAAGCAAAATCTATTCACAACCTTAAAAAGTAGAATTGTGTCCACACAAATAACTGAAGAGATGGTTTTAATGAAAACTGAACAATTCACAGGCTCATCCTATCATTCAGTGTAAACATTACAGCCTTTATCAAAAAGTAAAACTTGTTTTATACCTGCTTCCCTTTAAAAATTATATGTATGTACAACTCCAATTTCAACTGTGTTAAATGGAAATAAAACTGAATACACCGATGTGCAAATCTCATAAACCCATATTTTATTCTCAATGGACTATAGAAAACATAGAAAATGTTGAAAGAGGGACATTTTAGCATTTTGTGAAAAATATTACCTCAATTTGAATTTAATAGGAGCAACAGGTCTCAAAAAAATGTTAGGACATAGGCAACAAAAGATTGGAAAAATAATTGGTGCAAAAAATAATCCTGAGCTGTTGAAAGAATCTTCTGCAACTAATTCGTATAATTGGGAACTCATCAGTGACACAACTGAGTATAGAAAGAGCATCTTGGAGAGGCACAGTTTCTCAGACGTAAAGAGGGTCAGAGGAAATCACAGCTGATTGTGCCATCCACTAGTGGTAGTTTCATGCAACAACAGGTCACATGTGGACATGATCCAGAAACCCCTCTATTTCTGGTTAAAGGTCAAATGGACGAAGACAAAATGGACACCTATCCTTACTGCTTTAATAGGGGAGTGGCCATCTGGTTTGTAATCAGCATTCAGGTCAAAAACCTGCATCTCCACAGGTAAGAGGGTGTGCCTCCAGCGCAGTGAGCTTGCAGATCCAGGAGTGAAACATTGACGGTGAAAGGTATATAGGCTACACAGGTTTTAGAGAAGCATATGCTCCCATCCAGAAAATGTCTTTGACAGGGAATGCGTTGTATTCTTCAGCAAGACAATGCCAAATTGCATGCTAGCCAAACCTTTTACTATTTAAAAAATGTGATGAGGAAAACCCGGGACTGCCAAACAGCTCCAGTCCCACATCAGACAAGAATGGGACAACATTCCTGTTCTCCTCATTTCCCAGATGTCTAGACTGTTCATGAGACATGTCACTGCCATCATTTTCAAAATGAGCTAACATTTCCTCCCTTTCATATGTTTTCTGTCTTCTACTGTAAAAAAACAATATGGATTCATGAGATTTAGAAATCTTATTTATCTTATTTACATTTTCAAAATGTCCTGACTTATTTGGAATTGGAGTTGTACAAATTCTTGAGCACGATAAACTAAGTGGATCTTTTTGTGTCGTTCTCACCTCTCCCCTGGCATCTCCTTCATCAGACTCCGAGGAGGAGTCAGCAATGAGAGAAGGAGGACGAGAGCGGCCGTGATGAGGTGATGGAGAAGGAGTTTTGGTCTCATCGTCACTGTCGACACCTGGTACTCGTAATGATGCTGGAGCAGCAAGGACAAAGGAAGCATTTAGAGGACACATTCATCTTGCAAAGAACCAGGGAACATCTCGTTACTGTCATCTCTATATTCAAAGTTTAATAGCTATCATCTGTTATATTTGAGCAACTGCATATTTGACATAGAAAAACAAATACTGTGTAGTTCTTTATGAAAGTATGTCAGTTTTTGTCTTAAATCTTTGTAGCAGTTAATTAGCACCTCTCCAGTCAGTTTGATTGAACTTGGCTGAGGCAGGACCAGCGATCTTCACTTTTCACAAAATAACTGCTACATCATTTAAGAATTTAGTTCAAAAGCATAATATATTTTTGAAAGGTATGGAAAAAACATGAAAGTAAATCAAAATAGTTTCACCTTTCAGCTAACGTCTCTGTTAGTAGCAACATGCAGGTACACATAGCGCTTATTTTTTTGAGCTTTCCTCATACATGTCTGTCAGTGATCATGTATTCCAGCCTTAAGCCCAGACTTCCTATGCCACTGGAAAAACTTGTATAACAAGAGCAACACTCGTCAGTGATATGTTAGGAGGTACATACAGTATATGGGGGAAGTGAAACCATGAAAAAAATCATGTTTTAACTAAAATGACTAAAGGATAAGGAGGAAACGATTGTCAGTCCAACCTAAAAAAAAGAAATGCATTACTTTTTTTGTTTTTAGCCATAAACTTTATGCTAAAACATTATCTCAAGAAAAACAGATATTACTGTGAAGCTGATGCACTTGGGATACATACTGGTAGTTTTGGGCCAAGATTTCATCCACTGGAGCACTTCATGATTCTGTAAACTGTCTGAATAACAAATCAGTGATTGGATGAGCATTTAATTGGTGGGATTGATAAAGTGATGGGTGTAAATGTGGTTAAGAAATGATGTCTATATCAAAACATGAGAGGCTTTCATTAATTTTACAATTACTATATATTAGTAAACCAAAGCATGGATGGGGAGAAAAAAGCATTAATAGGGAACAATCCATTGTCAGGTTTGGTGTCAACTCCAAATTTATTTGTTGCAAAGTCTTTCAATTCAAAATGCTTTATTAATCCCTGAAGGCTATTAACTTTTTACTCCACTAACATTTTTTGATGAATTCTGACTCAAGAAAAAGTTCAAAATTCAAGCATAGTTAGAATGAATTTACTGAATAAAACCAAACCTGACAAAAAGTGAATTATTTTTAGGGTTTCAGCAGTTTTTGTATTTGCACCCTCAAAAGCAGGTTAAGAGAGGGAATAGAGACATGAAAAAATACAGGTGTTTATTCCACAAACAAATGACACGATGAGTCAGATTCAGAAAAGATGTACGTGCACAACAAAAAAAAAAAAAAATCCTCCACATACATCCTAGCTTAAAACAAGTAGTGATATTCAGACTTGTGCAAGTGTGTACAATAAAGCAGATAAACACTTTTGAGCTCAGCTTTAAAAATCTGGCAATAAGAATTCATATAAAAAAATTCCTTTGTGCACATACAGTACATATAGAAGTTTCTGTCATGACACTTCAAGAATTTTAATCTCCTTCAGCTAATTGAAGAGACACAGCCAGTGTTTCTTAAATCAACTGAAATAATCTGGCAAACACTGAAATAATCTGGTATAATGTTTAGTTGGAATGAAAACCTGCAGTTTTTTATAGGCAAGTTGCATCAGCTGACTAAAAACTCAGGCTAAGAAAGCGTCATCTTGTCAGTCAGCTTGCTCCATGCATGGTGACACCAAAATGATACATTTTCTTTTTAATACAATAATACATTAATTCATCTTCCTTTCAGAGACTGGAACTGAAACTTTTTTCTTGGTTTTCTTGTCTATATTGTATCTTATCTATTTCATCTTATTAATACAAACAAGCTAAGAAGCTAACACTAGGATAGATCTATCTATCTATCTATCTATCTATCTATCTATCTATCTATCCATCCTTCCATCCATCCATCCATCCATCCATCCATCCATCCATCCATCCATCCATCTATCTATCTATCTACTACAGACTCAAATAAGTATGAGTCTGTAACTCATGTTTATTCGGTTTAACACAACTGAACTTTTCATGGGGTAGGCTACAGCCAGTGCTTACCTTGCGTGATCTTTGCTGAGACCATTTCAGTGATCTGAGAAGTGAGTTTCATGAGGAATTCTTCTGTACCTACTTCACCTAGGTAGGGTATTTTTCCCTCTTAAGATGTACACAAAAAGAAGGCACACCACAAATATTACAATTATTTGTTACCCAAATATAATATGATAGAGATAATAAAAATGTTACAGAATTTAAGAAATGGCATTCAGTTTTTCTTTTCTTTTTTCTTTACCTTTTCCTCTGCTAGTATCCTCTTTCGGAGGACTGACTGTAATGCCAAGGACCCTGAAAATATTAAATTCACAAATTGCTCCAGTTTTCTTGAACATATTCACATTTAAATGTGGCATAAATCCAATGTCCTGTAATTTATTGTAAAGTAGTTTAAATCTTGTTTATACATATGTCTGTTTATGTTCAAACTTACTCTGAAGATGTGATCTCTTTCTTTGGTTGTGGTGCTGAGAACAAAGTGAGACAAACACACACTTTATTTATTATTCAGAAAACTAAGCGGCATTACACAGTTGTCTTATAGTTTGATAAATTCTCACTTTAGTTTGATATATGTCATATACGAGGTATTAACTGATAATTTCATTTTAATATCCTGTTAATATGTTTTTCTTACTGTCATCCACTTCTAGGTGAGCAGTGCAGATGGACTGCCCTGCTTTATTTGTGGCGATACAGGTGTAGATGCCAGAATACTCTGTGCCAACATCCATCAAGATGAGGCTGTGCTGGCGCCCCGAGCTCGCTATTTTGTAGCCTTGAGTTTCAGGTTTGATCCACAACACATCCTCTGCTGACTTCTCCTTCAGCCAGGACACCATGGGAGTAGGAGAGCCTGAAAGAGTGGACATGATGATGGAGAACTAGTGATAAAAGCAGCATGAGGAAAAGCCTGAGAGCTGGGTGGAGCGCTGATCCTGTTCGGATGCAAAACTATATTTGACTATTGTGTTTCAGGGTGTTTTCAGGTATACATAAACAAACCTTCGACTTTAACAGACAGGGTGATGCTTGCTCCTCCTTTTACTTTCCTGTTACAGAACTTCTCAAGGAAGCGCGGTGGCACCAGGGGCTCCTTGGAGTCTGCAAAAATAGTGCAAAGAAAAGCCAGAAATGCTTACAATGTACTGTTTACCCCTGTAAGTGTCCATACTTCTGACAAATTTGTAGGATGAATATCCAGATACCTTTTTTGTCTTGTGGCATAATTTCTCCTGGACCTATTGACAAATATAAGTTTGTTACATTTTAAGATATTTTACAGTTTTGTTTTTTTTTCACAGTACATGACTTCAAGTTTATAGTCTACTATGAAATATTTGCCAACTTACTCAAAACAATCAGTCGAGCAGAGGAGTAAGCGGATCCAGCTGCATTGCTGATGTAAGCAGAGTATTCCCCCATATCCTCTCTCTTCACCTCCAGGATCTCCAACCCGTGAACATCCCTTTCTGTCGATAACAAAACCCTGTCTGATCCTCGCAGCGGGTGGCCATCTTTGAACCAGTATACTTTGGGCTTGGGAAAACCTGGTAAACAAAAATATAGAGTAAGCTTTTTTCTTACATCTTGTTTGTTGTTATTTGACAATTAAGTTATATGGATAAACTTACCCTTTACTTTGAGGTGCATCTTCGCAATCGGTGAACCTGGACTTACGTGAACATCATGAAGCTCGTCCACAACTTGTGGGAGCTGATCATCCTCAGCTACAGACTCAAAGGTCTCAGTATCCCTGCTTGAAGACAGTCAAACAGTGCAGCATAAAAAGTTAATGTAATTGTTTTGTAAATGTTAAATAAGCTAATTAATCTATTTTAAACAACAACAAAATATTGCATATTCACCTGGAAACATAGCCTTTGGCACTGACGTAGGAGGAAGTCTCAGTGGCGTCAACAGCAGTGTCATAATCGGAGCTGCAAGACACTTTGAGAGGGTTGAGGTATGTTATTATGCAGCAAAAACTTGCTCAACGTGTATGCTTGTGACTTTACTTTATATAGTCTTGCATATTGGTGCAATGTTTAAATGAGAAAAGGTTTGCCACTGTGCTTTTAAAGGATGTAGATTTGAGAGTATGACTTTCTAATGTTACAAACTCTTTCTCAGGCGCTTGCTCTAACTTTGTAGGCGGCAAGTGAGAACAGCAAAACACTGAGAAAAATTTTAATCAATAAAAATGTATCATCTTATTTGTTGCTTCTATGGTTCATACAGTTTTACTTTTAGAAGAATAAAGAATGATGAGCAGTGTTTGCCTTCAGTGGAAACACATGTATTCAAACAAAACCCAGTGTTTTTGCATTACTCGTGCTCGCACTTTCACTTACTGTCAACCCTGAGTTCAGCTTTAGTGGCGGCAATGCCGCTGCTGTTTTCAGCTGTGCAGCGATAGACGCCCATGTCAGTGGGCAGCACGGCGGTAATGATGAGCTGGTGGCAGCCCTCTTGGTCCTCATTGATCATGTAGTGGTCATTCTCCTCCAGCAGTTTGCCATCCTTGTACCAGCGAATGGTGGGGGGTGGCTTGCCGATCACAACGCAGTCGAAGCTAACGGGATACCCGTCTGGGACGTCCTGACTTTGTAGCTCTGTCAGGAAAACTGGGGCGGCTGGGAAGCAAGAAAAAAAATAGTTAGATGGTTATAAAATAGAATTGATCAAATACATTTTGAGTTTTTGGCAAACGACACTGGTGGTACAATTAATTTTCCACAATGATATTATTTTGATAGATTCTAATAAAAAAGCATTTCTGAATGATTATAACAGCAGAACCACCATGTACTCCTTACCTGTAACTCCAGCCATGAAAGCAGGACCCTGTCGATCTTGTGTGGGGGTCTGTGTGCCATCTTGGATGTATCCCAACTTTCTAATACGAAGCTCCACTTTCTGCGGCCCTGCCGCGATGATGTTGGTCTCCACGGGGACCCCGTGGATTGTAAACATCTCCTGGAATCTCTTAGAAGCAACTTCAGCCTCTGTCCGTGAATCAAAGCGAATGTAGATGTAATTGTCATCCTCACGGTATGAGTGGGGATCTGGTGGACGCAGGTCTCCTTCATCTGCGCTGACAAATGGTTCTTCCTCAACATCTGGTGGCAGACGTGTGCGCAGCAGCCGCCTGAGGCGTCTGCTCGCCTGTCTCAGAGACTCATCCATCTCACTGCCAGAGGAGCTCTCAGGTTCACTGTCTGCACTGTACCCGACTGTGAGCGGCCGTCGTCCCGATGATTCTCTCAGTGTCCCCACTGTGACCTTAGCACTGTGGGAAGTTACTCCAAACTTGTTGGTGACCTCACATGTGTAAACCCCAGTGTCCTTTGTGGTGATCCCAGTAATGACCAGAGAGCAAGTGCCATCATTGTAAATATCGATATGGTGATGCTTGCCATCCGCCACTGGTTCTCCATCTTTCAACCAGCGGACTTTGTCAGGTTTACCCTCTGTCACACACTCAAGATGTATGGTCTCATTAGGTTCTTTGGTTTGGTCTTTGAAGACATCTTTGAAGACAGGACGCATATCCTTGCGAGCCTTGTAACCCTTGAAGGCAGCTTGAATCTTAATGGCTGCATCAGTGAGCTCAGACTCTTCTTCTTTGGTGACATCCATAACGCTAGTGTTCTGCAAAGACACCTGTTTTTCTTCTCGTTGCTGAACTACAGTTGTTTTTACTTCATTTTTCTGCACTGTTTTCTGCTCCGCCATCTGGAAGTGTGCAAAGAACCTGTCCGTAGTTAGAGTCTCTTCCTCAGTGGTTGCTGTGACGGCGGTCTTGCTGCTCTTTTTGAGGTAAGCCACAAGCGACGTTCCCCCAGAAACCTTCTCTTCCTCCGACCTGATGGACTGGCTGGATTCTACCTCCTTCTTCGACACAATGACCTGTTCCTTCTCAGCTGATCTCGTTTCCACTTTCTCTGATGATATGAGCTCTTTCTGTTCAGTTTTATTTTTACTACTTTTACCATCACCCTCAGGTTGTTCAGAAATGGAGTCCAGGGTGGGTTCTCGACTCATGCGCCGTTTTTTGGCCGATGCCTCCCACAGCTCATGGAGATCACCTTCTTCGGCAGCTTCGGGGGGCAGACTTGGTTGTCCCAGTATTTCTGCTTCTTTTGCATCTACAGATGTGACCACAAAGCACTTACAATTAATGTTCACAAGGTACAATCTGTACTTAGCTGGTCTATAATCGGAGAAAGGGTTGAAAGATCATCGTTCAGTCTAACCTATAAAGTTTATTTATGTTAATATTGTGTTTTGTTGTGGTTAATAACAACTATTGCACTGTTGAATCTTTCCTCGTGGGCCTCACAGTTACTACAGGAGCTCAATCATGAGACATAAATTTCCTTTCTCTGTTCTGACATATGAAGCACTGTGCAAACATTCATAGCAAAATAAAGAAAACAGTACATTATTTTGTTGTATAAAGTGGAAATCTACTCACCAAGCTGCACAGTTAGGGGCAGTTCAACCGGCTCTCCGATCCCAGCTCTGTTGATGGCTGCCACTCTAAATCTGTAGCCGCTCCCTGACATGAGATTTTCAACCACAAACTCTGTGTTGCACACAGGTTCGGAATGACACGGAAGCCAGAGTGCACTGTCCACCAGTCGCATTTCCACCCTGTAGCCCAAAATAGGACTCCCTCCATCATGAAGAGGAGTAAACCAAGACAGGGTGACAGACACTGGAGTCTTACTGAGGACTTCTGGGTCCTCTGGAGGATCAGGTACAGCTGTAGTCAAGAAAGAAAAAAGACTTTGATCTTATGTGCACCACATAAAAACAATGTTTTAAATGATTCAAGTCAAAAGAATAAAAGTAAACAAACAAGAAAAAGCTGAAATACATTAGTGTTACATTAATACATTAGTTCTTCAAATACGTACTGATGATGGTAAGCTTGGCCAAAGACAGAGCATCTCTTGCAGCAAATGTAATTTCCTGCTGGGGCAAAAGAGGGGCCTGCTTCAGGACGAGGCTGTAAAAACTGCCATCAGTCTTCATAGCCCAGATCTCACTGGGCTTGAGTTCAACTCCGTTGGCGTACCAGGCCACTTCTGCGGCAGGGACTGGCTCAGTCAGCTTCACACAAAACTCGACCTTCTCTCCCACTGCAGCCACTCTGTCCTCCAAACCCTTAACAATTTCCAGCTTCCAGGCTGGTGAGAGCATATCCGAAAAAAGAAAAATTGACACGTATTATCTTTTTCATACAGGGATTCCCAATTCAAGGAAGATCATACTTAGTGTGTGGGTTTAAAGTCTTCTTGCCCAACCTAAATTCATAAAAAAGTTGAGACACTACGAAAAAACCTCCCCTCAAAACAAATAAATAAATAAATGTGCCTTGAAAAGACAACAAATAAAGTATCTTGGGTTCATACTGTTTGTACCTAATTATAATTTCCCATAATGACTCAGCCTTTTCTGAACTGGGGTTGTCTTGAGATGACGCACCTTTGACAGTCAGCTGGGCAGAGGTGGAGGCTTCACCAGCTTTAAAGGTCACTGTGCAACTATCTTTAACATGTAACTCTTTCAGCAGGAGCAGATGGCGAAGACCACTCTCAAATGACACAATCTCAGCATTAGGGGATTCTTTCAATGGTTTCCCATTAAGAAGCCAGCGGAAATCTTTGTTCTCAGGACGAGAAAGGGCACACTCAAAAAGCGCTTCACCTCCATCAAAGGTTTCAGCATTTTCCAGACCTTGAACAATCTGAATGGGTTTGGCTGCAAAAAAGAGAGGAAAATCAGGAAAAATCTATTAAAATCACAATTAAGAGGCATTAATAAAGGAAAAATAATAATGATAATTCAAACTTCAGTTCTAGTGAGATCAAATAAGTTCAGCTTCTTTCAACAAGTCACACAACATTTAGTCAAGATAAAACAAAAATACTGCAAAACTATTGGTGTGACATAGCAGAGGAGACTCCCTAAAGTTCGGTGCTCTTTCCATGTGGAGGGACGCTCACCTTCCACATGAAGTGAAGCAACCACACAGGTCCCCTCTGCCTCACAGGAGTATGTGCCCACATCCTCAGCGGACACACGGCTAATGTATAACCGAGCCACAGTCCAGTCCTGCTCCACTACCACCCTTCGACCATCAGGCTTTAAAGGCTGCCCATCTTTCCGCCACTGAGCTTTGACTGGCCTGGAGTACTGACAGATGAACTCAGCCGGTTGGTTTTCACCCACCTGAAGGTCCTCCATCTCGCTCACCACTTCAACTGTTGGATCTGAAGTTGGGGGTGGGGGGGTCATATGGTCAGGACTTGGCCATGAGATCAGGACATTTATGGGCTTTATAACCCCCAATGCTTGTTGAAGTATTCATATGTGTGAGTTGGGTTTTTTCATTATTATTTTTTTTAATGTATTGTACTGTGCAGTTCTATTTTATGCCATTGTAATTGACCTATGTCAACTCTCAGGGGTTAAAAAGTCCAAGATCCAAGATTCACAATGATAGTTACAGCTAAGAACGAACTGGTAGTGGCAGCTGATAAGAGGAGGGTGAGATAAGTGGTCAGAATGCCAATGCCAAACTCATGGTAGGTGTAGCAGAGTTAGATGGTTTAATGCTTCAAAGTTATGGGCAGTGCTTTGAGCAAAGGGATAAAGGATGGGTGGAGCAGCACTTTTTTCTTTAACGAAATATTTCCCCATTCTGTGGATAAAATAAAACCTAAATCAAACAACTTACACAACATCACCGAAGTCCTTCTGTGCATTTTTTTTCCTGGATCAAGGATTCATCATTATTTGTTACCAGAGGAACACCACTGAACAGCTCAGCATATGATAATCACAGTCAGGCTTTTTTTGTTTGTTTTTGGCTTTTTACATTAAATAGTGCCTGGTTAAAACTAACAAATCAATATGATGCTTGTTTCCATCTTCTTTGTGTAAACAGACCCCTTATTTCTTGTAACTGCAAGCAACAGAAAAAGCTTGGCGACAGAGAACACAAACTAAAGGCCAACCATGAAATCAAGGAGAATGCTGGGAAATCTCACCACCATTACCTAGCTGTAACAGCAGGCTTGAATCTAAAATCGACCGCACAGAACCCCATTAAAACACAACAGTTTTGTACTTTATTATTGCCAGTTATACAAAAATACCACTTTTTTTTTTTTTTTTTTGTTAAATCAGAGGATCCGAGACAAATCTGTTGTGACATTGTTCAACATTGTTCCACAAAATGGGCAAATACTTGGGAAACATGATGCGAGGAAAAGAATTGTAACTTTTTATCATTTTTAATAATTTTAACACTCATAATGCAGCATATGCTGAAAACAGGATGTGAGAGGAACAATTTGGTACCACATACTCTTCTACTCACGACGTTTCAGGATTTACTGCCACTCTGCTCCACTCTGAAAAAATTCTGCTGTGGTGCTGCACCCAGTTGTATGCTTTGATCACATCATAGCATACAGCATGAAACTTTACTGTTATCATCATTAATGAATTATAAAACACTATTGCTCATGCATGATGAAATATCAGAATGTTAAACTGTTAATCTACTTTAGGATTAATCTATTAATAAAGATTTTGTAAAACCCTGCAGAATATTGTTATAATTAATGGGAACGCTCACAGGTCATTTGCACAGCCAGTATTTTGCCATGTATGCTGCTTTGACAGCACATCGAATTTAATGCAAGCTATGAATGTTCTGTTCATTGGTTTAAATGAAGGGTTTAAATTTTGCAGGGTTTAAAAAGAAAACAATGCTGCTAAATGTGATACCTTTGACTAAGAGCTTGGCTGCTGAGGATAAACCGCCTGCTTTGAAGGTGACAGTGCCAGAGTCATCTGTGGCCAGGTTCTTTAAGGTGAGTGTGTGGATGTAGCCGTGCCCCAGTCCTATCTCGGCAAAGGGGCTGTTCTCCAACAAGTTGCCATCCAGCCACCACTGCACCTTACCAAGAGCCCTGCCAGAGAGCTGGCAGGAGAAAGTTGCCCATTCCCCAACAAAGACGTCACTGTTCTTAAGACCCGAAACAATGTAGACTTCTTTCGCTGTTGAGTGAAAAATACACATATGTATACACTGAGCCTCAAAAAGGGAAAAAAAAGGGCTCAATAATAGAAATTCTTGATTGACAAAACCGACAGTGTACCTTGCACTGCCAAAGAAGCTGTAGTGAGCTGGCTTCCTGCGTCACAGGTGTAGTAGCCACTGTCTTCAGACTCGAGGTTTCGAATGCAAAGCTGTTGAACGCATCCTTCCTGCTTCATTTCATACTTATTACCAGGCTGGAGGACAACGCCTCCTTTCCTCCAATCAACACAAACCCCTGCTTTAGACAGCTCACAGTGCAGGGTGACATCATCACCCTCTGTGGCATCCTGGTTTTCAAGCTCTTTCTGGAAAAATGCAGGTGCACCTGGTGAGAGTTAAAAATGGAAAGGTTTGGAATAAGATATAGAGATAGTGAGCTTGGTATCCCATAGCTGAGATGAAAAGCTGAACTTCCATGAAGGTTTTCCAGTTTTGTTGTGATACCAGAGTAGGGGTCCGATTGAGGGAAATGAAAAAAGCTCAAGAATATTTATGCTTGTTTGTTTTTTAAATCCATGTTTTTGTCCAGTCTTGAATTTGATCATGTGGATTATTTTTCTTTAAACAGGTGGCTTTGTTGTTTACCTTCTACAGTCAACGTGACATCACACCGTGCATCTCCAGTTTCACAGGAGTACGTTCCTGAGTCCCCAGGCACCAGGTTGTGGATACGGAGTTGATGGATTGCTCCATCCTTCCTGAGGTCATACTTGAGACCTGCTCGGATCACCTCATTGTTCCTGATCCAGGTGACTGTGCCATTGGGGTCAGAGATGGAGCAGGCAAGAGTGACCGTTTCACCCTCTAAAGCCACAGTGTTGTGAGGTTTCTCTAATATTAACACTGGAAATATGGGAAAAGTAGCATTAATCCCCAGTTTTTCCCTTCCATTATAGCTTTATTGTTAACTGTCTCATGAACTTGACACATGCATAGATACAGGCACTGACTTCTGCATAATGTCTTCAAAATATTAAAAAAAGTCATACAAATAACATTTGATTACATAGCTACTGAAAACAATCCACTTTAAAAAACTAAGTTTACAGTATGTGGTTTTACTCTATGAAATTCTGTCTATCAGAATAAACATTTATTTTTGTAGTGCATGCCATAAAAAAAGAAGAAACAAAACTCTAAAGGTGGTGATGATGACAATGATGATGATGATGGTGATGATGATGACGATAATGAGTTGAGTGGTGTTAATCTCCTTTTGGATAAAAGATGTCGATGGAGACAGGTAGGATAAAAATTCTGATGACCATGTCATCTCCTTTACCTTTGGGTTTCTCTTCCACCAGAAGACAGGCCACAGTCTTCTCCTCTCCCAATACAAAGGCAACATCCCCGGATTCATCCGTGGTCACCATCTTCAGAACCAAGCGGTGCACTCTGCCATGACTGCTCATTTGATTCAGATCATTATTTTGAAGGAGGTTGTCTCCAAGCCACCACTCCCCGTTGGTGACGCCAGAGTGTGACAGCTCAACCTCAAAGCAAGCGTCCTGGCCAGTGGTCACAGTTACATCACAGAGCTCTCGAACAATGTGCATGTGCTCTGAGAGTAAACGGGAGGTGAGAGATCAGATCCCAGCAGCTCCCCAAGAAGGCAAGTATCCAAGCATAATATTTTACATCTCCTTCCTCAAGTTTGATGTCAAGTTTGGGAGATGGATACACGGTACTGTGCAAAAGTCTATTTTAGTCTAAGAGAGCAGGTTTCTGTTTATATCATAACAAAACTGGCAAATAAATATAATAACACCCATGTAAATAATATGGATGCCAACTTGGGACATATGAAACATTGAGTAGGAGATATACTCTAATTTGATCCAGTGCTTGATCATGAGATGAACTTCAGGAAAGATGAAGATAGGACAAAAGACACATGGATGATGAAGTTGAGCTCCTTTACCTTTTACAGTCAGGATAGCAGTGCTTTTCTTGTCTCCTGTGTCGCAGGTGTATTCATCGCTATCCTCCACCGTCAGCTTGTGTATAACAAGGACGTGAGTGGAAGCTGTCTGCTGGAAGGTGTATTTCTGCCCTCGGGTGAGTACCTTCGTGCCTTTCCTCCACGTCACCTTACAGTCAGGCCTGGAAGTCTCGCAGGACAATGAGACTTCACCTCCCTCCGTGGCCTCCTGACTTTCCAGTTCCTTCTTGAATGATACTGGTGCCGCTGCCAGAAAGACCAATTTATTGGAATAAATGATTTTATAATAGTTCTTATAGTTTCAAAGGTGAAGACAGCCTCGACATAATGTAACGAAAAGTAACTTTCTTTAAACTGAGATTGTCACAACTTCGCATTGCAGTCAAGACTCTTTTCAAACATAAGCTGAAAAGAGACAACTTAAATGCGTGAGTAGAGGAAAATTAGAAAAACCCCAGCGGTAAAATTAATTCATTATTTTTTTTCCCTGGACAAGTAACATATTCATTTATAAAATAATAATAATAATAAAAAACATAAAGTGAAAAATTAAAAGGTTTGGTTTGTGATATATTTATTTAAGCATTATATGAAAATTATTACTATACAAACCCACCTCTAAAATCTTTTATATGACATAATTATGGTAGCATGACATAATAAATCAAGGAGTGAACACTTAACTTTGTCTGTAGAGTTTTTGTATCAGAAATGGCACAACATACAAAGTAAATAATCAGTATATTAAATCCCGAAGGCAATCAAATCCAAAACCTACCAGAAGTCAAAAAATAAAGAAATGTTATGTCTTAAGTTACTTGAAAGGCGCATTTCAAGATAAAAAGAGTCTTGAATGTGAACAGCCCAGAAGATTGTGTAAATCAATTCCACAAATTCATATTTGTCAACAAAGACCAATGAATAATTTTAATATTTTATTCAAGCTTAAAGAAAGAAAGAGATTTGAAAATGCGCATACAATAAAAAAGACTTACATTGTAAAAAATGCTTATACTCCAGAAACATGAAGGGATACACAGGAAAGTAAAGATTTTCTAAAAATATGAAAGTTAGATGAAACGAAAATGAAGGATGTCTAAACGAAAAGGAAATAGGATTTTGAGAAGGACTCAAGGAAGATTATAAAGAAGAAAGGAGCAGAAGTTGGAATGTTACTGTACAAGTAAATGACAAACGGCTGATCTAATCCCAACAGATCAAATCCGTCATGTCTTCCTTACCTCTGACTGTCAGAGAAGCAGTGGAATTGTGGTTTCCCACAAAGAAAGCGACCGTTCCAGAGTCGGCTGTGGTGACGCCTCTGAGGGTGAGGCTGTGAACCCGGCCTTCAGCTTTTATCACGTTCATTTCATTATTCTGCAGTGGGATGTCCTGGAGTTTCCACTGAACCTGAGGCGCGTCCTCGTGAGAAAGCAGACACTCGAAGAAGACATCTTCGCCCTCATATACGACGCAGCTCTCCAAGAATTTCAGTATGCTAAAGTTGCCCTCTATTTGACAAATAAATTTAATCTAAATTGATGAAGTTCAAAAAGTGCAGATTTTGTTCTGCTATAAAGAATTTTATTGAGGTGACATTAAACGTGAAGAAAAAGCCTTTTTGTGTGTGAGAGTGAAGAGACAAGTGGATTTGGTGAGATGAATGATAAAACTCAGTGGCAAAGTGTGTGAAGAACTGAAGGTGCTTTGAAAACAGTGAAAAGTTCATTTAAAGAAACAAACTTCCAAAAGATTTTTACTTTCAAGACTGACACATTCATGCTCAAGAGTTTGTGAGAAGGTGATCAATGAGACAGAGTGATGGAGACGGAGTGAAGGTAGGACTCCAAATGGTGCACAGTTAGAAAAATCTTCAGTAAAGACATCCTACCCTTCACGGTGAGGATGGCTGAAGTCTTCTGGTAGCCTGTATCACAGGAGTATTCTCCTGAGTCAGCTCCCTGCAATTTATAGATGACAAGCTCGGCTACAGTCCCGTCCCGTTTCAAGTGATACTTGTTACTGGTTGCCAGCTCCCTGCCACCGCACCTCCAGACCACACCAGTTCCCGGCCTTGTGGTCTCACAACGAAAACTAGCACCTTCTCCTATCTGTCTTTCAAGGTTCTGAAGCTGGGTTTTGAAAAGTACTGGCTTGGCTGAAGGAAATTGAGAAATAAGAGAAAAGTTCATTAAAAAAAAATGAAAGCAGACATCTATGTATTTAGCCTTTTACCCACATAAAACAAATGTGCAGGTAAAGCTAAAATTCAGCAAAGACACACCTAAAAGTCTGAGTTTGAGATTTAATCCTATAACTGAGCCACTTCTTTACAGTCACAGCAAAATATAACTCAAGTTATTTAGCTGTGGAAAAAAAAAAAGGTTGCAGCAAGCATACCCTTCACTCCTAACTGTGCCGTAGTCTGACGGTCACCAGCATCACATGTGTACGTCCCAGAATCCTCCGGTTCAACATCATGTATCACTAGTGTTGCCAGGTGTCCTGTTTGTTTAATTTCATATTTGGCACAAGGACAAAGACCAAGTTGTCCTTTCCTCCACTCCAAAAGAAAACCGGGTTTAGAAAGCTCACAGTGTAACGTGACACTGTCCCCCTCCACCACAGTCTGGCTCTCCAATTCTTTAGTGAAAATAACTGCAAGAGCTAAAGAACAAAAGGCAAATAAATAATAAGGGATAGAAATCATTAAGTAAAGTGAAGTGAAAATAAAAAATAAATCAATGAAATAATAGGATTCATAACAGAATCCTATATGTTTTATCTGGTATTTTTCTCCACAACTCAGGAGTTGGCTCCTGTCTTCCGCTCTGTGTGGAGATCAGGTTTATAAAGCATGTAATGATGTAAACATTAATAATGACTGCTTGGTTTGTAGAAAACATGTTTGGCTGTATTGACATGGCTTATTCTTTGTATTTTTTTCTCAAATAAGCATGCATAAAACATTCATACACAGTGAATGATGCCTCTGCCAATTCAAAATCAAGCATTTAAAAGATTACAGGCGTAAACTTCCTGTCTGAAGAAGAGCGCAAACTATGTTTCCTAATCTGGTATTCATAGTTGAATAAGTCAGCAGCTTCCAACGAGGAGGGTTACATGCCACAGGAAAAACCCACCCATCCATCCATCCATCCATCCATCCATCCATCCATCCATCCATCCACTGCAAAGCCTCCAAAACATTAAACCTTTCCCTCTCACTTCGGTCTCCAGCTTTGGAGGTACTGACTTTGTGATTATATAAGTAACAACAGATCACAAAACAACACACTAAGATCCTCTAACCCAGTGTATGAGACTGCTACTGGGCAATCTCTTTACTTTTTTAGATTGTACACAGATGAGAAGGACTTCTTTAACAGCAGCAAATAGCAGCCAAAACAGCACAGACAGATGCAACAGTGGTGATGTCTACAAGAAGGGACAGAGCGGCTATTGATTAAGCTTAGATCCTTCAGTCTTTACAACAAGATGTTACATATCTTCTATAAGTCTTTCATGAAGACTGGACTGTCTTCTGTATTCATCTGCTGTGTGGCAGCATCAGAGCAGGTGACTTAAAAAAAAAACTGATCAAACTGATAAAGAAGGATGTGGAGCCTCTGGAGTTGATTGTGCAAAGAAGGATGCTTCAGAAAATGAAAAATGAGGGAAAACAAAGCATCTTCTTCACAATACAGGGGTCAACATGAGTGTCTTCAGTCAGGGGAATCTTTATATCTACTGCAACACAAGCCAAATCACGGCAGGAGATCCTTCCTGCCCACAGCTAGAATGATCTATAAAAGCTCTGTGAAGAAACTAAATACAGACACTTACTACAATAATTTCCCTTCAGGGGAAACCATTTTCAAATTGAAATAAACTGAATTAAAAAAACAGGTCAAACATGTCTACGGAGTAATCAGCCATAAATATTGTATATGGCATGGACTATTTACTAAATACATAATCTATATTAGAAGGAAGGTCTTGTGTAAGTGTTATCCTCACCTACATTACTAAAAATTAACTGTATCACACAAATCATAAACTGTTGAAAAACTGTCAGAGTTCAAGTTGTTGAGAAAAAAAAAACCTTTATAATGTGCTACTTTACCAGTCTGAGAAAAACTGAAACAAAATGTAGACCATTTTACACTAGAACAGACAGAAAAACCTCAATACCAACACTTTGAAAGTGGACAAAAAGCAGCACGCAACCATCTTCAGCAACACACAGTTTCTATGTTTAGACCTGACCAGAAAATGATGGAAAGAAACCACAATCAAGCACACACCAGACAACATCTTAGAACTAGTCCATACATGGTGTCTGCAGAGCTTTGTGAAGTATATTTCTTCTGAGACTACACCCAAAACCAAACTTCACGTATCCTAATACCTTGCTGTCATTCAAAGCACGTTTCACTACCAGATCTTTGACACTGAATATAAATATATGTAACTTACTAAATGATACATTCAGTTTACACCCTTTGTGACCCATGAGAAAAAAAAATATGAGGAAGGGATCAATTACTACCATGCCAAGTTTAAACAGTCCCAACAGCACAAAGCAACAGGAAAGCAACCCAAACTCACAGCACCAATAACACGACTGGTTCAAATTCCTTACAATAAAATCACTTAATCATATAGTTTATTGAAAGATATGTGACAGTATAAGGCAACCACGCAAACTTAAAGCAGTAAAGTCAGTAGTTCTGAGGGGAAAAAAAACAACATATAAGCAATACCCACACATACTGGCCATTAATTTCAATAGTGTCATTAAGGTTCTATTGGCACATTAAGTTTCAACATTTGATGGCGTCAAGCTCCTGTAAAATAGTCTGTATAAACTGATTATAGTATAAAGTGAGTCTGCATGGCACACTTAACACTTGACTACAAGTACACAAAACAACATACGATTAAAACCTATGCCAAAGCAAAAGGTTTCAAAGCCACTATCAGCTCTTTTTCCACACAAACTTAAATATCCTAAATGGAATTACTTACAGCGAATGCTGATTTATCCACACGGGTCTTTGCAAAACTCTATTACTGAATAGCTAAAATGTTGGTAATTTCCCAGCATAAATAAGTTTGACACCTGGTACAAGAACAAAAGTTATTTTATACCGTTGATAGCTATTATTATACAATTGGAAAGAGAAGGTACAGGGGTTAGTTGCAATCTGAACTTGACCCAGTACGATGCTTCAGCTTTAACTCAGCCTTAAAACACCCATTTGTCCATTTATCTTGTAAAGAGTTGCAGAAAGCAGGAGGGAGCTCCAACTGATATTGGATGAAAGGCAGTTCACACCCAGGAGTTGAAACGGTACGAATATCAAAGCCAGACAGACCCGATATAGCCAAACACAAATGTACTGTCCGATGAGGAAGCAGGATGTCAAAAATAAGCCGGAAGTCTTTCATACCTTCGACGAGCTCTTTGGTCCCCAACCTCTGAGATTCTTGTTTGACAGCAGCCCTTGAAAAAGTCTTTTCAGCTGGGATAAAACACAACATTAACCTCACAATCAATCACACATCGGATTTAGAAGACAATAGCCAGTCGTAGTCAAGTGTATATAATCCCAAATGACATCCAAAATATCTCAAATTTTCTTGCAGATGAACTTGTGTATGGAATCGCTGTAGCAAAACCGGTATGTATCTTCCTCCTGCACCGTTGCTTGTGTGCTAAAGTACATTACATGCAATGTACTTACACTTATGTACATTGCAGCTACATTGAATGCAACTACATTGCATTAAATATAGTTGTATTAAATACAATGTAGTTGCAAGTAAGCTCCTCTGTTTGAGGAATGGTGATCTGTTCCTCAGTGAGATCGCCATATTTTGGGCGAAATACAATAAAGATTTATTGGAACCTAAATTTACATTAAAATTTTAAGTAAATTTAACATTTTGAAAATTTAAATAGTGGACTTAATGACAATCACAAAGACAAGCAAAAGCCAAGTTTGTTACAAATACCTGGACACGTTACAAAAAGTCATGTAAAGTGTCAGGCCGATAACGCCAGCAGGTGGGAACACAAAGACCGAGTGACCGTGGCAGTGATGTGTACTGTAGAGCCAACAAGCAGGGCATCAATCGAGAGCTACCTTGCACTTGTTCTTTAGTCCCTTGGCTCTGGTTATCTTGTTTGACAGCTGTTCCAGCAACAGTCTTTTCAGCTGGGACAAAACACATCATTACTCTCACAATCTTACAGAGATCACACAATGACTTGAAAACAACAGGCGCAGCCCGACAAAGACTGACAAATAATTCAACACCATGCTCTTCTGCTACACCAAATATACTTAAACGTGTACAAACAGGAATGCTTTTGACAAACAAGAACCACGTAAAATTATTTAAGCTTAACCTATTAGAGACGAGCAAAAAACAAGCAAAGACTCTGTCTACTTTCAAAGGACAACTCAGTGATCCAACAGATCCATACAGCACAAGACCTTTTCAGGTTCAACACACAAGTTTAAACAAACAGAAGAAACACAATATTGAAAACAGGATACACCTAACAAACCAAAAACACAGAATAAAGACAAACAAGAAAACCCCCACATTCTTTATACAGTTTAACTATTTAACACAGAGAATACTGCTAGACCAGACACTACAGACAATCCAAACTTCCATTGCTCTGCATATTTTCTTCTTCTGCAGTTTCTTTAAAGCCAAATACAATAAGTTGACAACAGTGACAGATATCACATGCTAACATTACCTTCGCCTCCCAATCCAAGCTCTCGTGAACCTTTCTGTATCTCTTGTTTGAGAAGCTGCTGTTTAGGTGTTTCTCCAATAGTTGGAAGTGTTGCAGCTATAATAGGTAATTAAAAACAGTTACAGTTTGGCACAGGAAATCACCAACTGCATGAGCTGAACAAAAACCCTACCTTCTACAGTTTCATTTATCTGCTGCCTCTTCTCAACATCTTCAGCAGTTTTGGAAGGAGAAACACCCATCTTGACTGAAATGGAAATATAATTTTGATATATATATATATATATATATATATATATATATTTAAAAATATTTACTGAGTCCTTGTAATATTAATATTTCCATACTAATTCAAAATGGAACTTCAAGCCAATGCTGATCACATAAAGCACAAATAATCATTCAACATCAAAGATCTGAACTGCATGCAACAAGACCAGATTCTCATTCTCAAACAATCAGCATGATAGTAGTAGAGCTGACACAAATACAAGGATCTTTTTTTTTTAACTGAGCTGCAATCAAATGTGAATATGAAAAGAGAAGAATAGAAAATCCTCTTTTACGTTTATGTATACATAACAGAATGTAAAAACTTATCTGGCCAATATCAGTGTTAGAAATAGGTAACTACAATCTCAGATGACCAACAAAAAAGGATGTTTT
>JAOWBL010000009.1:13288566-13308946 GCA_028564865.1 Zenarchopterus dispar | reverse complement strand
TTCTAGATACTTCACATTCAAAAGTAGCCTTCTCCTTCTCAGGAACACTGATGCTCATCATGGGTTTGGAGATGGTAACAGGGGGTTCTGTAGAATCAGTACATTTTATTCATCAAGTGGCTTTAACCTTTCAGAGAGCCAAGGGTCAAACGGACCTAAGCAGAGACAGAACATACCTGTGACAGTCAGTTTGCATGATGTACGAACTCCCTCTGCTTGGAAGCAAATTGTTCCAGCATCTTCCCTCTTAAGGTTCGATAGCGTCAGGGCGTGCTTCATTCCAAGGGCTGTGATTCGGCAGTTCATCCCCGACTTTAATTTGGCCCCATCTCTGGTCCACAAGCCTTCAACATCTGCCTGACTGAGCTCTACCTCAAGTGTCACTGTCTCTGTTTCATGTGCTTTGGTTTCTGTTAGACTTTTTATCACCTGAATCTTCTTCACTAAAGGGGGAAGAGAAAGTTTGACCTTAACACGCAAGCATGAGTGATTAAATATTCCTGGGTAACATGTGCTGTATATTTAAAATGTGAGCAGTCAGCAGTCTTACTCTCCACAGTAAGTTTGGCCTGGGTCTTGTCATCCAGAGTCTCACAAGAGTAGATGCCACGATCAGCGTAAGTTACTCTCTTGAAGACCAGAGCCTGCTTGGCTCCATCAACGTGAACCTCAATGTTTCCCTCAGGCTGCAGCACGACGCTGTTCTTCATCCACTTGACTTCATCTGAAGCTTTACTGAGCACAACTTCCAGTTTTGCTTCGCTTTGCTCCTCCACTGTCAGGTTTTCCAGCTTTTTCTTAAATGTCACAGGTTCATCTGAAAGTGGCGGAAAAAAAATTCTGAAGAGAACTTGGAAACTTTAGTTTCTGCTTATCAATTTTAACACATAATCCTATTCTTACGTTGCACTTGCAGGGCAGCTGTGCAGGTTTTGCCTTCTGCATCAACACTGATCTCTCCAGCGTCTTTCTGGGTAACCGAGGTAATCGTTAGTGAGTGAGTCCCATTGCCATGTTCAATCTTGTACTTGGCTCCAGCAGTGACGGGTATATTTTTGTGGAACCATTTAACATTGGCGTCCACTGGTGTGACGGCACACTTGAAAGTTGCGTCCTTTCCTTCCATTGCAGCTACATTGTTCAGTTTGGTGCTCAGCCTCACTGATCTTGGCACTGGGAGAACGAAGCAATCCATATTAAATTAAAAGCGTCCGTCCTTAAACTGTGAATTTTGGAGTTAAACAGTTAAGTACCTTGGGAGGTTACTTTAGCAGAGGTCTTGTCACTTTGGCATTCACAGCTGTATTCTCCTTCATCTTCCTTCGTCATACCAGTCACAGTGAGAACCCGCTTCACACCATCTGTTGTGACTCGGTGCCTGGAGCCAGGTTTAACCTCACGGCCCTTGTGGTGCCAGACGACATCCCCTGAGGCCTGATTTAGTTCACAGATGAGGCTAAGTGTACCTCCTATCACCACTGTAGCAGGTTTCAAAGGTGCAACAAACTTCAGAGGTAAATCTGAAATGAAAGTGTGAGAGTGAAACATCAACATGTGCTCTGATCTATGCAGGAGTAATTCTACATTATGAAGAATTAGAAAATACTCTTTTCTATATTGTACCTTTAACCTGTACTTTGAACTCCACTTTGTCATCAGAGGTTTGACAGGAGTATGCTCCACTATCTTTGGTCTCTGCAGATTTGATTTTCAGACTTCGAGAAAGGCCATCTTTCCTTATTTCATACTTGCTGCTCTCCCTGAGCTCAACGCCATCTTTAAACCACTTCACATTTCCACTTTCCGAGGTCAGCTCAGTAGCTAAAACAATTCTTTCACCTGCTTCAACAATAAATGTGTCCGTGACAGGCTTCTTCTGGAACCTGATGGCTACATCTACAAAAGAAATTTTAAAAGTCATTGCAGTGCTCTGTACAAGGGAGAGACTTCTTTCGTTAAAATATGTTACCTGTCAGTTTCAACTTAAACACCAGCTTATCTGTTCCAGCTTCACAAGTATATTCTCCTGCATCCTTCTTCTCCACTTTTTCAATCACAAGCTCACGACTCTTCCCCTTCGACTCGATGTGGATATCCTTGCTGGAAGTCAGCAGCTTGCCGTCCTTGTACCACTTCACCTCTGTCTTGGAGTCTGAAACCTCACAACTCAAAGTAGCTCTCTGGGAGAGAGAGGCCTTCACATCCTTCTGGACTGACTCCTTATTGGAAAAACCGACCTGGGTTTCTACAAGACAGATGGGAAAAAATGGGAAAAATAAGCAAATTAACGCAAAATTCTTAAACCTAACAAACAATTGAACCTGAAAGAAAAATAAAGCTACATAACAAGGGAAATTAAATGCATTTATATGATACAGAAAACAGTTTTCCTCCATCCTACCTGGCACCTGTATCTTAAAAGTCAGCTTTTCGGCGCCAGCCTCACAGATGTATTCTCCTGCATCTTTCTTCTCCAAGCTCTCAAACACCAGCTGCCGGCTTTTGCCCTTTGACTCTGCATGTATTGTCTTGCTGGAAGTCAGCAGCTTGCCATCCTTGTACCATTTCACCTCAGTCTTGGTGTCGGCAACCTCGCAGCTCAGGGTGGCTCTCTGAGAGAGAGTGGCTTTCACCTCCTTTTGGATGGACTCTTTGTTGAAAAAGGCGGACTTGGGTTGGATTTCTAGGGCGATAACAGGAAAATATCATAATGCTGTAATGCTGTTCTAAAACAAAATATTGAAGCTACAATTTAGATGTGATATCAATGAAAAATAGTCTAAGATACCACATTTAACACTGTGAGAAACACTGAAAATAAAGTAAAATGGGTGAATATCCAATAAAACTAAAATTAGTGCACAATCATATTAATTTAATAAATAAATAAGGACAACAAAAACACATTTGTTACCATCAACACATAACAACATTCATAACTTCCCATAAATCCACTGAGGCTCTTTTTCATCTTCAGACAGGCTGCAGCCATTTGATTCAGTGTGAACTGCTTCGCAAGGATTTAGCAGCGTCCTGAACTCAGAGTAGGCCAGTAAAAGACTTTTTTATAATCAACTGTCTCACAGTTTGCAGAAGTTTTTGCTTTCACTTCAATTCGGTTAACTCTTTGCTTAGAAAAGCAGATCGACTGCATTTCAGAAGATGCACCAGTATTCAAGTAAAGATCCAAGACATTTACCTATATAAAACTTCAATGGCACAACATTGGCATTGAAGTTGTGTCCCCTTTAATATGATACAGCATATTAAAGGGGACACAACAACAAAAATTGATTTTTCTGCACATAGATGACTGAAGTAATCGCAAAAACAAAAATGCCACTTTTTGAAACTATCTGGGTCTGAAAATTCTTCATGAGCCATGAGTGAACGTTTGAAAAGAGGACATAATTTCTTCTTTAAATACACCAAAGACAATTAATTCACAGGGGAAAACATCAATTGTGTAACAAATGTCTCACATATGACAGAGTCATATGAGCCCACATCACCATGGCATTATAAATAGATTAAAGCAAAACTTCTAGATGTTTGAAGGACACACTATAAGCAACTAATCAGAGACAGGTTTTTATCAGTCTGCTTGTGATTTATCAAGCGTCCTCCATTCCCCTTACCTTCAACATGTACTTTAAAGGCCAGCTTCTCACTCCCAGCCTCACAGATATATTCTCCTGCATCTTTCCTCTCCACACTGTCAAACACCAGCTGGCGACTCTTGCCTTTCGATTCTGTGTGCACTGTCTTCCCGGCTGTTAGCAGCTTGCCATCTTTGTACCATTTCACTTCTGTCTTGGCATCAGCTACCTCGCAGCTTAGCGTGGCTTTCTGAGAGAGAAAAGTTTTTACCTCCTTTTGGACAGACTCCTTTTTGAAGAAGGCTGACTGGACCTGTGTGTCTGTGGAGATGATGAATATGGATGACCATGATTTTCCTTGTAAATTCAGTGTTAGAAGTCAAATCAAGCAGTCAATCGAAAAATCCCACAGGCCTATTGAGTTCTTGAACATACCTGCCACCTGAAGTTTGAAGCTGAGCTTTTCAGTGCCAGCCTCACAAACATAGTCTCCAGCATCCTTCTTCTCCAGACTCTCTATCACCAGATGGCGACTCTTGCCCTTTGACTCTGTATGTATCGTCTTACTGGAAGAGAGAAGCTTTCCATCTTTGTACCATTTCACTGCTGTGCTGGAATCAACAACCTCACAGCTAAGAGTTGCCTTCTGGGACACAGTGGCTTTCACCTCCTTCTGAACCGACTCCTTGTTGAAAAAGGCTGACTGGGCCTCTGATGGAGTAATCACAACACAGAAAATATCAGATACTATTTATTCAAAGCTCAGTAATATGCATCTGACCATTTTTACCTGCTACATGGATCTTAAAAGCCATCTTCTCAGACCCAGCCTCACAGATGTACTCTCCAACATCTTTCCTCTCGATACTGTCAAACACCAGCTGGCGACTCTTGCCTTTTGATTCGGTGTGGACTGTTTTGCCAGATATTAGCAGCTTGCCATCTTTGTACCATTTTACCTCAGTCTTGGCATCAGCCACCTCACAGCTCAGCGTGGCCTTCTGGGAGAGAGTGGCTTTCACCTCACGCTGAACTGCCTCCTTGTTGGAGAAAGCTGATTGAACATCTGAAAGTAAAGTTAATGACAAAAGACAATAATTAGCTCACCGTTACCCACGTTTTGGAAATAAAAACACACCCAGTTCTGTAGTGTAAATCCCAACACAAGGAAAACATCACCGTTATCAGTAAACAAAGTAATGTACACAATTTAAAACAAAACTTTTAAACAACACCCACAGTCACAAATGCCTTTTCTGACTCAGTTTCATAACAGCAGAACTGGGTCAATTTTGAAAACTGTGCATAAATAATTGGGAGACTTGATCACAGAAGCAAGAATCAAGCAGGAGCCAAACTTTAATGACGCATAGTTCAACTATTAAAGTAATCGGATGGGAATGCATTACTGCATACAGCACAATTAGGTTGTCCATCAGGAAAGACATTGCTAAAAAAAAAATGACACAAAAAAAACTTTGGTGCATTAAATGCAGCAAATTTTAATATACAGACTAACGTCTACATCCATCAATCAAGTGGTACTACCTGAGACGAGTATCTTAAAGACCAGCTTATCCGCTCCAGCTTCACAGGTATATTCTCCTGCGTCACTTTTCTCCACTTTTTCGATCACCAGCTGTCGGATGGAGCCTTTCACCTCGGAGTATATTGTCTTACTGGATATCAGCAGTTTGCCATCTTTATACCATTTCACCTCCGTCTTGCTGTCAGACACATCACAGCTAAGAGTTGCTTTCTGGGACAGAGTGGCTTTGACTTCCTTCTGGACTGACTCCTTGTTAGAGAAGACAGCTGCAGCTTGAGTTTCTGGGAAAAAAAACCCCAAGAATTATTGGAATTTAATAATAAAATAATGGGAAAGCTGATAATAAGTCCTGCAAAAGTGTCATTCAGGTTTACCTTTTATCTTGACGTGGAATGTGACTTTGTCAGCTGCTGTCTCACAGGAATAATGTCCTTCATCACTTTTCTTGGCGCTCTTTATGATGAGCTTCCTTTGAGTCCCTTTGGAGATGATGATAGTTCTTTGGTCCTCCGTGATCTCTACTTGATCTTTTCTCCATACAACAGCAGCACTAGCAGGAGATACTTCACAGCTGAGCTCAAGGTCTCCTTTAAGGGTCGATGATAATCCCATGGCACCTCTAGCTTTGTTTAGAAATTTGGCAGGTTCATCTTGTAAAACCAAGAAAAAAAACATTAGAATGGAAACTCGATTCTGTCATTGTAATTCATTCAACTTACAAACTGTTCTTCAGTGTGTTTACCTTTAAGAGAGAGTTGAATGGGCAGCTTGTCATCAGCTAAAACACATTCATAAATGCCCACATCCTCTTCTGTAACATTGTGTACCATCAGGATCCTCTTGCAATCTTTTATGACATATTCATACTTCTTGCCCACTTTTACCTCCCGCCCATTCCTCAGCCAGACCACCTGAAGAAACAAAAGGGCATGACACAGGGTTTGCTGAAATTCCAAGAACACTTGCATGTTCTTCCTGTCAAAGCTGGAACAGCAGACACAGTTTCACCCATCCTGACTAGAACATTATAGCTACGACTACACTGATCCTCGGTGGGACATGATCAAGAGTGTTGCATGTCGTTGCATTTGTTGGCATGGCGGGCGCTTTTAAAAGCAGGACGGGTGACCCTGCCAAGTAAGTGGTAGGAGAAACATTGTTAATGACTCCATAATGACTTGTAGAAAAAAAATTAACACGTTAGTATTTCATACAAGAAATTGAAGCTTTTTGATGAGGAGACCAAGCCGGAGCCCAAAATAGTTTGGAGACAGCACCAAGCAGCTGTCAGTAATATAGCACTTTAAGAAACTTCCGTATCACCTCCTCATCTGACAGTGAATTACTACCTCTATAACACATATACTCTTCCTCATACCTCTGCCTTGCTTCAAAGTCGTGTAAAAAGAATCCCTAAAAGCAAACAGTAACGTTATTAAAGATGAATGTTTCGATCACCAACCTGCACATTGTAATCTGACACCTCAGCAGCCAGCTGAGCAGTTTCTTGGACGCTGCAGGTCACAATCTCTGGATGAGCTGACTTGTTAATGAACCTGATAGGAGGAGCTAAAAATACAGTTGTCAAATTAGAGCTCATTATTGATTTGCTTCACAAGAAATTAGGCTTGGAAGGCCATTTAATAAAAAAAAATAAGGAAATGTGCTAAAACATTTTAGTGAGATTTAAAGCATTTTTCAAGGGTGTACCTTTCACAGATATGATGCAGCTGCTCTGTGAGCCTCCACCCACAAATTTGACTTCAGCGCCATTCATTTCCATGGTCACAACACGGATGAGCAAAGTGTGTATGTTCTTCGACCTGGTGATGAGGTAGTCGGCTCCGCTGCGCAGGAGACGGCCGTTTAGGGACCAGAAGCCTGAGCAAACAGCTGACAGCTCCACAGAGATGGAGAACTCCTCACCAGAGATTGCGGTGCTGTTCATGAGACCTTGTCTGATTTCTGCAGAGGGCTCTGAAAGGAACAGGCAAATGAGAAATGAAAGAGGCACCAAAAAACAACAAAAAAAAATCATGAATGAAAAACATCAGAGGCTTACCAAGGTAGAAACTTCCAGGTACCTCCAAGTAAGGACTCTGGCCAAAGTCATTCATCGCAGAGATGCGGAATTGGTAGCTCGCCTCCTCAGAGAAGTTGCGGATGGTGATCTCTGTTGAAACAATGGTCTCATCAACATTGCACCTCTGCCATGTAGAAGAACCAACCCTCCTCCTCTCCACAATGTAGCCTTTGATGGGAACAGGACGGTCACTGTCAGGAGGAGACCACTGAATGGTGATGGATGAGTCTGTCTTATTCTGCACCACAGCATCGACTGGGGGATCAGGAGGATGCTTCCGTGCAGCTAGAAAGGAAAAAGAAACAGTGACACTTTCTGCCTGAGAGCAGTTTTATTGCAATGTTCACTCTGTACTTGTATATCCTTGTCTCATATTTAGAAATAAACATATCATGGACATTTATTCCATTTGTATTCATTGGATTTGGCTTTTTGGCAAACAACTGACAATAGTGGCAGTACACCTCGATTAAATGACATATTAAGCTATTATGTTAAGCCATGTCTCCAACGTGACTATTTTCAGTAAAGAGTTATGATGAAGATGATAGTCTAATTATGAACTGAAAAAATTAAAAAAAAGTTTAGTTAGCATTTGGCTCACCGGTGACAGTGAATCGTGTGGAGGTCTTGCAGTCTCCAGCCACAAAGGCCACTTCTCCTGAATCGTCTGCTTGGCAATCTCTAATTGTGAGTGTGTATTGTCTGAGCACACAGGCAATGGAAATACGGGAATCTTCCTTCAGCTTCTCTCCATTTCGAGTCCAATAGGCATCCGGACAGGGGTGCTCCAGCTCCACACAAAAGATGACAGTGTCACTGACGGGCACTACCGTCCTTCGAGGGAGCTTTTTGGTGATGTTACCTGGGAAATGGGCATAAACACATTTCAAATAACGGTACTTTGTAGCACTGCAACAGAATTAAAATCAGACTAATAACAGCAACTAATGATCTAACTATGATAAAGTTCAAAGGATGAGGTCAGGTATAAATGAAAAAGAAAGTGTAAACTGTACCCAGGACGGTGAGCTCAGCCACAGTGCGGCTGCCCTCTTTCATCTCACAGATATAAACGCCATCATCATTGGTGGTGACATTATGGATGGTGAGACGACGCAGGGTGCCTTCCTCCTCCATGCGATATTTGGAATTTTCCTGCAGCCGCGTTTCCTCCATGAACCAGTCGGCCTGTGTGGCAATAAGAGGCACCTCACACATGAGGGTGGCTGAGGCTTTCTCCTGCACCTCCACGTCCTGCAGTTTCTTTTTGAAGGGCACTTTAGGCTCTAGAAGAACAAAAAAAACAGTGAAATCTTAAAGTTACACAATTATATTGATTGGTCATGATGTTTGTCTGTCAGTTGTGAAGAGCAGCATATTCTTTTTGATACTTTCAACAAATGCGTTTATCAGTTATTTCAGCTGCAGTTCAATGAAATATTCATTAAATCAGCAAAACCAGAAACTTCACAAAGACTCAACAACGCTGGTAGCTAAATCACAGTAACTTTTTGGATGTTGTTTTATAGCTTAAAACCATGAAAATCTGCCTATGGTCACTTTGTTGCATGTTTGAATATTCTTCATATAACGCTTCTAAAAATATTTGATAATGAGGGTTTCATGGTTAAACATTTTTATGAGAAATACAGAAAATGAATTAAAAACAGAGGAAGAGATGAGAAAAAAGTTATTGACCTGGAGAATGATGCACTTTGCACCTGAAACACTTCCAGTGGAACTGTTGTACAGTCTGACTTAATATATCCACCATATATTAAGCAATAAATACTTTAAAGTGGCTATAAAAGTAAGTGATTGGATGCAGACAATGGCTTCTAAAGTGACTTAGCATTACCAACAACATTTATTTGTTTGTGTTCCAGCAGTAAAACAAGCACATTGCCAGGTTATTTCCCAGCCAGGAAGAAAGAAAGGACACATTATTTATTTGATGTGTCCTCAGTGGGGAATGTGCTCTAGTGGTTGATCTCTGGTCTAAAAGAAAAAGTTCCTTTTTAATTGTAGTTTTGTTTTTTACATTAATTATATTCATTTGTTATATTAATTTGTTAAAACCTAGTAACTATATCATACAATCATGATAGTGTACTCTTTTCTTTTTCAAAATATCCTTTTTAAACCAAGCAACCAACAAACTCAGAACCAAAGAACAAATGTTTTCAGTTTTCCCGCACACACAACTGAAAGGTCCACTGGTAGCTGACGTTTCATTATCTAACTGAACGGACACAAATAACCAACTAAACTTTAAAGTTTCATCCACTGTCGATTTCCACTCAGGAGAAGTTACACCAGTGGTGTCTATCTTAGCATGTGTGAATGACTCACCACCAGCAGAAAATAGATGCAACACAACACCTTCCTTCAGAGGATTAGTCTGAATTTAACTTTGACATGAGTGGCCATACACATTTAAAAAGATTTTAAGAGATTAGATTTAAATATAGTGATTACAGTTACACTTACAGCACTGACGCATAAATGAGCCACACTGCTGCACTACGTGGTAATCCATCAGCGCAATGAACATAATCACTCTTACTGAGTAAATCACACACCGTCAAATCAAAATAAATAATATCCAGAGTAAGGAATGTATGTTCATTTGTAGCTCAGAGTACTTTCCAGCAAATACACAATTTTCCCCCTATTTTGAAAATGCCTGAGGATTTATAGGACTAAATTAGCTTCAGATATGAGGCCAAATGCCACAAAAAAATAAATAATAAAAAACAAACCAAAAAAAAAGATTTCTGGCTTGCCATGGAAAATGTTGGCAATATAGAAAATACAAAAGAAAGTCAGTTTTATCTTTTAAACAGTATATGGTGGATGTTTGGAGTATGCTGTAAGAATGAGATATGAAGTAACTGATTGTGTCACCATCAATTAGATATATTTAGAGGATATATCTAATAATTTGTCCTTTAAAAAATTCACTTCCAGGTAATTCTCAAATATGTTTATCTCAGAAATCTCATATGGCTTGACTGCCGGTCCTTGAAGACAAATCTCAAGATGTGAGCATTTTAAACCCTTACCTTTGACTGTAACCAACACAGCACTGTAGGTCTGCCCAGCCATATTGGTTGCATTGCAGGTGTAGAGCCCATTATCGCTCTGCTTGCAGTACAGGATCTTGAGGATGAAGTTCTCAGCCTGGTCCTCATAAATGACATGTCTGCGGCCCTCGCTGATGTTTGTTCCGTCCTTCCTCCAGATTATGTGTGGTTTGGGGTGGCCTGTCACAAAGCAGCTGAGTTTGGCATGTTTGCCCTCTGTCACCGTGCACGTACGGGTGAATACACCTTTAGGAAGCTTTGCCAGCGCACGTGCCCTCAGTTCATGTTCCAGATGGAGAGAACCCAACGCATCCTTCGTGTTGGTGGAGGAAGAAACTGAGGTGCGGCTTTCTTCGGTGCGATAGATAGAGATGTCCTTCTTCATCTCTTCTTTGCGCTTCTGCAGGTGGGAGAGTAGAGAAGTGCTCTTGTCTGCAGCCGAGTGGCGAGCATCCTGAGCATCCACAGCAAGAGCCGCTGCAGCCTGGGCACGGCCCACGGAGTTCTGGGCCCTGCATGTGTAGGTGCCGTTGTCCAGGTTACGTACCCCTTGGATCTTTAAGGTGCTGCTGTCACCGTCGGAAATAATTTTGATGCGGTTAGTCTCCCCCAGATAGCGTCCATCCTTCTCCCACTCAAAGTTGGCCTCAGGGTGGGCTGCGACCCGGCAGTGGAAAACAACATCCCCTCCCAAGCCCACGCGTGTGGATGTAGGTTTCATCATGAAAACAGGAGCCCTCTGAGGCATTTCTGTCGGCAGGGCCACTTTGAGGGTCACAGCAGCATAAGCTTCGCCAACACTGTTTTTGGCTCTGCACATGTAATGTCCACTGTCCTCCAGCGTTAAATCATAGATGGTCAGACGGTACACATCTCCATCCTCCAGAGTCTTGAAGCGGGCCCCAGATGTCATCTTGAGCTTGTCTTTTTCCCAGGTGATCAGTGGGGTGGGGTTGCCCACAACAGTGCAGCTGAGTGTGGCATCCTTGCCCACACACACTGAGAACGCCTTTGGGCGGGTGAGAAACCTGGGGGCTCCTCCAAATAAGTTTTGATCCATTGTTTGTTCCTGTGATCAAAGGAAAGGCAAAAATAATAACAGTAATAATGCATTTTGATATAGTGCCTATATAGTGCACAGAAGAAACCCTTAAAAATAGACAAAAATTCAATTATCTGAGAACAAGGTATAAAGACAAGAAAGAAAATCAAAGTAAGTGCTGATTTACAATAATTTGCCTATATAAACATAGACAGAGATGGAACATCAATCAGAGCACATCTGATGTCTGTGTGTGGCCTCTAAGGGTTAGAATAAAGTGAAGAGATCTTGAAGGAAGACAGATAGTCAATGTTATAGATTTCTTGCTTTAGACTTGAATGAAAGTATAGCTGACAAAGCAAGGGAGGAGAACTGAAGGACAAAAGGATGACCTGAGAATATAGGTGGGTGTCTTAATGTTGATAAACTCAGAAAAGTACAAAAAAAAAGAGACAGGGAAATTTATAATCCATAAATCAAAAGGAAGCTGGTGAAGAGACTGGTGAATTCTGTGATATTGTGCAATTGTGTAATATTCTCCAATGTATTATGTCTCTGGAAAACTTAAGATACAAAAGCCAATGCAGGATGTAATTGGGGCATAAATGGTTGTGTATTTAAATGAAAGTCATAGGCAAAACTGACAGAACTATAAAGAGTAAGCAATTAATTATTTGTACTTTGAAGGATGATTTGCTGCTGAGGATAACGCCTAGGCACTAAACTTGATAAGATGGAAATTATACAGACTTGGAAAAAAATGAGATCCTTTCTAAACAAGATGAATTTTTTGAAAGTTATAAGCCAAGGTTACATACAATACAAGATGAATAAAAGTCAAATCTGTTTCTATTTGTCCTTAACATTTTATAGCTGTCAAAATAGGCCTTTTGACCGGGATGTTGTCATAGCTGTTAATTTAAACACAACATGTCAATATATTGATGGTACATTGTACTAACGTAGATTAGTAAAATATGCCATCAGTATCTCAATGGCAACACATTTGAGGTTTATATCAAAAGGTAATTAAGATAGAAGATTAAAAAAATATTACTTTTACAGTGATTGCCCGTGTTCATCATGGCATCAAATTAATTCTGTTTAAACCTTTATAAAGTGGACAAGTTGGCTGTCTGTTGTCTACAAATATATACAATGAAAACAGGGTTAAAACCACAGATCAGGTTGGTTTATTAATAACTGCGAGTGTATCAGCCTCCTCGCCTCAGACGTGGCTCTGCACACATTCATCAAATTAATCACATAATGCCAGGGAGCTCATTTACTGGTAACGTAGTTTAATAGCACAACAACACATGAATTCCTCAGTAACAAGGTCAGAGAGAGTAGATATGTGACTTTCATAAAGTTACATTAGCCAGCTTTGTCACCTCTGTCGCTTGAACTGCCCATCCCAAAAATAACCTCAGCTGTCAGAGCTCATCTCTGTCCATTGCCATTTGTAGAGGCAAAGGGCCTTATGATAAAGCCGCCTGATAGGAAACTAGTTATTCCACCACAGCCCAACTTCTGTTTACTAAGGAAGCTACTAAAGAAATATTCAGTGACACCGTTAAGAATTTGTGGTTGTTGAAGATAAAAAAAAGAGGAATAAATAAACAAATAAAATTTGCTGAAATAAATTGTAGAAACTAGTGTCATGTCTGTTACAGCTGCTACAATTTTGCCTAATTTATTTACGCACCTTGAGCCTTCAGCCACTCAGGTAATATGGCCGTTGAATCATGTGAGACTCACTGGGCAGAAGAGTTTTCCAGATGATGTCGTCAATGAACCCCAGAGTCAGTGTAGAAAGTTATCGACCAGAAAATGTTTTCTCTGTGCTCAAATATCCGTGAAATAATAGCAAATCCAGGATGATGGAACCTCCAGCCTCCTCTGGTGGGAGGTTAACTAGACTTATTTTTTCCTTTCTTCTCTGGTGGCTCATAATGCCAAATAGCTGACGTGCCTACTTTGGTGCAGCCTCCTTTCCAAAATAGACCTGTCAGTGGAGTCAGGAGATAGCCTGTCGGAGAGGCCCGGAGGAGAGCATACAGGCCTGGCCTCTGCAGGGCTGCTCACTGCTGCAGGGGGACTCGCTGAAGAAACAAACAAATCACAGCCTACTGTTCTGATAAATGGTTCAAAAACTAAATAAAATTCATTTTACACCTATAGAATAAAGGCTTCAGAAGGCAAAACTTGTTATAATCAAGACAAATCTGTTTTGTTCTGGTTGCTAAATTTAAAATTTTTAAATTTGAAGTGATACTTTATTTTTCTCAATGATATTGACACTGTTTTCTCATCAGACATGTTTTGCAGATCCATAACAATAATAATAATTACCTCTTCAGGCTGCAGAACGTTGAGGCCTTCTGCACACTGTGAAACATAATGTTGTGATTTCCATGATTGTTACCAACCCTCCCTCCCTCCATCCATTACTTATTCCTTTTATTCCTATCTGGGGCCCAGGGGATCTGCTGGAACCTATTGCAGCTCTCTTTAAGCAAAAGGCAGGAGTACACACTGAGCAGCTCGCCAGTCCATTTCAGGGCTCCATCTTCTTCACATAACATGGTAATAACATTATAACCAGAAAAAGATTATTAACCTAGAATATTTAATATTACAGCTAAATTAATTGACCTAAGACAGGCAGACTTAAGTAGGAATAACTATATATTATATTCCAAAAATTGCAATGTCACAAAGTCCATGTGTAAGTTAGTGTGAAATCTGTGTGTGTCACCAAAACTTTAAACATGATCCTAGTTTCTGTGGTGTTATCACAAGCCCTGCCTTGTTTGCTCACTCACTTTCAGTCAGGTATGCCAACAAACATCCCTGCTGGTTCTGACAATATTTGTAGAATTTCTGCTATTTATTTACTATGTCACCATACATTAGTTATGGAGAGTTAAGGTTATCATTCAATTTGTGTCGCTCAGGAGCCAACCTCCACTGTTAATGTAAAAAAAAAAAAAAAAGTCTGGTATTGTAAAATGAATGACTTCAGACAACACAACAAAAGAGTTTCACCATCATCTGAGCACTTTCTGCATATACGAGATTCAGACCTGCAAGTCAATCTCTTGCCACCTTTATCTGTATCCAAGAATATCGTGTCTCACTTTACCACAACATGTAGGGGGAGACGAGCTTCAAAAGGTTAAATGTGAAGAGAACAGGCACCCTGGGACTCTTGAAAAACAACACCCGTGAACCAAGATCGTGTCCAGCACATCCCATATTACAGCCTCACCACAAAATTACTAATTTGTCATGTTTGCAATTTTGCGTCAAACTGGGCTACTCCTGAGTACTTCTGGCATATCTTTTTGAACTGTAACCAAGTCTTAACAGTTTGCACCATTGCTTAAATCTTTCCATTTACACTAGACTAAATATACACTACTTTATGCAGTAAATACATGAAGGAAATTATCCATGTTCAGATATAAAGTGCAAGTTACTGTTTGGCTGTTTTGTTTCGATTTATAAAGATATACACAGCTGTAGAAAATGAATATATTGGAGCCGATGATTGGGGTGAAAGATTGACCGGGGGTTGTGGTGTGCTGTATTTCTGGAGCCTCCATTGTGACAGCTGCTTTACCCTTTGCGTCAGTCCCGCAATTAAATTATGACTTCATATTGTACAAACCCTAAAATCCTGTAACACTTTAAATGTATCCTCATGATGGAAACATTTGGGTAAGCACAGCATAGCAAAGTTAAGGTTGCAGAATACTTTTTCCCCTCAAACATATCGTACATAAAAACTTTCACTGATGGTTCAGTTTGTTTGCGGTAACTACAAGCATTCAACATCTAGTTTGGATGTCTTCTGTCCCTATTCTTTGGCTTGTACGGTATTTTCTTAGTCTTCCAGTGTGGGCTTTCCCCCAGTGCTGGTGACTGACAGCAGCAGGTCGCTTGGACCCTGATTTAAACGCCCCGAAACTCTAGCAGACGTTAAATCCTCTGTTGCTGCATGTCTCCGCTGCATCTTGTCCTGGTACTGTGTTTGCTCCGTTTCCGTGTCGCTGGATACTCTGTGAGACATGAACTGAAAACTTTTTGGATCACTCATATGTAATACGTATACACAGAGAGGCGAAATATAATAATAAATGTGTTTTATGAGAACTTGAAACTGACCATACCTCAAGTCCCATCATTTATTTCTGTAGGCTAAATTTCTTTATATGGAACCAGTTTTAATCGGGTCAAATCATCACTGCAGAAGGTATTTCTGGAGGCTGTGGCAGCTTTTGAAAGCTTTGTCCTTGGCACAAACAAACCTCTTGTGGCGCTTTGAGAACAACACAACAGGAGGAAAAAAACAATTGCACAGTTCCATTCAGAAGGAAAAGCGTTTATTTTTGATGGGACAGGTTTTACTGAAAGGACACAATGTATACCCTCCAGTCTGACCTCCCAGCCATTCCAACAGTAAGGTCATGGGTGTATCATGTTCACAGCCAAAACACATGGGTGTTACCTGAGGAACACTTGCATAGCAGATGACTGATGAGACAAATGTTGGTCATACCAAAGACAGCTTGCAAAGAACGACCAGCAGATGGCAGACATGTCCTGAAAAAAAGTGCAGGAGACTTTCACAGCGAGGACAACCACCCAAGAACAAAAATACAAAATAAGAAACTGGTGTTTACTTACTATATGTATATAATTTTCAGTAGAGTTGTCACCATGCAATTTTCCTCTTGGATGTCTTGAGGGTGGCCCAAAATATCATTTCAAATGCTGAATGGCAATGTTGAACTCTAATCACAGTTATGGAGACACAACATGTATATGTTTAGGGTGGTGTTTGGGAAGTGGCTCGCTCTGAAAATAATTTTTTTTTTTCACATTCAGCTTTAAACAATGTTTTTTTTTAAAAAAAAAAAGTTTGTGAATTTTTGAAAGTCACTTTTTTGCACATTTACAACAATATTTATTAATATAAAAACATATCAAATCGTTCAATCTAAATATTAAATGTTACATATCTGAAATCTAAATGTTAAATATAACCATTCACCCTTTACAGGGCAAGTGACTATATTTGGTAACTTCAGTAGAACTATATTATATGGTTATTACAAAAAAAAAAGTTACTGCATTATTAGAGGTCCTTTAATATTCTCCAATAACCCTCTAGAGTTTAAATTTTGAAATTTCAGTTGTTAATTGACTGCCCTGTAAAAGGTTAAATATGAATATAAATGTTAAATCTGAATGTTAAACCGATTGGGCATCCTTTAAATACCACAGCCTAACTGAGTATTGTTGTTGACTATGAGCATCCTTTTATGACCACATTATGTCCAAGTAGCCATAAAATTCTCCAGATCTCCAAAAGAGCATCTTTATGAAGTGATTAGATGGGATAGTTATATCATGGATGTCCAGCTGACAAATCTGGACATTGATGTAATGCTTTCATGCCAGTGTGTACCAAGATCTCTGAGGTATATGACCCTGCACCTTGTTGAGTTTATGGAACAAAGGATTAAGGCTGTTCTAAAGGTAAAAGGGGGCCTCACTCAGTACTAGCAAGGTGTACTTAATGAAAAGAGTTAGTAAGTTAGTAATCTATTTCAGCTCCTGCATTTTTCGGGCCTTTGTCTTTTCTGACTGCTCTCTCCTTTTTTAAACAAGACTCTACAATGTTATAGTGCTGTTTCCAATTACTGCTTGCATTGTGAGCATTTTCTTTTAGCCAATGCTTATTTGAAACTGATGGGGTACAGCCACAGGGGGTTGTGTGTTTAGGAACTGCCAAGAGTCAGCTAAGTTGAAGTTGCACTATAGGACAAACAATAGCATTAAAAGTCCTGGATTGTGAACCAACATTTTCTTACTGTTCTTATACATCCAAATCTTAACCCAGTTCTGGTCTGTAGATATACAAATAACGCAAGTCATAGTGTAAATAATAAATAAATCTGCTGAGCTGAGATGCCAGGAATAGATGAAGACTTTCTATTTACTGTTGCAACTGACGTGTGTACAGTGAACATGTTAAATTAGGACAAACAGAAAAGGAACCTGTTGGAAGACTATCAGCCAACTTTGACCATTGTAACATTGTAAATCTCTTTTATGAATCAAGTATTTACATAGCACACCGACAGAAAGGAAAACCTCAAACAGCATTAAATGACCTCTTTAATACTTTATGAAACAATTTTCAGACACTGGGCTTTTTTTATTTGTTCATGGAAAACATAATATAGGTACTGCATATGCAACATACATTCTACTCTACCTCTAAAATTACTTTCAAATTTAATTCAATTCTAAAAAAAATGTGTAAAAATAATAAAATTCCAGATTAATTTATCAACTTCAGCAGTTAAAGAAAAAAAAATATAATATGAACTTAAACAGCTCATTGACTTACTGAGGACATGAGACAACTTCTTTGCGGGAGACTTCTAACAGAAATACAGAGGTGACATGCCAAATGTAAGAGCAATAATGTCTTGACTGATCCAATCCAGACACACCTCCCTTAATGAACCCCCCTTTTCTCTCTTTAACCATCAAGTATACTACTTCATTTGGTGCTGGTTGCTATGGGAACCACTGCCATGCCCCCTCCAGAAGCAGCTGGTAATTATGACATTGCTGGCAGCGATAGCGGAAGCCCATCATGCTCTCAGTGTGGCAGTAGGAGCACTCGACCGGGTGAAAGACTGCAGGGAGGAGAGGAGGGGCCACACGCACGCAAAACACACAAGCACACAGAGGCACAAACACATACATACAAACAGATGTGACTATAAAACAAGATATTATGCACGTTGCAGAGAGGACAGGATTAATTTTCATTTATTTAAGGATAGCTGTGGCAAGCATAGTTATGCTGTGTAGATATATATATATGTATATATGTATGAAAAAAATTGTAAACAAAAACTCCACTCTCACCTGTTCCTCTGTGAGCAGTTGCGTTCTTCAAGCTCGGGTCCTCTACCACAAGCCTGGGAGCTTGAGAGTTCTGCGCAGTATTTTTGCTGTTCCTAGGTCTTTGCTCTTCTGGATCCAGATCTCTGATATTGTTCCTGGGATCTGGATTCCTCACCCACTCCTGTGTTCATTTGCCGGCAGCTGCATGTAAGCTCCAGTCTTCTCCCTGCTTATTACCAGATTGTTTACTCTATCATGTGTTACATCTCTGGCTAAGGTGCAAGTAAATTTCTGGAAGGTTACCAATAAATGTTTGTTCATGATAATTATTTTTGATTTTCTCGGAAGTCTTAATCAAGACAACTGTTCTGCACCACCACCGTTCCAGTCACATCTCCGGTTAATCCACACAATCCACACTGTGATTTGGACATTTCATTTTCCCACTTTTATTTTACTTACCTGTCTTCAGTCCTCTGAAGCTCCTGTCTGAACAGACAAACTGAACCTCAGCAATACCAGTTGACAATGAACAAAAGGCAGGAGTGCACCTCAGACAGGGCCACATGTAGACAAGTACACACACTCATTCCTATAGGAATTTCAGAATTTGAAATGACCAATTAACATAACATACAAATTTTGGGTAATTTTTGGTAAATCTTGTGGGAGTAAGCTAGAGTACTGGAAGAAAGTCCACACAAATACAGGGAGAACATACAAAGACTCCTCCCAGCAGTGAAATCAGAAATCTTATTGTTATGAGACAACAGTGCTTACTGCTTTTTATTACAAAGATACTTATTACAAAGACAAGCATGCGTACAAGACTAAAGTAGTTCAAAACCTTTAAATCTCAGCTAATTAGATTAAAGCATTAGAAAAAAACTGAGATCTTAAACTTTCCCTTTTTTAACTTTCCATTTTTCGCTTTCATTGCCTGAAGATTAAAGGTAGAAACATGTATGATGTCAAGACTAGATACAGTATCTATGTTTGCTGTGAAGACAGTCCTTGCAGTTATGTACGGAGGGAAAATTCTGGACATATTAAGATGTGAGAAACCTCACAAAATCTTTTACCTGCTTTTAATTGTGAAACATTGCATAACAATCACCTCTTTTCCCCACAATAAATCAGAATGTTGTCTTTGTAAACTTCATAATTTCTAGTCAAATCAATGTATTACATATTAGTGCCTGCATTTTTTCCATTTCTGTCTGCTTAGTCTGTTGATTTTAGGCAAAACAGTAATATTGGAGGGATGGACAAAAATCTGTGGGAGCAGCAGCTCTAAACAGAAAAGGATGAGGGCTGGAGTTTTGTTACATCTGCCATTACAACTGCTTTACTTTTATTTATTTTCACAAACAAGTGGGATAATTGCATTGTGTAATTATCCAGCTGTGGTGGCAGCTGAAAATTGGCTTGATAAGTACCCATAGTGGTATTTGAGGTACCCTCTTTTGGCTACAGTAAGCAAGCTGCCCGAGCATGCTTTGTAAGGGTCAGTTAACCAGTTTATAACATCAGTCATTGTGTGAACATGAAATTGACAAATCTTGTTCTTATTGCCATTAAATATCAATAGAAAAAGATCTCCCTCTACAGTGGTATATGCCGCAAACACTAGTCCTCCAAAGAATCACCATTGCATCTAGCATCCCAGCACATTGGTGCTAGTCCCAGCTATGGCAATCCCTATGCCAGTGATTCATCCTTTTATGGTTTCCTCTCCAGGTTTCTTTCTCAACATTTGTTTTCAAACAAGCCAGGTTTTAAATTGACCCTGCTGTGTCATGCACAGTTTGTTGCAGAAATCATTTTAACACTTGTATTCTTCAGAAAGCCTGTTATTATGTAAGATAATAGTAGTCACACACATATTACTGTCATTATTTCAAAAATACTTCTGAAAACTGCTCAAACTAAAGTTCTTTTAATAATATTTTGAGTGAATTGTTAATTTCTTGATTTCTTTTGCACTTCAGTGTTTCTGTACTCCTAAAATTCCTGTAACATCCTCCAGGTTCTGTGTTAGCAGTGTCTTCTCCTCAGCCGCCTGTGGCAGGTGTCATTCAG
>JAOWBL010000009.1:13251698-13279223 GCA_028564865.1 Zenarchopterus dispar | reverse complement strand
AAACCCACGCAAGCACGGGGAGAACATCCAAACTCCACACAAAAAGACTCCTGCTGGGAGTTGAACCAGGAACCTTCTTGCTGTGAGGCAACAATGCTAACCACTAAGCCACCATGCTGCTTTTCACTGGCTGTGGACTCTGTATTGTCTCTCCTGTAAAGAAGGAGCAGAGCTGAAAGGCAAAGCTCTCAGTTTACCAGTTGGTTTAGGTTCCTACCCTCACCTGTGGTAAATTTACACAATTGTAGGTAGTGACTGAAAGAAAAAGAACAGGGATACAAGTGGCAAAAATGAGTTTCCTTCATAGAGTGTTCAGGCTCTCCCTCAGAGATAGGGTGAGAAGCTTGGTCATCCGGGAGGGGCTCAGAGCCGCTGCTCCTCCACTTCGAGAGGAGCCAGATGAGGTGGCTCAGGCATCTGGTGAGGATGCTTCCCGGACACCTCCCTGGTGAGATTTATCAGGCATGTACCACTGGGAGGAGACCCAGAGGAAAACCCAAGACAGGCTGTTGGGACTATGTTTCTCTGCTGGCCTGGGAATGCCTTGGATCCCACCAGATGAGCTGGAGGAAGTGACTGGGGACAGGGAAGTCTGGGGTTTCCCACTTAGGCTTTACTGCCCCTGTGATCTGACCTTGAACAAGTGGAGGAAATTGGGTGGATTTAAGCAGTTATAGGACTTGCTGTTTGTTGTGATAATTCAGATGAACCTAAAATATCTGTGGTTTAAAATTTATACTGACGACAGCTATATAGAGTGTTTCTTAGATGCACTACTTTTTAATACAGCTTCCATGATCTTATTTTATTGAGCCTCTAACAGTATTGATATCCGTTTTCATGTTCAGGTGGTATACATCTCCTGGATCTCATGTCCACAGCTTCTCACAGCAGCCTGGCGGTGCTGTCAGTCGCATCTGGAGCTTCACTCACAGAGTCATTCGCCAGTCCTCTACCCGGACATCAAAACCACCAGGTCTTAGGTTCATCCTGGGACCAGTGGTCCTTACTGTCTCAGCACGCCTATATTACCAAATAGCCCACTGTGAGGCTGATGTTAATAACAACACTCTAGTGGAAGTTGTAGCCAAAGACCAAAAGCCTGAGTTCAAGTGGCACATCCTGTGGGAATTTGTCAAACCTCAACTTTTTGCTCTCATCTGCGCTATTGTGGTAAGTTGGCTGAAGAGCGATGTCAGTGATGCAAAATTGTGGCATTTCATACAAATCCGTTACATTAGTGATGTGTCTTTGCAGCTTGCTTTTGGTGCCGCCATCTTGAACATTCAAATCCCACTGATGCTTGGAGATCTGGTGAATGTTGTGGCACGCTACCTCAGAAGCCACACGGGGAATTATATCAGTGAGATAAAAGGTCCTGCCCTGAAATTACTTGGATTCTATGGTATTCAAGTAAGTGCACAACAAATCTGTCAATGTCTGAAGCAGCTGCACAGCTTGCTGCCCCAATGCCGAATAGGAATAAAGTACACATGATGGGATGGGAAGGAAGCATGAAAATACAGTATGCTGAATCAGTATAAGATATACTTCTATATTTTAATAGCCCTAACATTTGTTCTATGTCTGCTGTCTCATATTTAGTGCTACATACTATAGATTTAGTTTAGAACTGGTATTTGGTAACAAGTGAACTAATGTTGTATACGCATGGAACTAACACTTCATAATAAACAATAATTAAAAGTTAAAGAAATTTAAGGCCAGACTAAAATGCCTGACCAAAACAATACAAAGTTTTGCAAAACACATAATAATTCAACTCATTATAGATGCAGTTTTAAAATAAAAGTGCACTTTTGATTGGATTATATTGACTTCTTCCACACATAGCACATTTCCCCTTCAATTTTTCCACACACTGATTTGGAACTTTTGCATAGATCTTATGAGAAGAAGTGTGCTCTACTCTATTTACTATCACTTTGACAAATGATGCATGCAAACGATGGAATTCCACATTTCCTTTGTGCAGGGCCTGCTTACAAGCGGCTACATCATCCTGCTTTCGAGGGTGGGGGAAAGAGTGGCAGCGGACATGAGGAAGACCCTGTTTGCATCCCTACTGAGGTATATACTCCACTTTTATTGACTTTGAGAAATAAATATTTTTTGTATAGCATAAATTAGGTTCATAGTTTGTGTTATATTGATATTATTTTTTCCCCCATCAGGCAAGATGTGGCTTTTTTTGATGCCAATAAAACCGGGCAGCTTGTAAATCGTTTGACTGCTGACATCCAAGAGTTCAAGTCATCCTTCAAATTGGTTATTTCTCAGGTACCACCACAAAAGTAACTTGGTCTCAAAGTTTTGTGTTATTGTTGCCAAAGGTTTTGCCTCCTAACCGCTTTGCTCTTTTTGCATATTTTCAGGGCTTACGGAGTACCACTCAGACGATCGGATGCTTTGTGTCTCTCTATGTCATCTCCCCAAAACTCACAGGTTTGACAGTGGTTGTCCTCCCATGTCTAGTGGGAGTAGGAGCTCTGATTGGTTCATTCCTGCGCAAACTATCCCGTTTGGCTCAAGAACAGGTGAGACCATATCGATGGCCAAAACAGAAAACCACACATCTGAAAGATGCACTCTCCCGAGACAACAAAATACAACTTGTTTTCTTGAACAGTGATAGTTTTTATGACTTTTTGTTTTGGACAGCATATTCATGCTAGGAATTAAATAATTGCAAAGTGGATATTAGATGATTTTCCCCACTTTTTTGGACCATTTTGCAGATAGGAGCTTTTGCATTTCAGTCATTGATATGTGCCATTTACTGAGATTTAATCCTGATCATTTTTACATGTATATTTATGATGCAGTGCTGATTTAACCTCTTATCTCCAATAATAGTTCTATGAGCAATGACATTCAAAATCAGCCATGAAAAACTCTGGAATTGCTATTATTTTTCCACTAATAAAATCTGTTGATTTTGCTCTCCATGTGTTGACATTCTCAAAATAAAGGTGGCAAAAGCAACTGGAGTGGCAGACGAGGCACTGGGTAATGTGCGGACAGTGAAAGCGTTTGCAATGGAGGAACGCGAGCTTCAGTAAGTTGTTGAACATTCTGTACTTTCTGCAGTTTATGAATGAAAGATAATGCTTCATTGTCCATGATTCTTCACGCAGACAATATGCATATGAGGTTGACAAATCTTGTGAAATGAACGAGAATCTTGGTGCCGGTATTGCCATTTTCCAGGGACTGTCTAATGTGGCCCTAAACTGTGAGTGTCTTTTACATTGTTAATACTACTGGAGACCATGTTAAGCTGATTAACTGTATCTCAAACCCTCTGTGATACTATTGTTGTTGTCCCCTGTGCTGATCACTCAGGCATCGTTCTTGGAACTATTTTTGCTGGAGGGACTTTAATTTCAAGAAATGAACTGTCTCCTGGAGACCTCATGTCTTTCCTGGTTGCATCTCAGACAGTCCAGAGGTATCCCAGACTACTCAATCCACAGTGGGGTTTTTTTGTTTTTTTTTATACAATTAGCCTGTTTCACTAATTCTTTACCTTTTTATGCTTAGATCTTTGACTAGCATATCAATCCTTTTTGGACAGGTAAGTAAAGCAATATATACTTAATGAATATGTTATTTAAATTTACCATCATTTAATGTCTGCATATACTGTATATACACACATCTGATATGTTATTTCACTTGAAATCAAGCTGTCACTTTGTGACATTTACTGTAGGTGGTGAGAGGACTAAGTTCTGGGGCCCGGGTCTTTGAATACCTTTCTGTGCATCCTACCATTCCCCTCTCAGGGGGAGGACGAATCCCACACCATTCTCTGATGGGAAGAGTGGACTTCATGAACATTTCGTTCAGGTTTAAATAATTTTAATGCAAATCTTAAATAGATCTCACGGCAGTAACGGATCTTAACTGAACAAAAACATCAGAGGACACTAGATATTAACTTATTGTGTGTTCTTATAGTTATCCAACAAGACCCGGCCATGAAGTCCTGAAGAAGTTCAATTTAACCCTGCCACCTTGTAAAACTGTTGCCATCGTTGGAGAGTCTGGAGGAGGTGATATCGTAGATAGTGGTTCTAATTGACATTTTGTAACTGATAAACATTGTGATGATGAACTCAGAGATGTTTTATCCTGTAGGAAAGTCCACAGTGGCGTTTTTGTTGGAGAGATTCTATGACCCAAGCAGCGGTGTAATCATGTTAGACGGGCTCGATATCCGAACCCTGGACCTGTCCTGGCTGAGGGGGCACGTCATTGGATTCATCAATCAGGTGAAAACTGTTTATAGTTGACACATTCAGTTTTTATAATGTGAACATGAACACTCTTGCTAACTTTTCCATTGCTCTTTGTAGGAGCCAGTTTTGTTTGGGTCATCCATCATGGAGAACATCCGGTTTGGGAAGCCGGACGCCACAGATGCTGAAGTCATTGATGCAGCAAAGCAAGCCAATGCTCACCGCTTCATTACTGGCTTCCCAGATGGCTATAACACCATGGTTGGTATGTGCTCTCATTTAAACGTTCACGCCAATTTGGAAATTATGTTGCATGCAAATTCTAAGTTCTTGGCGTCTGCCCCCAGGTGAGCGAGGTGTGACGTTATCAGGCGGCCAGAAACAGCGCATCGCCATCGCCCGCGCCTTGATCAAGAACCCCAGCATCCTGGTGCTGGACGAAGCCACCAGCGCTCTGGATGCCCAATCAGAACGAGTGGTGCAGGAAGCTCTGGACAGGGCCACAAGGGGTCGCACTGTGCTCATCATCGCCCACAGACTGAGCACAATCCAAGGGGCGGACTTCATCTGCCTCATGAGCAATGGTCGCATTGTGGAGGTGAGGAGAGGAGGCTGAGTATTCAGAGAAGTGGATGCCCTCTGATCTTCCGTTAAATGTCCCAGCTAACTTCTTTGAAAAGATGCCAGAAAAAGCAGTTTTATTTGATGTTCTGTAATTTGTGTGGTTGGATTTATCATTTCCATCTTACTGTAACGGCTGTGCGATATCACATTTCATTTCATCTAACAGCTTCTTACCTTCTGTACAGGCTGGGACACACTTGGAGCTGCTGAGCAAAGGAGGACTATATTCTGATCTGATCCGCAGGCAAAGAACCGAAGGACAGAAATGAACTTCCGCAAACACATTTTTAAGCAGATCAACTAGGAATTGCAGAGTTTTTCTAATGCATCATGATCATACGTGTTGTAAAGCTGTTAGCAGCTTTATGATTAGTTGCTCAGTAAAATCACTAATTTGTCTCTAGTGTGTTTGTATAATTGGACCAAGTGGATCAAACCTGTGATAATCAGAAACTACACTGCTGTACAGTCTTTTACTTAAACAGAAACTTCACTCAGTTTCTTTTATATGGAAGCAAATCTGTACCATAATTCAAATTAAAATGGATTAACAGAAATGCTTTTTCATTTTCAGAATATAGGTGCGTTTTATGACTCTAAAACAAAATAAAATAAAATAAATCATCCAAACTGCTTTTTCATTCTCTTCAACATTGTTTATTCTGTAACTTAATTAAAATGATAAAGAAAATTACATTTCTCAAAAAGTTCTCTAGCAAAAAGTTGCTAAAATTCAATGTGAAATGTCAAATTTTAGAATTAAAATGCATTAGCAGAAATGCTTTTTCATTTTCAGAATACAGCTGTATTTGGACGCATAAGATTAATAATTCAAAATGCATTTTTTCTCCTTTTATTAAGACTGCTCAGGGTGTGACTTAATTGAAATGATAAAGAAAAAAACATTGCTTTTTTGTTTTCATGTCCGGCTCACAAAAAGTGCTCCGTAATTCAAATGAAATTGGTAATCCCAAACGGTGTAGGAGAGTGATTTCACTGGGCGCGCTTCTTCACCCCTCAGTCTGTGTTATGTCTTCAATACTTTACTGAGCTCTGTGGTTATGTGACGTTGAAGCAAGAGAGGAAAATTAAGACAAGAGTAGAGTATAAACTATAGAGGTTGTGACCACAATTGTAATAAAGAGTAAATGCCCCATTGACTGTTGCCGCCCATAGGAGCTGACGAGACGTGTGGCCGCCATCTTGGAGCAGTCATCAGCTTCGTTCACTCACCTATTTATTGTTTAAACATTATGACTATCTTTCTTGTTAAGACAGAAGCTATTAAGTATTCTAGAGCAGATTTAAGCTACCATTTAGTTTAGTATGTAATATCTCAACTTGTGTATTTAGACTCTAGATATAATAATGCTTTTTATGCTCTTTTTTTATTGAGAGATTTTCATTTTTTATGTGTCTTTAACTTATCTATCCCCTGTGTGCCAGTGCAGTTTGTGTGCTGGCACAAAGGCCTGTACGCTGGTGTCGATTCCCCATCAATATTACTTAACTGGATTACGGGCTTATTTGCTGAATGGAACAAATGAAGAGATGTGATTCGTCTCACTTTGAAATTGGGCTTATGCAGTTAAACAGATAAATTAGGCCTTGCGGGAAATATACTTAACACATCAACATGTAAGCAGACATTTTGCAAGGATCCATTTGCAGTTTTAGATTTGATTTGAAATGATGATCTTGTGTGAGGGGAAATGTGTGGTTTGCATTAATGCAGCAAAAGAATGTGAAACAGAGTGGTAGAAAGTCACTAAGTATATTTACTCATCTCTTTTCCTTTTTTGGCAAATGCACTTAAGGAGTCATATTTTTTGTAGCTTCATATTTCTACCCCACAGACATAAGTGCTGTGCATCATCTCCTTAACAATTTATTTGACAACCACTGTTAGGGTTCCTTTTAGGATGACAATTTTATACAGTGGAAAAGTTTAGAAAGCTGTAAATAATGCCTTATTGTTAAAAGTTATACAAGTGGTTTCTAACATTTGAGCCTCTGACAACCTCTGCAATGTAGCCAAGATCACATTTGAGATGTTTCAGTTCTTACAAACTCCAAAAAATACTACTTTTCCCCTCTAAATGTCTCACAGTTTAATTTAATTAATATTCAAATAATTCAAGATAAGCTCAAAAACTGGACACAAAGCCTTTAACATTGATCTTCAGGACAATTGTACCCTTTCTTCAATTATTATTAATCATCTCCTAATGTTTCACCAAGATTGTACCAAAAGTAGCTTAAAATGACTCCACCTCCAGCAGCTAGGTGAGAACATTTGGACCACATGTGCAGCTGCTCTTGACTCACAGCAACAACTGGTGGCTCAGCTACACATCTACATCCAGACATCCACTTCGCATTTTCTTTGAACTTTTGAGTCACATCTGGACCCCACAAGCAAGTGTTTCTGGCGTGTCTCCATTACACCATAGCACCACACAAGAACAAATAACACAACTGAACATGAGGTGGTGGTAATGCGCATTTATTGCTGTTTCAAACAGTCCACATAAAAAGATGAAAAAGAAGAAGAAACAAGGCAACAAGGAAGAAAGGAGTGAAAGGGTGCAGGAATGCTATTTGTGTTTTTGTTTGCTGTTTTTAACATACACTGTGGTGTAACTGAGAATAAAAGAAACTCCCTGCCGTACTTCTGGTGTAGTACGCCAACAAGGCCCGAACTGCGTCGTTGGTTCTTCTATTTTTTTTTTTTTTTTTTAAATTGTGATCTCGAACTTTGTCAAATGTACTTGCAGCAAAATGTTTCTGGTCAATTAGGCTCAAATGAGTTGTGTTCACATATGTTCATGTGAGAGTGCTGAACATAAGTTAGAAATCCTGATTAACAGAAAAACCTCGCCAGGTAGTTCCTGTTGGCCAATCTGAGTACCTTTCCTACTGTAGGAACTGTTTTTGCCTGTAAAAGTTCCTGAAAGCCACTTTTGGAGACTGTTCCTGGTAACGGATCCATGTGTCAACGATCCGGCCACGAAAAATCTACCCGGAAACACATCTATGTCTGAAGGTTCCTGCTACCAGAGTGAAGTTTCATTTTGCTTGAAAGACTCAAGGTTCATAAATTTATTGTTCATTTACTATATGTACAGGACAAGTATCAGAATGCGGTTTCTCTCTCATCTAGTCTGCAATGCCGTGAAAAGTAAAGGTAAGAAGTTAAATTGTAAAAAAGTAAAACAAACAGTATAATCCAGTATAATATACAAAATGTTCAAAAAACAATAACTCTAATCTATGTGCAGTCAATTACAGATGTAATTCAGCTACAGAATCAAGTACAATGCAATGACAATGACCTCTGTTAGTTCTGTTCATATTCTCTTCATATATCCATCATCCATCTGCATACTGTTGCAAAATGTGAGTGATTTTTTTTTTTCATACTCATAGCCACATACTTAATCATATTCAATACTCAATGCTTGATAAACAAAGATACTCTTTGACATTTTTATCGATTTATTTTGGGTTTTGTTGTTCATCTTATATATATATATATATATATATATATATATATATGTGTACATATTGCCTTGTCTTGTTGTACAACACCTGTTCTTGTTCTTTGCTGTTGCAAAAATGGAATTTCCCCACTGACAGACAAATAAATGTTTTCTTATTATTATTAAGTACACTCAGGGACATTGGTGATCAAGTGTTTAATAAAGTAGCTTATGATATTTACATAAAGAATTGTGCAAATGATAAACAGCAGTGGGTATGCCAATAGTACTTTTTTAAAAACATTTTTACAGTTAAGTTTAATGTGTAAAAAGAAAAAAAAAACAGCAGCTAGCTTGTAGTATAACATATTGCACACTTGTATTTTAGTATTTATAATTATTTCACATAATATTTTAGTCATGTTATTCTAAGTTACTCTGCTACATTTTGTTGCGATTTCGAATCTATTTTTAGTCTGGAAGAATATTTCCTGTAACTTTTTCCACTGTTGACTGAATTTCCAGTGTCAGTTGTTGGAATTAGGAAACGTTGCAGTTCACCAGACAGCCTGTAGGTGTCCAACAGAGTCAAACTTGTTTGCAGCAAACCCGACTTGAAGCAGCGAGTGAGAACAGATTTGCGCTATCGTCTCTACACTATACTGTAGTTCATTTATTTCCGTAATTATTTTGCTGGCTTACTTAAGGCTGGCTTCATTAACCAGGTATGCAGAAATATGAAAAGCTTGAAAAAATCGGAGAGGGTGAGTTTCATATCTTTAAATATGTAAATATAAAGTTAATACTGGTATAGCATCCTGATTGATGCAGGAGTTGCTAACGTAAGCTCATCTGTAAGCTTTGTGCTTACGTTAACTAAGTCCGCCGTTAATCATATGAATAATAGCTGTACAGCTTTTCTTTTTCTTTTTTTGACTTGCTTGAGTTGTTGACAAGGTTTCTGCCTGTGGACTAAAGTATTAATCACAAGTAGCAGGGAGCGGGTAGCCGGCTAGCGGAGCGTTAGCTGGTTAAAATCAACGTTGTCTCGTCTTCTAGGGACGTATGGGACCGTTTTCAAGGCGAAAAACAGAGAAACCCACGAAATCGTGGCTTTGAAAAGGGTTAGGCTGGATGACGACGACGAGGTTTGTGTACAATGTTTGACACTTAGGTTGTTTCTTAGCAACCGGCCAGCAGACTAGTGCTAAATCAGGACTGTTTTGTTTGGTTTTTTTTTTTCAGGGGGTGCCAAGTTCTGCCTTGAGAGAAATATGTCTCCTAAAGGAACTAAAACATAAAAATATTGTCAGGTCAGTTTCCCAGTCATTTCTGTCTAGTTTTGTTTTTAAAAACCTGACGTCAACAAACGTCATGCAAGGCTGCTCTGTCTTCCCTCAGACTGCACGACGTGTTGCACAGTGACAAGAAGTTAACCTTGGTTTTTGAATACTGTGATCAGGTGAGTTAGTCATTTTTCAGAGGCATTCTTTCAAAAGTTTCATTGTAAGGCCAATGTTATCTTTTTTTGGTGCAGGATTTGAAGAAGTATTTTGACAGCTGCAATGGGGATCTAGATCCAGAAACTGTAAAGGTGAGAGAGGAGAGCAGCGCACCTGTAAAAGAAAAAAAAAACAAAACATATTGTGTTCATATCATAATTGACAGAATTCATTGTTTTTGATATATTGATTGTTAGTTACTTATTTTGACTGCTTAAATATTATCTGCTTAAATATTCTTGGGTTTTCTCTGCAGTCGTTCATGTACCAGCTGTTGAAAGGCCTTGCTTTTTGCCACAGTCGAAATGTTCTTCATCGAGACCTGAAGCCACAGAATCTGCTCATCAACAGGGTGAGAAGACCAAAACAAAATTTAAGGAGTAATGTTTTGCTGAAAATGATACTCAGTCAAGGACTAAAGCCGAATATTGTTTGTTAGTGGTATCTATCAAAGAATCTCACAATACCTTGTTTCTCTGTCTGCAGAATGGAGAATTGAAGCTTGCTGACTTTGGCTTGGCTCGAGCTTTTGGCATTCCAGTGAGGTGTTACTCAGCAGAGGTAGGTTGTACATAATTAACACAGCATGTATTAATAACTCACCACATCCAGTGAAATATGTATGAACGATGTGAGACGGCACATTTCTTGGTGCCCTGTATTGCGAGGAAGTAAGTTGAAGACATATTCTTGAGCCTTTTTGACTACTAATGGCCAATATTTAATTTGTTGGTAATTATTGCTGTAATAAGATTTTAATATAGGGTTTCTAAGATGCATGTAAATGATCACAAGCTGCTGCTGAACCTAATTTTAACAATTTGGAAATAAAACTATATGTAACAAGTATAATTAGGAATGGATGACCTGATTAAAAATCCATAATTAAATATAAAATAGAGTCTTATTTTACTGCATGATTGGTAGTGTATTGGGGGGTGGAGATATTTTCCAATGTGGAATTTAAAAACTTATGTGGATGTAGATTCATCATGTTTTAAAACAGTTTTTTATAATGAAAACAGACTACTGTTCTTGCACCCTTAATTTGTCCTCTTTTTTTGTATCACAAAGAAAATAATGACAGAATAAAAGAGACCAGCAGCAGCTTGTGGGGTTCAATATATGGTGTTGCTGATATTAACAGAAATCTGACAATCAAAGCTCAGATAGATTTAGTGGTTCTGGTTGGCTGACCTAAGGGCCAGTGAGTCAGTCTCTTGAGGGCAGGGAAGGTTGACCCAGGCTGACACCACTGATGTGAAGATGGAGCAAATAGAAAACCCAGAGGATAATCTGGTTTGAAGCACTGAGATTTTAAAATGAGGCCACTTTTAAAGGTCATTTCATTTCAGTGGATTTATCACCCCTGAGACTCTCAGCATTATCTCGCTGAGATGAAATTAATGATTCTACTGCTATTTCACATTGTGGGAATAAACGTAGACACTGTTTGAAGCAGAAATTAAACAGAGAGGATGAAGTTCTTATGAGGTGTTGAAATTTCCTACTTTACTAGCATGATTGGTCAGTTAATCTCTGCCAAATGTAATACAGCCAAGATCCCTGGAATGTCAAGTGAGAGCCTGCTATCTTAACACTCTCAACACTTTCTGTAAGAGAAATGAACAGACTTTACACGCTACTTCCTGAAACCGTTTTTCTTGATGGATATTATTTAAAAAAAAGAAAAACCTCTAACATCCTGCAAGTGGTTAGAGTCTGAAACATAGCATGTTTTGTAAACAGGGCCAGTCATTTTCAATTATGATGAGATAAGAGCTAAGCAGACACAATTTTCCAACTCATAACTTAATTTTAGATAAGCTTTTGGGGGACTCATAAGGTGTTTTTAGATTTTTTAGATTACAGTCCATTATTTTCCCTAGACGAAGAACGCTTGTTTAACATATGCAATGTAAATGTAAGGTGTGTTATTCCCTCCACGATGCCTTAAGCCGGGTTGAGTGGAGGGAAGATGAATCAGGAGATGTCATCCGTGTGTCATAGCACACAAGTGGGGCGTGTAGAATGACACGTTATCCTGGCATTGGCAGGATGACGTCTGCTGTCAGACAGCGGTAATTTTCATCCGAGTGGAAGCTCAGGAATGGCGGTAGTGGGGAATAGTCCTGTGCCGTAGGTAGATGGTGGTGTGGAGTACTGTGCTGTTGCACAGGAGGATGTGCATATGCAATCAAGATCCGCAAGAGTACAGATCAACTATTTCCTTAAAAAATAAAATAAAATAAAACTTTCCTGGTGGTTTGCAGTCAGTTTATGTCATCAACAAATCCCATCCAGTATTTGGTGTTTTTCAGACATGCTGCTGGGTCCTGGGTGTTACCCAAAGTCATGATGCATTTAACATAATCATATAAGCTCAGATTGGAATGTTTTATTTTTTTAAGCATTTAAATCTCAGCTCAAAAAATGAGCTACATGAAGTTGAATAAAAGGCTCTTTTGTTCTTAGACTACCTGTTATTTTATTGTATTTACCTCAGTGGTAAGTTTTTTTGTTTTCTGTAAATCTGGTTGCTGCAAAGCTGGAAATTTTTTGCAATGATGCTTTTATACACTATGAATTGTTCCTATCAAAGAAACTAAAAAAAAAAAAGTTGTACCATAAGCTTTAACTATTTTGAACCGAAGCATGTCATTCTAGATGTTCTTAGTTTACAGAAAATCATTTTGCTTGGTGACATGAAAAACAAATGGTCAATAACTGTATTTGAACTGCATATTTATCCTGCAGCTGTTATGTGATACTAAGATTGTTAAAGTGGAAGAGAAGAAGGCAATATTTGGTCATATTCTACATTTGTTTGTTCAGGACCTTATGGTCTGATTTTTTGGGGGGCATTTTTTGTTGTTTTTTTTTTTTTAATTTTATTTAATTTTTAAGAGGTGCATGCAGCTTGATGATGCTCTGATCCTGAGGCCCTGAAATAGATCAACTCAGGGTTTCAGATACTTAAGCTTGTTTTAAGCAGTCTGATTTTCTCTTTAACGTTTATCTTACTCTGTTTTACTTGTCATACCTGGGCTTGTTTTTAAAATGGCAGAGGCTAAATACTGTTGTCTTAATGGTAATATGCTTTCAAATAATGAAGTAAAATTTTATTCATACAAAAACACATTGTGGGATTGTGCTTTGCAGGGATCAGTCAGTCCACTGAAAGCATATCAAATAATATTCCACTTTGAGAAAACACAAATGTAACCTGTTGAAGTAGTTTGGTGGCATTTTTCTAGCCCATCATTAGGATGGGCATCTAGACGAATGTTTGACTTGATTAAGCTGAAACGTAATCCCTTCCAGTCAGCTCCCTCACTCTGTCGGTAAAATAGTTTTTGTGTAATTGCTTTAGGTTTTATTTCCCTACTGTGGCTTTGCACTTCAGTCAGCTGAAAAAAAGAAATTGTTTAAAATACCAACAAAGCAGCGCTTTATTGAAATGCAAAGAAATTAAAGTGGAAACCAGAAGCAGATATCATTTTTCTGTTTGATGTTAGTGAATGTGCTGCACAAATGTGTTTGTCCCTGCCAAGTAACACCCACATCAGAGCAGCGGCAGTACATGGAACTGGTTTATTTGTACTTTTTTTTGTGTAATTGTTGAAATTCTTACATTTTGCTGCAATTTCTGTGCAGGTGGTGACATTGTGGTACCGACCTCCAGATGTGCTGTTTGGTGCTAAACTTTATTCTACCTCTATTGATATGTGGTCAGCTGGATGCATATTTGCAGGTTTGTTGCCACAGATGAAGTCAAGAGTCCTTAAACGTGCACTCTAAGATGGGTAAATGGAATAGTTTAATTAAAAAAAAATCACATTTTGACATTGTAAGTGTAGAGGAGTTTAAATTGATGTAGTAGATGAGTCATTCCTGTTTCAAACAAGCTGTTCAAGCAGCTGGTTCTCTCACCTCTGTTAGCAGGAGCTCATTGAGTGTCTGATGGGAGCAGTCAGCGGGAGGCAGCGGGTACTTTACGTTATACTTAGTTACACTTACATACTCAACCCTCCCCTTCCTGCAAACTGGGAAGGATCTTCTCATTTCCTAAACGCAGAGGAGACGAGGTTAGACCGAGTCATCAGCGGTGTATCGGTGCTTACTGCTTTCTCAAGTCACAAGTGAAGGAAGCAAATGAAAAGCATCTAGTCTGTTACTCCTGTCTCTCTATTTGATCAGCTTTTAGCCAAACTCACATTACAACATTTTCTGATTTAGGTATTACACAACGGTAAAGACATTAAATAATGACTTCCATGTGATTCATTAAGAGTTAACATTTGAACTGTGCTATTAAAAATCCTGATCGTATCAGAAACCACCATGAGAATACCTTGTCATCTGACAAAAAAGTAAAAATACAGTATATCGATGACCACAGAAAGGAGGAAAGAGGCAACAATTTCCTGTTCTTGTTACGGTGCATTTAAAAATAAAAATGATCTACTGGGTTCTCAGAAGTGCATGAAGGCTCTTATGTTCAGTTTTGCAGGCAGCAACAGAGCCTCTGATTAGTTTTGATTAGTTTAGTTATCAGAAAGGGCTTTAATAAGGAAATAATGATGGCAAAGGGCAAAACAGAGGCTCATTTAGAACTTGAGTGTGTAGATCTGCTCTACAAAGGGTAATCTGTTTACTAGCTGAGGGCAGTTCTCATTCTTTTTTGGATGTTGTTACCGACCACAATCCTGAAGGCATGTCCAAAGGCACACGCCTTCAGAAAAAAAAAAAAAAAAAAACAGAACAAAAAACGAAGGTGTCCGTCTTGTCTTATTTTGGTATTACGTCCTTTTCCAGAGCTGGCGAATGCTGGACGGCCTTTGTTCCCCGGCAACGATGTGGACGATCAATTAAAAAGAATCTTCAGATATCCTTTTTGACGAATGTTGTACATGTACTATCATGAAATGTTTGTCTTGCTCTGTGACTTAAAAAGTACCTGAACTCCTGAAGCCTTTTTCTATAACCACTCGGTACATTGTTAGGTACACCAACTGAGGAACAGTGGCAGACGATGACAAAGCTTCCTGATTACAAGGTAAATTTATTCATATAATTTCTCTGGTCAAAGATATGTAACAGTTTGAATAATTCTCTAACTGAAGAACTGCTGGGACATCTTTCTTCTGCCAGCCATATCCCATGTATCCGGCCACCACCTCACTGGTGAATGTGGTTCCTAAACTGAGCAGCACAGGACGGGACCTACTGCAGGTACTTTGAAGTAGTCGATCTTTTAGTTAGGTTGGTTTTGTTTTTATGTGGTCTGTCATTCATCATCGTGTATATTTAAATATTCAGTAGCTCTATTTGCATCTTTAGTTTTGTTTATGTTATTAAATATGTTTGTAGTTTTTTAGTAATTTCAGCAAACTGATGCAAAGTTGTTGTTGACCTGCAGTTTCACAAATTGACGTCAGTGTTGAATCATTAAAATGCTTTTACTTTGATCTTATCCAGAACTTGTTGAAATGTAATCCCGTCCAGAGGATCTCTGCAGAAGAGGCGTTGCAACATCCTTACTTTGCTGATTTCTGCCCTCCCTAAAAGCTACATTGCCTCTCACCGAGCCGCAGCCGCAGGAATCAATCTTCTTTCAACCTGTTGGGTCATTAGGAGTTATCCCAACAAGACTAATCCTTCACTGGGTTTCAAACACTCCCCTGCAGTCCATTCTGTTGTGCCTCTGTGTTGAACAAAGCCCAGTGGCTCTTTCATGTTTTAGTTTCTTTTAAGTTGAAAGCTTGTTTTAAATTGGTGCATACACGCCTCCCAGTTAATTAGCAGTAAAATGGGATTGGATTTTTTTGTTTTAAAAAAACCCAAAAAGCTTCTTTTCTTCAAACAGTGCGTTTACATGAAGAATTTAAAAAAAAGAAAAAGAAAAATTGTGCTGTAAGGGTGTAAGTCCAACTAAATCCCAACTTTTAAAATAAATGTAAGCATGTTAAATCAAATTAAAGTTGGACCAACACTCAGATAATGTGGCTTGGATCAAATTATTCCTGTATGTACATGTTTAATGAAGCTCAGACTGGTCTTGGGGCTCTGTGCTTGCTCTCCCAGTTCCTGCTCTGGGCTTCAACCCAGACGTTACAGTCAAAGCCAGTAACAGAGAACTGTTTCTCATTTGTTTAAGGGACGAAGTCAACCAGAAAATAAGTATATTATTAACTATTGTAGTTGGGTTGCACATACTTTGCTCAATTAATTGATTCCTGTCCTGTGGTTGTATCCTAGGACAAAGATTATTTAAATGTCCTAGTTTGAATCAAATATGCATGTAAACGTACTGAGCAAAAGCAACATGCTGTTTTAAACCTGTGGTCATCTCATTTGGCAGATAACACATTGGTATCCCATCCTTTTTTTTTTTCTTTTTTTTTTAACACATCTGTTGAGACACTTGCAGATGTTTTGACCCCAGGCTTTATATTTAAGAGTCTGAAAAAATGTGACAATGTATTAACAAAGATGTGATGAGTAAATACTCAGAAATTGTTTATTTAGGCCAGATGATACTTTAAAGTTGCTGTCTGTTAAAGCTTTGCACTAATTCTGCCAGTTGGAAACTGAAAACCGTAAAAAAAAAAAATAATAAATTCTTCCTTTTTTTTTAAAAATCTGTTTTTCAAGTTTCCTGGGTGTGATAATGTCATTTGGTACAGATCACAGGGAAACAGGAATCTCGCTCAAATAATGGCTACAGAGAAAACTACAATTAAAGTAAATTTTTCTTTGATCACAAACTTATTTTTGTTCCTGATGTGAAACTACCTGCAGATCCAAATTGAAAGCAAACCAACTGATTGATGTCCTTGTTTCTCCTGCTACCAAATTACAACCTTTTCCCAGGAAACGATGTACAAATAGATGGTCCAACTACTGACAATAAAGTGGACCACACACTTTTACGATTTCTCATTCCAGATGCCAACTTTATCTCACTACTCAATGCAAGATTGTACAATAACATGGGGAGCTAATTTATTTTCTCTTTTTCAAGCTTTTGGTCTCTCATTTTGTATTTGTCTTTTGTTGCTGATGGTTTTATTTGCAATGTTAGTCACTTATACATGATATGAACACTGACTGTCAGGATTATAGCCAGTTATCAATAAACGGGCCTTTATATACACATATTGACTATTGGACCATTAGATACCATTAGTTACCACATTACCTATTATTTTGTAATTGTTAGAAATAACAGCCTGTAATTAGCGGTTTCCATTTAGTAATTTGTTATAATAACATGTTTAACAGCTTGCAGTGTTATTTTACTTCACACTAGTGCTAATTATGCCAATGTGAATGCTCTCTGGAGCAGCTGTCTTAGTAGGGAAAAGATTTATTTTCATTTTACTGATGTAAGACAAAATCATGGATGCATGTATTTATTAATTGAGGATGGAGTGTGTATGTTTTTTTTTTTTGTTTTTTTTTTCTGTAAATGTAGCATAACTTGGTACCGAAGCTCATTTCCAGTAGATACTCCGAATTGTTGCGATTAACTGACTCTTTTTAGATTTTTAAAATGTTTGAAAGAGGCGTGCCTGTGGGTTAATTTAAAATGGAAAAAGGAAAAAAAAAAAAAAAAAAAAAAAGCTTGCTCTCTATTTGTATTCCATTGTGCCCTGTCATCACAGCAGTGATAACATTTTATTTTATACAGCATTGTAAGTTGTAATTTGAATGAAGGATGGCTTTTGCACTTTGGATTGTGTCATTGCTTTTGCCGGTAAAACTTAAGACAAATGTTGTGAATGTGCATAGAAATAAGCCAGTAACATTGAGTATTCAGTAAAATCAACATAAATACATGTTTGCTTCTCTGTGAGGAAAGTGCAGCTTTTTTATGCGGTCCTTTCGAATTTTGTACAATCCAGGGAACAAATATTAACCTTATATTAACCTTCTGAATCCATTTATTGAAAAAGCTGTCTGGGTTGGATGAAGAGACATGGACAGAATTTATACAATAAATTATAATGTGCTTGGCATAATATAAACAATACACAGTTCACAGTGTTCAGTATCTAGTAGTACAATTTTTAAGGTTTAAGACTACTTTATAAATTGATTCCACCTGTTTTTAGAGGCACATATATGAGAGTATATGGACTGTGGCTCCAGTCTAACCTACTTAAAACAATATCACTTAATAGTTTAATGGCGCTGCTGAGAGAAATATGTTGAATATTATAAAGCTGCTATTCAGCTTTATCAATAACAGTTTGCTTCTATGCTTGCAGAATGATTGAAATACAGGACTTTCTTGCAAAAATAACTGTTTTTCAGCATGCTCTGATTCTTACATAAAGATACCCCCTCAGATTTGTTTCTATAAGAAATATTTTTAATCCTACTTAATTTTGTCTAATTCCCAAGAAACCAAGATGTGGAGGCAAATCACACAACTTCTTGACAGTTCTGGAAGTCAGGGGGAATTTGACATTTAACAAATATTTGATTTGATTTTTTTTTAATTCATTGTGAAGTATCATTGCTCATTGTTGCCTCACTGCTTGCTGCAGCAACATCTGGCTCCTTTGGGTGTATTTTCACATAGTAGGAGGACCCACTAATGTAAAAGCATTGCTTCTTCAGAGCATTAATGTATCAAAAAATAGCCATTTAAATGGACCCAGGTGTGAGGGTAGTTTTGTCATGACTTATTTCACAGTGTACAATTTTAATTTGTTGCAGTGACCCATTCCTTCCTTCCTCCTCTGCTGAATGTTTACTTCAGGCTCGATGTTCAGGTTGTCAGATTTGATTTAAGCGCAGGTCGCCTGTCGTGCCACCACAGGATTATTTCAAACATCCAACACAGTTTCACTTACAACTGACTACATTTTTAAGTGTGTGTTAACTATTTAATGTACACTTCAGAGTTCAAATCACACATCTCCAAATGAATACACAGAGCAGGTAGAGCCAGATGAAACAACTCAAGTTCTCCAGATGTGTGTGTCTCTGTGTTGGGAAGATCATGTGACCTGTTGGAATTAGTTTTAAAAGCATTTCAGCAAACTAACATTACTTAGAAGATGTCATGTAGCTTTAGGACTTGTACCACAGCAGGATGTGGAGAATGCCATTTGATTCATCTGACTCCAGAAATACACCTTTGACAATACAAATTGAATAGCATAGCTGTTATTACATTGATAGATCAGATATAATAGGAATACAATTTGATCATGCAATGAGGAAAAGGTGTGCTATAAATTATTACTGTTTCTATTTGGCAGAAGCTATGCAGTAAATGTCAATAAAGGACTATTTCATGAGAATAAATAGTTCAGGAATTGTTTTTGCCAACTCAGGTACACTCTGCTGATCTTTGACTGGTAGTAAGGCAGGGACCAGAGACGTTATCGCCAAGCCTACTTCTAGTATCTGAGCATTTTGCAATAACAGAGTTATTGATGCTTTTTAACACAACACGACACAATCAAAGTCAAATCATGGCAAAGCAGCATCATAGTGTAACGTGAATTGGCATCCAGGTTTTTTCTTTTTTGGTGATGATAGCTATTATACAATAGTCATACCGCACGCACATCAGCATTGCATTTGGCAGCTATCCCATCTCCATCCAGTTTAGCTGCTTGATACATCATGAGTCAAAAATGGAAATCTCAAATTCTTCTTTTGCTATTCGCGTCATGTCCATCTGATTGTAGCGGTACCTAATTTTAGTGCATTTATTGCTCGAGACAAAAGACCACTGATCTACCCTTTTTGTTTCCTGAAAGGTAAAATTTCCAAACGTTTGTCCTCAAGGTGGTCTCCGGCTCCGCTCTTGTTCCCGGTCATGTTGGAGCTGTGGGCACATCATGTGTAACAGTGTTTTATAGTTAAAACTAGAGCTGCAAAGGCAGTCACAACCATAGACGTCCAGTCATTGGCTCTCAAGTGATGGCTGATCTCCAAGGTTTTGTGCTTCTTATCAACAGTCAGTCATCTAATTCACAGACAACAAAGTAATAAAGCCACAGTGTTGTGAACACCACTTAACTCGACTTTCACATTAAAAAAAAAAGAAAAGATTTTCTGACTTTTAGGAAACAGTACCTACAAGTCCGTTACTGTATTGTCAAGGACTTAAAAAACACAGTGTGAACATGAATAAGAGAGGAAGTAAGCTGAGACAAAAATTAGAAAAAAGTTATGTACGTAAGTAAGATGGGTAAATATAGTTTATTATACTTAATCATTTATACATCGCAAACTGTTATTTGTGACTTATTACATATTCTGGAGTAATAATAATAATGATAATATTTGGATACAGTGGTAAAATTGTACAATGCATTACTTATATAAATCTAGTAAACTGAATGGGGCTGAGGTGAATGCTTGTTGTGATGTTTTGAGGCAAATTCTTTTTAATTCAACTACTGTAATCCCCAGAAAGGCGAGGTCCACCCGCATAGAAACTGTGTTTGTGTGTGTATAAGTGTTTCAGATGATCAGTATGGAATTTCAAAATGATTGCAAATATTTACACATTTCTGTCAAGTTTAGGAATGTGACCAGCAAGCCTTTATTATTTCTTCTTAGAGAATAGATTACTATCACATATTGTGCTGATGAATACCTTTAACACATGATTAGAAAATCGTGGTGAAACAAAAATAAATAAATAAATAAATGAAATAAGTGTTTAATCAAAGGGAACATAAGACAAAGTTTCCATTGAGGTGAAAGTTTGCAAGTTATGTTATCAACCCATAAAGTTGTTGCTATCACTTCCTCTAACGTGGCCCTGACCTGGTCCTCCTCCTCTTCCACATCTCCTTATTTGAACTTTTTTTCCCTCTCTTTTCATCCACAGGGGGCACAGTGTTTATTTTTCACTGTGGAGCTTGAATGTCCTCCACCTTTTGAATCAGAAGGTCTTTCACACTGTTCTTTTACTTCTGCTTCTTCTCTTATCCAGGGCTTGCTATTTTCAAGGCGTCTCTCAAACTAGAAGGATATAAAGTTTTTAGAAAATTATGGTTTAATCAACAGTAATAAATAATAAAGAGTGTATGCTTCAGTGTGGGGTATTTGTGATTGAAGAGATCCAGTGATGTGGACCTGCTGGCTCCAGATCAAACACTCGTCAGCAACGTCCTGTAACAAAAGACTAAAATGATAATAAATATTGCAAGCTCAAAGCTTACACAGACAGTCCCTGTCTCAGATTGTGTCCATCTTTTCTTGCAGAAGGTCTGTGGTTAGGTTTGCACTGGCATTATATTAGAGCCAGTTGGATTTGTACTGATGTAAAAGTATTTAAAGATGGTGTATTTAAGTGAGCTGCCTATCGATCAATTTGTCGTGACTTCAAAGACTGACACACACTTCATTTCTCATCCACTGTCATGTTCCAGGATTGTGGTTTTGGCTTCCTGTGCTCTTTTATTTACAGTCTCTGTTCTGTGTATTTATTTATTTATTTGTTATTGTTTTACGGGTTGTGTTTTGTTGATATTTTGGTTTAACCTGGGTTTAGGCTTATCTTTTTTCTAATGAACCCTAACCCTAACCCTAATTCAGTTTATTCTTTAAGGTGCCTCCTGTTTTACTTGAAAAGGGTCTCTTGTCTAACTTCCTGTCGTTCCTGTTCTGGTTTGTCTTAACCGACCCCACTGCTTCCTGTTGGCCTTTTGTAGCGCGTCTCTATGTTGCCTCGTCTGTCCTCCTTTCCCTGTTAGTCCATTGTTTCTCTTTGTCTCTCTACCCAACTTCTTGCTCAGTGTTTCTCCTTGTTCCTGGTTTTGGATATCCTGCTTCATCTAGTGTTTTGACTAAATAAATAACAGGTTTAATTCTTTTTCCTTTTCCCTCATGCACTTGGGCCCATTCTCCAGTACTCTGATATGGACGTATTTAATAAAACCCGTATGTTCTATGAGCAGGAGGGTTTGTCTTTGCAGATTTTGTAATAAAACCATCAGTGGGGATTGCAGCCACTGTCCACATGTGATTAAGTTCCGGATCATGAGAAGACGTTTTAATGAAGCAAGTTTTAGTTAACCTTTTACTTTGCTTTTTCAGACACTGTTTAGTTAGACTTGAAAAACAAAGCCACAGGGTAGTCATTAGGAAACCATCATGTTCTGAATTCAAAGGTTGGCTTAGTGGTTTAGGTTGCTTTATATGTATCAGACCCGATGTTGTCATGTGACCCTGCATCCAGTGGGTGAAGAGGGGCACCTTCTGATCATTTCATCTGAAGTGGTACAAGAAGATGGGGTCTCTATCCTTATAGGGCTGATAACATTTGAAGTGCATCCCAACAAAATGAAATGAAATGTCAACTATGTGACAATACCATCAATTGCCTATTTTTTAAAACATTTTTGCCTCCAGGCATTCTTTTCTGATTACAATATTTGTAAAAATGAGCACCGAAAACTATTCGGTACTAGTCTGAATCGTCCCTGGACCCCCCTGAAACTAACGCTTGCATATGTACAAATAATAAAGTTCCTTCTTGGGTTTTAAATGGAGAAAGCACAGTCTTCTAATCAGTGAGACAAGACATCGTCTCAATGTGACAAAAGGCAACCTTAAACACTAGTTTAGCATTTTAGCTCTTTTATCTAACAATAAACGCATAAAAGGAGATTGAAATAAAAAAAAACAACAAAAAAACATTTGTATATTTCAACTAGTGACAGGTGTAATATAAGGTCACTCGATACACAGCATTGATTAGATGCTGGAGGCGTAACACTGATGTCTAACACTGCTACACATAGCAATCCACACATTTTTTTTGTTTCGTTTTTGTTTTTTGGTTGACTGATGCACAGGTAGCACAGCAGTACTATGAATCTTAGCACAGTTCAAAAACCCTTTTTTTTGCACACATTTACCAATTGTATGCTGTAAAGTGACTCTATAACAAAAAAAAAGAACAAAAAAACCCCCCAAAAAACTAACCCACAAAATGAAACATGGATAACACCGATGCCGTGACAAGGCAGTTAAACCTGAGTTCTGTTTTGGAAGTGGTGTCTCTTTTTTCTGTTGATAGTATTCTATTTCTATTCAGGCATTGTTAAACTGTACTATATTTGAGCATAAACTCAACCACTTTCTGTTAAATACACAAATGATTTCACAGTTTGCTGTCAAGTCTCCAGACGTGACCCAGCCCCTACTGTATGCTGTCAACAAGCAAACTCCTCGAAGTTGCCTAAAGTCGGGTGACGAGGTAACATGTTCGGCGTGAATCCGAGGCTGTCCGAGTGACTCCGGAGGGTGTCACATGTGCTCTGCAAAACACAGGGGGAGGAGGGGAAGGAGGGAAGACGAGTTCAACAGGGTTAAGGGAGGCGCGATGCAGGGAATAGTGGGGATGGAGGAAACCAGTGAGTCACAGGTAAAACGAGAGCCACCGTGTCGGGGTGTGGAAGGAATAAGAGGGTAAAAAAAACCCCAAACCATATCATGATAAAAATAAATTAAAACAGAGGGGAAAAAGTGTATGATGATTTTTAATGTCACAGTAACAAAGACGGGGATTTGGGTTGAATTGAGAGCGATGATTGACAGAAACATATGTGGACATCGATGTGGAAATACATGTTTGAGATTCCCAGTTTGAACACGTGGCATATGTTTCACAGGTAGCAAAGAAAGATGGGAGGGGACAGTGGAGTGAGATGAATAGAGGAGGGAGAAGAGAAAGAAAAACAATATATTTTAGTCCTGGTTTTTTTTTCACTACCATATGAAATTCTAATTTTTCAGGAATGTGAAACATACTGCATATCTTTTATCCCCCTCCGAGTACAAAAGGTGCCAATCAATTACACTGGGGAAATGTGGGCAACAAACATCTATAAACCCACTTACAGTTCTTGGACAAAAAAAAAAAAAAGTGTTTTGTGTAAGCTCGTGCATGCAGACCTGGGATAACATCACAAAGTAATGCAGCTAGTGATGTTATCCAGCATAAGCTTGAAATGCATTGCCTCTAAAATGCCCTCTGCGCTGCAGGGAGAGAAATATATCTCATGTGGTTCAGCATTTTGTACAGCAGAGTAATTATATAATCTGTTTTCACAGGAGAACTGCACTTTAACCTATGAGGAAAAAAAACCCCATCATTATTCAGTGGAAGTAGCACGGTGTGCACAGTGAGAGTAAAATCCTAGAGAATCCAACCAACTCTTGTCCTCAGCTGAGTCAATAAACACAAACACACATCACGACTGACCTGCCCTGACATGTCTGCAGATATTAAAATACTCATTGGAAAAAGCAAATGACCCCTCTTTTGTGATTACCACCAAAATCATTTGAAACCACTGAGGAAATGATGTATGAGATGATCTCAGGTATGAATGAAAGAGAGGGACAGCATGGGAGGGAGCATCTATTATCAACCGGGTGTGCTACCTGGGGTTATGATTAGGCGTGACACCAGGGCTGGTTGGGTTCTCTTGAAAATCCTGGAATAGACATGATGAAAAGAAAGATGCGTGAGGGTGACTGAAATGAAATTAAAACACAATGTAAATGTCATTGGTTAAACGTCTGAGGGAATACTGTGGGAAAGGGCTTCCGCCTTGACTTTACAATGAATTGGGAGTGGGGTGGCTTAATAAGTAGGAATAGCAAAAATCAGGCACCGGCTATGTTGATGATCACTGAGGAAAATGAAAGTCAAACTTAAAAGAAAGCCAAGTTTAAGTTAATTTATTTCTTTGTAAGGTAGTTTGAGTGGAGACGTGACTTATGGAGTAGTTGAAAAATGGGTACAGTGGCATGCAAATTGCTAGGGCAAACCTGGTCAAAATTTCCATCTTTGGGAATAATTTAGTGAGAAGAAGATGAACTAGTTCCCAAAAAATATGAAAAATCCTACTCAGGATTCTAAAAGCGTTTAGTATATTATTATTGCTTATTTCTCCCAGGAGCTTGGTAAACCTTTACCACGGTCTCAGACCTCAGCCACAAGCTCCCTTAGTCAGCTGCCTAGTGCTCTAGAAATAAAATACACGATGCTCAAATAGCAATAAAATAAATAAAAAGAAGTTGCAGATAAAAAGACTAGGTAACACTCTGAGGGACTGGGAAAACTGTCAGGAAATGGAGTAAAGTTGGAATTCTAAAAAGGCAATTAAAATAACCCCTCCAAAGCATCACAGGCATGTGAAGTGAGGGCGAGCTGTTTTCCTCTGTGGTGATACCTGGAAATATATAACTTTTGCAGAACAACCATCATAAGAAATTGCAAATTAAAAAGCTAAATAAAAAAAATCCAATTTTCCCTATGGGATTATTGAAGTATTTTTGAACTGAACTGAACGCTTAACCTGTGGACAGATTAAATTAAAACTGAACCTTTTGGCCATAATGAACCATTTTTTGTTTGGAGAAAAAATGTCGCAGAATTCATTCTGAGCTGAACATCACTGAACATCTGTCAATAGACAACAAAAAAGCTGTGACTCTAAGATGAGCCAAGAATCACAAAGAAATGAAGCCTTTTACAAGAAGTAAAAGAAAATTGTAAATCCATTGGATGATTCGGGCCACGTACTTGTCTTACTAAGAAAATAAGAAGTCATCTTTTTTTAAAATATGTAATAAATGTTAAATCTTCCGTATGACCTCTTCAAAGGTCTTTTAGTCCCTGAGCTACTCACAGTCACTGAAATTTGGACCAGGTGAGCCAAAGCTTAGAATACCACTGCATTAGTCATGGAAAACACACATGAGATGATTTATTAAAAGAAGGTGAACATATGGCATGAGTGGAGCAGAATACTATAAATATTACATTGTGTTTTGGAAAACAAAGTGTAGTACACTCCTGCAAATTAATGATATTTCTCCCAGCGATTCAGTAAGAATCCTTCAAAAACACAGACCAGTTACATCTATTTCCTTCTTACTGCCCCTTTGTTAATTTATGTTCACTGTGTATGGAGCAATGTTTTCCCTCTATAGACACTAAATTCTGAGGCAACTGAGCATGCAAGTGCACAGCTCTCATGCAGACACAAACACGTAGTAGCTTCTCCCCGATTTGACCAAAAACTGGAGACGACACATTTTGTGATGTTTCCAACATTCTGCCAAGAAAGCTTGATGCAAACAATTGATATAACCTCACAGACAAAAAAAAAAAAATGTCTGCATTTGACAAACGCCAGCTTGAATGCTTTTCATCATCACAGCAACAGAACAGGAGAATTTTTTTTCAGCTCCAGACAGTTTTTTTTATTAAAGAAAAACAAGGTCTGATTGAAGACATCAAAGTGAACTACAATGAATAGCTGATGTTATTAAGATTGCAAGTTCAGTTTCCACAGCTTTTCTACAGAGAATCGGCTCATCCTGGCATTAAGAAAATGTATCTCTGCTGTAATTAATTTTTTAACTGCCCTGTAAAAGGAGTGGAGTTGCTTCTAGATGCAGTGCATTAAACCCCTGGACTTGACAAAATGTAAATGGTTCAGAGCAAATGCCTCCCACCAACAAGCAAGCTTACAAGCTTTGATGGTTTTGAAAACAAGCCAATCATAAAATCTCGAAAAAAAAATATCTCCATGCACTTCATATCTGCTCGAGTTTCTGTTTTTTTTTCTACATTCATATGAATAGATTCTGAATTTCTTTTCATAAAAGTCCAACACAGGAGGAAAAACCGAGGTAAAATTACAACTTTTCTAAGTGAACTGTAATTACATGATTGAAGGTGACATTGAGAAGCTCCCGTTTACATTGGAAATACTGTAAAGTGTTTTGAATGAGCCGAGATAAGGACCATAACCTCAGATAATAAGAGCAGTTTATGAGTCATGAAGAAAAGTTAAGTGGAAAGCAGGTCAGACCCTTCATTTCTGCACATCCATGAACTCAGGTTAAATTACAGAAAGGTATAAACACTTGTAAAACTAAAATTAAAAAAAAGAAAAAGGTTGACAAAGAAGCCACTGCTGTAGACTTTTATCATCACACGGAATAATTTATGCTGCTTCTCAAAAGGTAAACAAGAGCGCTGTGTGCATGTTTTATACTGCTGTGATTATTCATTTATACTGTGCAGCAGAAACAATGTGTGCTGGTGTGTTATGTTTTACAGAAAAATATATTGTTTCTGCATGAGAACCATTGATGACAGTGTAGTGTGGCTTTTTTCTCTCGCTGATGCTGTTTAGTAAAAGCATTTCAAGTTAGAGCAGACATTCTGTGGTTTTGTTGTGAGTCCATCGAGTAATAAATGACATTTATTTAATTCAATCAGACTCAAAAAAAAATTACCAGATTGTCGCTTTGACAACGTTGTGGTCGTTTCTTGCGGATGAAGTAACCCAGAACCTTATCCTTAAACACCTAAGTGTAAAAAAACATCAGAAAAATATGATTCACATATCAAACATACCACAGTCAAAGACAGTCAGCACGTTGGGACATTCATTTATTCGCTTCCTGGCTGAGTTAAAACAATTTTTGCTTTGATAAAATCCAGTTGCAGCCACATTTAAAACTTCTCTGAAGCTTGTTAGTTTAAAAAAAATATAAAAAAAAGAATTTGCAGTTTTTGCAACAGTTGAATTGCAAAGCTACAAAGCTACATTCTGATTCTTTTTTTTTTGCTTGACATCA
>JAOWBL010000009.1:13224806-13251598 GCA_028564865.1 Zenarchopterus dispar | reverse complement strand
TAAAACAATTTTTGCTTTGATAAAATCCAGTTGCAGCCACATTTAAAACTTCTCTGAAGCTTGTTAGTTTAAAAAAATATAATTTGCAGTTTTTGCAACAGTTGAATTGCAAAGCTACAAAGCTACATTCTGATTCTTTTTTTTTTGCTTGACATCATTTACTAGTTCTTAAGGCAGTTGGCAGATTGTGTTACTTTTAGAGACATCCAGACTTTTACCTGCACACATTTTAATGCTAAACCACCACAAACAGCTGCGTCTTTGTATCCGCTGCGTTTGAGCAAATCCTTTCATCTATCTCTCAGCAAGAAACACATTTCACAAATGATCCGTTCAATTAGGATTAAACATCAGTAGAGTAGACTGTATTTAAAGTACAGCTGTGACTCATTTTTATGTGGTGTAAAAACAAAGGTAATTAGCCTCGAAACATAGCTGCAAGCAGCAATGAGGAGGGGTCTAAGCAGTTTGGTAAGTTGCCATGGCAATTTAATTTGAGCAGGTTTAAAGTGTGGCTGTAGACACTAATAAGAGAAAAATGTCTTTTACTTAATGTAATGGGCCTCGGTGGTCAAAGATGGATGTTTTAGTGTAATTATAAGAGTGAACCAAAAGCAGTTGCATTCTGTGAACTCAGTTTGATTTCACTGATGGTACCACATATGGTTCAGAGTTACATGCATGAATTCACCTCCAACTCACTGAACCATTTTCATAAATACAGTCCTAAAATTTCCTGGACGAACTTTATGTAAGAATGCAAATGTCCTAAGCCTTGGTTCCAGACTTATTACTGAGACTGCCTGACCAGCTGCCTGGCAAGAAGTCCAGAAAATCAGCCAGTGCACTCATGAACCAAGCAGCTTATCCTTCAGAGCATTGACGGCGAGTGTGCATGTGCTGATATGATTCAGTTGCTGCATCATATTCGTCCTTGCTGACATTTTGCTTTCCACTCGTCTGCTGATATTGTGACTGTGCGTCCAAATATGTGGTATTGATATAAGCATGAAAACAGTCATTAGGGAGTCAACCACAGTGATTTTCCAGCTTCATTTTCGGATTTTGTGAGGCTTTTTTGTTGCAGAGAACTTTTTGCTGTGAGGTGCACGTATAAGGAGCAACTGTTAACCATGTTTCCTCTGAGAGGTGGAGCCCAGTTTGGATTGGTGCTTGTGTTTCTACTGCCAAGTGTATTGGCAGGATGGCTGCAGGTACTTCTGCGTTGCACCTGCACACAGCTCTGCATAGTTTGAAAGAAGACTTCAGAATGATGCAGCTTGTGTTTATCTCCATCTTGCACAGAAGTAACCAATAAACTGACTGTAGGGTTTCTAGCTCCATCTTAAATGTAACATACTATTGATTTTGGAATACAAAAAGCCAATATGATACAGTTATTTGGTGTGACTGGCAATTTTTTTGATGATAGAATCACGAATAATTGCATACTGTGAGTGAAACTCTTTCCGAGTGCTTTCCTGCTTGATGTAAAAAGTTTGCAAGTGAAAGTCTGAACTTTATTACGTGAATATTTGTTTGAATTTCTCTGGTATTCATCTGTGAAACAGATTTTGATTAAAAAAACCCAGGGAAATATATCTAAACACTGTTCAAGATTCAAACACTTTTTTAACCATATTGTTTTAGAGGATGCTATAGAGGTAGCAGAAGAATAAATACAAAAGGCAATGTTTAAAAGTTGACATTTTGTAAAGTAAGAAGACCACACTTTACCTCATATAAATAGTCAAATATTTCCAGTATTGTTAGAACACTGGCTCCAATAAACAGCCCCATCTGACCTCCAATGTCACCTAGAGAAAACGAGATTAACAGATATGGGCAGGTACAGTAATTGAACAACGGTGCGTGAAACCTTTCGCAGCGCTGTCACATCTAATTCAGTTTATCTCCGACTAATCTGTACAGAACTATCAAAAGTGTCCATGCAGGCCCAACTTCTCATCAGACCCAACCCTGCTGCCCTTGCAAGAGCATCAGATTATGAAAATGTGCTCAGCCTGTTTCCCAAGTTCAAAGAAGAAACCTCAAAGCAACAAGCTTGAATACACAATGTGAAATGTGCGACAGGGAACATGAAATTGTTCAAATCTCACCGAGAAGCCCTGCAATTTCATAGGCCTTCTTCTGCTCAATTTTCTCATAATTCAGTGCTTCAAAGAAGATGTCCAACACCAGTATATTTTCTCTGCGGAGGACACAGACAAGAGCACACGTAGTGGGTTTTCCGTCCCATGGTATAACTTTATGTTAAATTACATCTCTCTTTTCCTGAGTTTACTTTCTTTCATTATTGTTACATTGAAGGTGAACGATGGAGACCAAGGTCATGCTATGCCACAGTGCATACATCTATTAACAGAGAAAAGAAAAGAGGCCATATCTAAATAACTGACTGGTACTAAATGATACTTACCCAATATACTGCTCAGTTTTGTTGAATTTCTTAGCCAGATATTTAGCAGATGCCTTACTGGGAATCTTAACCATGGACAGCTCCTTGCCATAGCGAGTCATGTTGCAGGGGGTCTGACAGACACAGTAATCGTTGTCTTTCTCTACCAAAAAGTCTGTGGATGATCAAAGTCATTTAAAAATATTGTGATCTCTATGAAGAATCAAACAAATCTGCATACAGAGGCTCTCAGTTTATGCTAAAAATATCTCTGCACACAACAGAATAACAGTTGCTGCCATCGTTCACTTTCCATGAAAGCAAATAATGACTGAAGAGAGAAGAGGAAGGAAAAAACTTTTTTTTTTAAATCAGTGGCGCATTGTAACATCACAAATCTTAATAGTTTCATTTTTTTTAACAATAATTTCATCATTTTTGCCTCAGCACGCTCTGAGATGAAAATGATTTCAAGCGGAAGCAGCTTGTATTATATAAAACCAGGATATGCTGCTGCTGAGCTCTTAAATTAAGCATTAATGCAAAAATACTGCGCTCATATTTCATACTGAATACCAAGTGTGTGGGCTCACCTAAAGCTGGGTCAGCACAGTCTTTGTACTGCTCAGGTGTGCAAACTGTTGAAGTCCCTGTATGGAATAATGTAACAAGAGGAGTCATTACTTATTGAAATTCTACAGAAGGACACGAAAACTATGTTTTTTCCCAGGACAGCCTGGTCTGAATTCATACCCGGCATATGAACCATCCTGCAGTTGCAGTTCTCCAGCAGGTACCGGGTCTCACAGTCGATGCGGCATGCCGTGATGCTGTATGTGGAGAAGAATTCAGAGTCTATAGGAGTAGACTTGCAATCTCCCCAAGGCGGTGGGAGGTACTGAAGCTGAAAGAGTGAAGAGCACATGTTTTCCCTCAGTATACCAGCTTCAGAGGATTAGAGGGAATAACAAAATCCAAACTCAGTGTAGCAGAAGTTGACAAGCTGACAAAACCAAACACAAAGATCTCAAACGGGGAAAAAAAAGAAAAAAGAGACACAGATGCATTTAAATGATAATGTGTACTGAGACAAAAGTGCCAGTTCGGTCAGGACAACAGTATTGCTCATGTATAGCAGCAAGCATACATCATGCATAACATTACTGATGCGGGTCTAGTCCCTGGTAGGAAGCAGAGTATCATGGGAATAGAGACAGGCTGCAGAGTTGGAACCTGAAAGGTATGTAGTTTCAGACAGGACACCACAATCAATGGACAAATTTTACAACCCTGAGAACAGAGATCAGAACAATTCACAGTCTTACATGTCAAAAATTTGTAAATGAATGAATTCAACAGACTTTACACAGCACAGCATAACATGCTGTTTTATGCTAATAAGCATTTTATTCGAGAAAAGAAAAACAATATACTGTCTAAAAGTTAATTTCGAGATTTTTATTGTTCATCATCTGCATAGGTTTTCTGATCTCCTCCCATGAGTATATTACAAAACCACGCTGCAAATCTCTACGAATTTAACAATCAAGAGTCAGCTCGCTGTGTCATTAGAGGCTGAACTCTCATTAAAAGGTGAAGAGCAGGTCCTTACTTTTATGGGCATTTCAGGGAATTTTAAATGAATCTGTACCTGAAGAATATTTAGCAGCTCAATTTTAGGGACTTAGTCATTAGACCTTTAAACTGTCACGTTTTACCCCGTATGTCAGTGCAGTTTTGTGTGTACGGTACAAGCTTCATTTCTTCTGTACTGACTAGACCTCCAACCATAAGCACGACTTTCAGTTCCCTGTAAATGCTTTGTTTTTACACTCATTAAGGATAATTAACACCTACTGCTCATTTCATGATAAAATAGACCAATTACGTACATAAACACTCAGAGATGCTTGCTTGAGTATTTAAGCGTACGCTGTAGATACTAATTGCAACGTGAGCTGGCCAAAAATCGATGTTGAAGCTTTCTTCCTGGCGAACCCCACAGAGGGATTGTGTTACCATTGTCACATTAAGGCTTACTGTAAGTCCCACCAGCTCTAACCAGGCCAACTCCAAAAGTCAAATAGTCATATAGTCAATAGAGAGAGACAGAGATTGAGTGCAAATCATTGAGGGAGTGGATTTAAAGTGGCAAGGATGATTGAGCTTTTATTGAACTTGCTTCTTAACCCCTAGTCTCTCATATCTGGACATACACTGGAGATAAAGGGCTGGTGCAATATATATGCTGAAATATAGGCTGAGGCGAGAGTTATCATGGGTGATTAACTCTAATGAATCACACTGTCTGGATTACACCACTGAGACATATAAGCAAAAGGAAAAAAAAGAAAACAGTTACAGAGCTGTACATGGAAATGAGGGGCTAAACAGACAGACGGGGGCTTTAATGAGGAAACAGACTGAGAAAAATGCCTTAAAGGACTGAAACACATTTGCTGTTCGTGACTGCAATGTGGTAAACAGAGCCGACAATGACAACAAGGACACACCGCAGATGCTGTTGCATGTTGTTGCTTCAGCCACACAGAGGGAGGGAAGGATGAGTCCATTCCTTGGAGGGGTTGGAGGGGTACTAGCAGATGAGAATCTGATACTTAACGAGTGTGTAGCAATTTGAAAACATGGTACTTTGCAGCATGCAGCAAACCCAGTCAGTCATACGCTACCCTCTGCTCTTGGGTGGAAACGAACGTTTGGAAACCGGGGGCGACCCCGAAGCCCAGCTCATGGAGGAAAGGAGGCTCTGACTGAGTGTGAAGCTGTACCTTTATGCCGGCCTCATAGGACGTCTCATCTAGGGCGAGGGGATGAGGGAACACAGCCCGCATCATTACAATTATAAAAAGACCAGTAACAGTGATGTAATGGGCAGAAACTGACACATGACTCCTCTAAACAAACTTTGTGGGACTGAGATCCTCTGAGCTCAAAAGTCAAAGCCTCCTATTAAAAATTACACTCGGTTGAATAATAGCAATAAAACAAAAAAAAACATAAAGAGTCTTAAAATAATAAGTTCTACATCTTATTATTACACCGAGGGTATAGCCACCCCACCCATGTGAAACTGACTGATATGACTGCTGGCCAGACTTTAATGACAGCCTAATTAATTCCAGTCTTAAACGTTTCTCACAGCTGTCACTGTTGCTGGCACTAGTGTTATGATTATTAATGACCGATCCCTGCTCTTTTTCTGTCAGGGGGAACATTTGCAATAGTGATTTATAAACTCTATTCACGTCTTGGAGGTGTTTGAGTGATGATACATGGAGCATTGACAGTATTTGTAAAGACAAAGAGAGAGAATGACATTTTCCTTTTTCTTTTTTCTCCAAAGTAGCTTACCAGGAATAAAATTTGTCATCTTTGTGGTGTCCAAATGTCTGTTTCATAAGACCAGAAAGGTGCCTCAATCATCCCATGTTATTTTGCTAAAACAAGACAGATTTTACATGATTTATTTCATGCTGACGAAGCGACCAAGCTGATTAACTTCAGGAGCAAAATCATTTAATCCAGGCCTCATTAATTGCTAAAGAAATTAATTAGATTTAGAGCTTAAGTATCTATTACTTCACAAAAAACTGATTATGTGGTAGAAATATTACTGAGCCAGCAGCACAATATAATACTACACTAGATCTCCAATTTAATCACTGCAAAACCTACAATCCTTTGCAGCACAGCTGCTTTTTCTTTTTCGAAGGTTTTCAGTTTGATCAAAGGACATTTGTCATTACATCCCTAGTTCTGCCTGAAAACTGACATTTTTTTAATATTTAGTAACAAAAAGAGACAAATCAGCTACTCTTGGCAACATCATATAAATGCCATTTTCTTGGACTTTTATAGGCAGTCTCTGTGAACTTATTATTATGACCTCCATGCAGGCGTTGCAATCAATGTGAGCTCAACCATAACTTCTGATTCTTTTTTTTTTTATCCATCACTGAGGGCAATGGGGGCAAAGTCATGATGCAAATATTTATTTATTCATTTTACAGTCCAAAAGAAAAAAAAAATTCCACCCTAAAACAAAACAAAGCAAGCAGAAATCTGCCAGAAGCCTGCCCTGATACCTGGTTGTTAAAACACACTTTTCAACTCTGTCCTTAAATCATTGTTCTTTTGAATATTTATACAAATTAGCTGTGGGTCATGATCTCATCTAAAAATCCTCTTTTCTTTTTAGTGATGGTGGATTTGTGTTATAAAATCACAGAATGTGAAGACATGGCAGCAGGCTTCTTTTTTTAGTTTTCTTTCAAGATATAAGCCTTCAGTAAGGATTTTCAGATATCAGTTATTTATAGCGAGATCTATAAATGTGCAACGTTTTGGCTTAATGTAGCTGCAAAGAACTAATTATGAGACACAGATATGTTTTTGTTGTTTTGATCTAATTAATGGAAGTTAATGTGTCGATGACTGAAGCCTGCTTGTCTATCACTGTGTGACTTCTCCGTTAAAGCACCACCAGAAGCGATCTTCACAGCGGTCAAATAGCTGTACTCACTTTTTTCCCCAAGACTAAAAGTAATGGATACGCAATATGATCTGCTATATATTTTTGCATGCTGTGCAGTTTGAAGTGCTTTTGGCTCTGTGAGGGACCTTATGCTCATACGCTTGATCCAATCATTACTTGGTCCTGCTCTGTCAGTATGCCTTGGCTGCCATGATCTCTCAGTTTTATTTGCTGCATGCAGTGAATGCCAGAGTCGCTGGATGGTATTATGACACATAAACTCCACATTTTGGTAATCTGATTTTGCTCCACGCTCTGTGACAAAGATAACGGATGCTGGCTGGCAGAGAGTTTTTGGGACAAACACAGAATGAGGCGAAGCGAGAGAGGTGGAGTTCGGAGGCCGATCATTAGGTACCAGTTGCTGCTGGCATGACACAAAAGTTTGAAAACCAGGGGCCACACCAAATCCCAGCTGATCAATGAACGGCGGCTCGTCCTGGCTGTGGATCTGAACCTTGATGCCTGCTTCATAGGAGGTCTCATCTGTGGATACAGCACGCCAGAAAATATAACAACAAGCGCGGCCATCTGGGAGGATCCGCTCTTTGGGCTGTTTACTGTTCCACAAGTAGTGAAACTTATCTGCTTATTAGCAGGGTGTCTCTGAGCCTGTGCGAGAAGGTAATATAGGGAAAGTGTTGGTGTGCTGGTTCATACTAAGCAGATTTACAACCAAAGCTTTATTGCTTGCCATTTACTTTATGAATGTATGGTCCGGTGATGCTGTTGCCCATCACAAATGGAAAACAATAATTCACTGAGTGCAGTTTATTAGATCTAATGCCAGTTGACGACCTGCAGAAACACATCAAGATAACGTGCTAATAAACACAGAAGGACATCACCTTTTCAGCTACTCCATAAACTGATTATTCACATACTTAAGAGAGGACAAAAGGCTGCTGGGGTTTCCAACAAAAAAACCAAAAAAAAAAAAAAAAGGAAACTGACAAGATGGAGATATTTCAAGAAAATGGTTACAAAAGTTACAGTAAATGTAACAACAGGCTTTAAGATTGCACTGACCTGTTTCTCCCCACACAGGCAGGTATTCATCCTGCTGGATATCCAGCATGATTTCCAAGCCGTTCCCCGTCCCACCTTTTAACGTGGTTAGCAAAGGGTTGCCGTCCAATCCCGAGTTGAATGTGTAGCATTTCCCATAGCGTGTATAAATCTATGAAAAAAACACAGAATAAAAGAAAAGAAGTTTGAATGAATGGCTCTCTCTAAGGGTCTACTAAGCACTGTACCTGTACAAGATGTATTGCATGTCAGCGTTTAATTGTGCAGAACAGGTAATTATCGCAGAGGTTTTATGATTTTAAAATAAGGAACAGGCACCTGACTTGGGTTTGAGGAATTAATGAGCGCTCCTCAGCAGCAGCAGCAGCAGCAGCAGCCATCAATCTTTACCCAATTTCACTCCAAATTTCCCTTGAGTGATTGAACTACTTTGCCATCATTAAATAAGAAACATATGAAGGGGAGGCTCTCTGGACATGCAAACAAAAAGCCTAAACAAGGACTGAACCACTGCCAGTAAATCACTACGATACTTAATCAAGCAGATTGTCCCTCACCAAATATCTTTCTTATTTAGCGCGCACGCTTTGCTCAACAAATCAATTTCCACCTTTTTGCTTCAGTGCTCAAAGATTTTTTTTTTCATTTTATGGATTTTTCTTGTGATGGAACATAATCTGCAAAAAATGAAAAGAAATCTTTTTTTTTCTTCTTTTTTGGTTGAATACATTCAGGATATAATCAGTTTGAGGAAAGACATAACAGCAGCAGTGATATTTGTCCCTGATTATTTGACACACAACCCAACTGTGGACGGCAAACAAATACTTTTAAATGGGATAAAAGTGAAGGTATAATGTCTAAGCCAGACAATCCTGAGAAAACCATAAATTAACTCATAGGGACATAAAAAAACCTGTGAAACTTTGACATTTACTAACAAGTTAAATATCCCACGCCACTCATAAATATTCATAATGTGTTAAAAGATTTAATTCAGAAAGAAAATGTCTTAAATGGTCTGTATTGGTAAGGTTTTAAAGGTCTCTTGAAATACTTCAGTGGGTGATTTATGGTGAAATAAGGAAAAGTCTTTAAAATAATTTTTGTGCACATTTAATTGATCATATTGATGTTTGATTTAATAAAAAGACCCTAATATTCCTAAATTATTCATTATATTTTATCATCATTTAAAAGTGGGATTGCACATATATTGAAAATGTATAATTATCACACACACACATCGCAATAAAAGTAATGAAACAAAATTTTAAAAAAGAAATTTAATGGTGTGCATTTACACTCAACTATGAATGCAAATGATATATATTTGGACATTCAAATGGACACTGACTGCTCTTTTTAAAAAAGAAAATAATTTTCTAATCGTTTGGTCATCTAAGCTATGACCAAACGTTTAAAATAATAGCTTCATTGGTTCCTTGAGTAACTCATTTTACAGTATTGTACTTTGTGCAGTTGAGACAGTGTGTTGTTGTTGTTGTTTATACAAATGTTTTTTTTCTTTTAAACTATTCACTTCTGTGATCACCACATTTCTCCTAGTTTCTGATCAGGAGAAACAGCAACTCCATCTCAGCATGGTGAGGTTGTGTTCAGGGGTCCGTGGGTAAAAAGTCAACCTGCGTGGCAAAGCTGATCTCCAGAGATCAGAATCGCTGGTCCATGTCCAGCCTCAGACAGACTTACATGCAGCTCAGCCAGATGCTGTTAGACAGAGATTTATGCCTTTTCCCCTGCCGGCTATATAATGAGGTCTGGAAAGTGACCTGAAACGATGTAACCGGTGACTGTTTTTAAGGACTTAGTGTGAACTTTGGATAAAATGAGATGGATATACTGTCACACCTCAGAAGCACCCGGACTTGCATCAGATACAAGCTCAGCTTAAATCCCAATAGTGACTACCTCCGGCTGTCTATCTAGACTTGAAGACTAATCTTTAGCATTGCAAAGACTCTGCATGAGCATGTTATAAAAAAAGAAATAAAAGAAAAGATATCACGAGCAACTGATTTGTTGCAATAAAGACAATAGTTTGAATGTGCTGTATGAGACGAGCCTGGCTTTTAATTCTGCTTATATAATCCTTGTCACAATAGTAATTTCACTACTCACCAAGTGAGTATTTTCAAATGACTGAATGCGTCACTGATTAAATGTTCTCAAGACATAGCGTGGTTTACAAATGCCATCCATTTTCATAATTCACATACTCACAAATGAATATCTGTAACATCTCTGGTGCTTCAACTTAAATTTCTAAAGCGCGTTCTTCCCCGTGCCCCACAGATGTTTAATTAGATAAGCTGAAATTCTAATTTGAACGCATATACGCATCTATCCTTGAATAATTTATAGTCTGAATTTTCTTCCTCAGTATTCATGTCCCCAAGGTTTATTGCAACATGAATACAGTGAGTGAGTGAGTGAGTGAACATAACTAAATAAAACATGTGCAAAATAGTAAGATATTCACTAAAGACATTCACGATTACACAAAGACAAGAGCGTGTTTGCTTTCTTGGGAGACTCTTAGAGGATGTCACATCTTATGAGGAGAAGTCTGTCGTATTTAAGAGGTAAAAACAGCAGCTTTGAAACATCAACGCCTCAAAACAGCCTGAGAAAGCGCTTGTTGTGAAGGAGTTTTGTCAGATGAATTATTAATGCACCTTGTAAACAACACTCATATATCCACACCTGACAAGCACCATCTTTCTCTCTTTACATACAGTGCTGAAGTTTTTGTAGGTGCAGGTTTCCCCACGAAACCTGCACTCCAGCAGCATGTCCTCCAGCTGGTGTCCGAGGCGAGCCATCATCTCTGAGGTGTTGACGTGATAATCTGGGGGAGGGGTGTAGTTGTGGAAATCCAGCAGACTCAGGAGACCGGGCTTGTGGCTGTCCTTCAGGATGGAGAGGCTCCTATTGATCACTGTGTGATTTGGATACATGAGGTCCATCCAGTAGCCGCTGTGATACAAGTCGTCCTTCGTCAAGGTGGACACGCGGAAAACGTTTTTGTTGCAGAAAGTGACAGCTGGGAAGGACATGTTGTGAGCCCAGACCATGTAGATCTTGGTGACGGCAGGGTAGGAAATTAGATAGAAGATTCGATTCCAGGACCAGGTGCAGAGGAGACTGATACAAAGGAAGAAGGCCAGCATCCAGATGAACTGCTGTGGTTTGGACTTGTCTGGAGAGAACATAAACTTCAAACCATGGATCTTGGTCTTCCTTATGAAATCCACTGTGATCTCTTTCAGTGTATTTTTAAGCAAGCTGGACTCTTTGTGCTGGAGAGTGGTCTCCTGGGCATCATTTGGTTTGTGTGGCCCTAGGGCAATTGATTCGGACGTGGATGCTTTAACCATAATTGCAAGGCAAGGCAAGTGCTTCTCTATCAAGTCCAGTTCCTCAGTAGCCCACAGGAGACTGAAATTTACTCACAGAGGCTTTCATAAACCATCTCCAGTTAAAAAAAAAAAAAAAAAAACAATCCAGGTAACGCTGACTGGAGTCTAGCTGAGTAGCAGTTTCACTGTTCAGGCAGAAAACAAAGGAAATACTCCTTGGAGAAGGTAAATTTGATTTACATAATGAGTCCTTTATGACAAAAACGGCTGAATCACTCCAGGGACAAAAATATCCAGCATAACTATCGCCAGTCCTTCATCAACACATAAACGGGTGTGATAATTGCAGATGTAGAGCGACGGCTTCATTCCCAGAGGTAATCACTTTGAAAATCCGGAGAGGCTTACCCCTGTTGCTCAGATCTTTCCCTCCTCAATCTCCCTCTCCAGTGGCAGACAATACTTACAGATTTCGGTCGTTTCTGTCTTTGTGCAGTTGCTGCCCAGACCCCAACTCCTCCCTCTTTTCAACAGATTGAAGAGATGCTTTTAAGCCTGTTGACTTGAAGCCTGCAGAAAGGAAAATAAAGCTTGTTGCCCCCCTACACATATACTCTCTCTACAGCCGAATGGAAAATAAGGTGGAGCCAGTGGATGGAATTGTTTTCCTCCGGTGATGAAGTAGACCCCCAATGTTACTGAAAGGCAGAGGGTGCTGGTATTGATCAAACTGGGAACAACTATGATAACAAAATTCTGCAAGGAAAAAGATGAAGTCTGAAATTAATAGTGAACGATGTACGGCTTTGCTTGTGGATACGATAATCTATGTAATTGATTCCTGAGCTGAGGCAGCTTGTTGAATAAAAACAGCAAAATCCCCTTTAAAACATCTGAGATGTATTTGTCACAGCACACTCTCTACATCCTCCTTTTCTACTAGTTTAAAATATAATTTCACAAATCCTGAGTAATGAGGGCTGTCATCCTGCTGCATGCAGCTGTGGCTCTGGTTGATATTAAAAGTGCTTTGCTCCATTTATGTGAGACTGTCAGGATTCTGCTTGGCAGGGAGCTCAGCTTCATTCTTATTTCATCTTCTTTTCATTACATTAGCGACAACCTTTTCAGTTTGCAATGTGAGAATTACTCTATATAGATAAATTGATCAACTGAACCTTATATATGATTATGAAAAATATTGTTATTTGAAAAATGTTATGTGTGCACATTTGCATCTTTAGGTTGTAAGAGCTGGTCAAAAATGAATTAATTCAGCAGACATAACTGGTAAAATGAACTACACATCAGGAGCTGTGTATATCACTGATTACAGTGTCAAAACTAATTTGCTTCAACTTCACATATTGTAATTCAGTGTCCAATATTTTATCTTCAAATCAAAAACCAAGACAAGAACTTAGATGCGATGAATAAAATACCATCTAAAAGAATAGACTGCAGAGATCGAGCAGGTAGCATGAGGTAAATGTGGAGCACAGCTGGCAGGTGTGATTCTGAGAGGAACCTGCAGGAGGTCACTGACAAGAAATATTTCTATCACAGATCCCCATAAAGCCACAAACTGCTGTTGTTAGACTTGGATTTTTCTTCAAAATGAACCAAAACAATATGGATTACTTGTCAGAATGTGATTCCCGTGTTCACTCATTTACTTCTCCATGTGTAATGGGCATGCGGTAAATTGAGATTAATGATGCGTCATGGCATATATACCCCAATATTACGCAGTACACCAGAAAAAGATGATGTGAACCCCTTTGAATGAACTGATTTTCTGAAGTCATTTGCACAATCTTCCCCCAAGTCAACAGACAAACAAAATGTGCTTAAACTCATAACACATAAACTATTTCATATTCTTGGATTTCTACTGAGTATGCCAAGTAAACCTCACAGTCCTTGTGGAAAAAGTAAGTGAACACAAACTTTAAAATTTGACTTTCATAAGAAGCATCTGCTGGTGTGAATCATGCCCCCCCCCCCCCCCCCCCCCCCCCCCCCCAAAAAAAAAAGAAAGAATACCTTGAAAACTTATGATCAAAAGCAGATGATCTTCATGAGACTGGAAAGGAGAAACAAAGTTATCTCAAAGTGTTAGTACTGAGGTTACACTTCCTGGAAGAGGGAGCCCAGCTAAAATGACTCCAAAGACACAACACAGAGTCCTCGATGCAGCAGAGAATAACCCGTTTGTAAGACATAACTGGAACTGGCAAACATCTCGGTTCATGAGTCAGCTATACATAATTCACCGAACAGGCAGGGGGTCCACAGCAGAAAAACACTCAGAAAGCCAATACTCTTCAAAAAATAAAAATAAAATAGAGGTACGTATATCACTTTGTGCCTAAAGTTTGCCAAAGAGCACTTTGGTGGTTCTGGACTTAAGAAACATAAGCTGAAAAGTTCAGCACTGTGTGTGATGTGGAAGAACCGAGTTTACCAACATCAAAACATCCACATACTGAAATATATGGTGGAGAGAGGGCCATGATTTCAGCTTGTTTTGAACTGAATTGAATAATATGTTATTAATCCTCAAAGGCTATTTTGTTCCTACAGAGCGAATCATTTTCTTTTTTGCCATGACAGAACCAGAACTTTGACACGTGAGGGGAAAGGCATCGATCCCCTGATCTGCTGGTTTTCAGTTTAATGCAGAAAACCGGTTTACCTCATGGGGTTCACATACTTTTTCTTGTCTCTCTGGTATTTCAGGATTTGGGTGAGATTGTGTATCCAAGTGGGTTTTTCCTGCCCACTCACCCTACCCACAGATACTGTCAGTCTTAGCCTGAGTCACTAATAGGGCATACGTTGCTTTCCAAATTATAATAATTATTTTAAATTACACATTTGTGATGCTGGTGGTGACAGATAAATGAGCAAGAGAGTCAAAGTTTAAGGCATTGTAAGGACATCGACATGAACAGGTTGGTGATGAAAGTCTTTTTGATATAAGTATTAATTCAGCTGAGACAAATTAATATGATGGTTTCTTGTTTTTCTAACTCAGAGAACCCTGAGAGCTGATTTATTTCCAGGAATGTATGAAACAAAACTCTTAAAATAATAAATCATAACTCCAACCTGGCATTACTAGCATCTAGTTGAAATGAGCCTGTTATTAGCCAATAAGAACCTTTTTTTTATAGTACTGAGAAATTCATATAGTTTAGTTATATAAATATCACACCATTATGAAGGTCACTACATTTATGTTATTAACAAATTCTACCATTTCACCATTACCATTTTTTGAGAAAACAAATATTGTTCATGTCTTTACAATAAAACATCATGGGTGCAGAGTGTTTTGTTTTCCTCTCCTGGGGAACCAGCTCCCGGTTTTACATATGAGACACACACACACAAACAAAATACAACAATTTGGAGGAGCATATCTAACTCGTTGATCTTTTTATATGCTTTTTATTTTAATATACACATATTTTCTTTTTAATGATGTGTTTGTCATGTTACAGCTATTTGCAAATTGCTTTCATAAGTATAGTTAATCTCCTAACCTCCTACTCCTCCTTTTAAGAGTCTTTCTGTGCTTAAAAAGTGAAAAATAAAATTGATTTAAATATATAATAATATAGTTTCACATGATTAAATGTGTGGAACAGTGTCTAGCAAATTATAGCTTCAAATTTTATCAGATTAATGAGCCATAAACATTTAATTCTTTGATTTATGATCACTGCTGCAAGTCCTAAATCTCTAGGTACCATATCATTTATTTAAACTCCTCAACGATTTAGAGGAATTTTACAGCTTTACTTGAGAAGAGCAGAACAGGTTGTTCCAGCTTTGAGCCTGAGTTTTAATAGCTCCCATTTTGATTCACTGTAATTATTATTATCATTATTATTATTTTGTCTCTTGTGATGGACTGAACGGATGCACTCTGGCTAGACACAGTTTTTGGGAAACATTACACAGGCTATGTCATAAGAAATAGTGCATTATTGGACTAAATAGCTTTAATTTACTTCTTGACTGTCCATCTATCACTCAGCTTGCTGGTTTCTAACTTTGTCAGTTGTTTATTGCTGTGGAGGTAATGCATATATCCTGTATTTACTGTCTCTGGAAGTGGTGCAGCATTAAGCATATGTGATAGATTGATTGGATTAGTCTTGTCTATGAGGATTTCTTTATTGCTGTTTTATCAATCTGTGTATAATGAAAGATCACATAATAAAATAAGATGGTCTGAGTGTTTCTATTGTATTCACAAAAACAGCAGAGATTTCAAATCAGGCATATCAGTGGGGATATAGGACAACCCCACCACCATCACTCCCACCCAAATAAGTTACTATTATTAATGTGTTCTTTTTGTGTGAATTCATTTAACAAAAGACATTCATTCAATTAAAATACTGGCCTATAGCCGTCTGAATACTGCAATCACTCAGTAATATAGAGCACTCTGGGCAAGTGGTAATGATTATTCCTACCTATGAAACTGCCATTCCCATTTACTGAGAATGAGTTCTTGCTGGTTGCAGCTTTTTATTCATATCTTCCTTGGGATAAAGCACATATGATCTCTGTTTTAGCGTGCAAGCATGTAATTAGGCAATTGTGGTACAATAAAATTTGCTAAATTCAAAAGCTCAGCTAATTGCTGTTTGGCAGAAATTGAAAAAAAGAGAGATCTGTTTAAAGGGTTGAAATCTTGGATTTTTACATTTATTGCTCAGTTGAAAAATGGACTGTGATATCATTGGCTGTCAGGGTATGACACTAATCATCCACTTTTATGTTAAAGCCAAGATGAACCCCTGAGGCCTCATTAGAGAAGAAACAGAGTTTTGATGGCGTAAAAGGGATGAACTCTATCAAGGGGCAGGGAGAATATTTGCAACCAAAAGAAATCCTGGCAGCAATTATAACCACATCACAAATGCACTAAGCACAGACGGGGAGGAGATAAAGGTGGGAAAAAAAATTTTTTTAAATAACACTTTCCACTGGCGTCCAGTTCCTGTAGAGCCGAACTGATGAGCTGATTCATCACTGCCAGCCACAATAGTATAGATGAGGTTTCACCTGGTAAGTGTGTGTGTGTGTGTGTGTGTGTGTGTTATCATAGCAACATGCTGGTTGGGTATCGTAGCAGATTACATCACAAGATGGACCACCATTTTGTGGATGATTTTGCACTTGTTAAAGCAGATTTTCATAATTTGAATAATAATTAACACCCAGGAGTAAATTTTCGTTTGACATTTGGCTGTCAAAAGACTACACATAGTAAGACAATGTGTGGATAATGGTCATTCTTTTAAAACCATGTTTTTATAAAAAATGCACAGATCATATTTTTTAACATTAATTCTTGTAGTTGAGATAAAAATACTAATCTTTTCCCTCTTTATTACTAGCCTACCATCAATGGAAGCTATACATGAACTAAATAAGCTACTGAAGCGGGCATCTGGCTTACTTGCTGCTTGTTTTTTGGACTTAAAATGAATTTTTCTTTAATTTCACCCTGTAAGTATAGAGAAAGTTTAGAATAGACAAAGCAAATACTTTCCACAAGAGTTTCAATTACTCCCATAATTATTTACTTTGATTTTTCTTTCTCTCTCTCTCTCTCTCTCTCTCTCTCTCTCTCTCTCTCTCTCTCTCTCTCTCTCTCTCTCTCTCTCTCTCTCTATGTCTCTCACTGTCTCTCTCTCTCTCTCTCTTTCTTTCTTTCTTTCTTTCTTTCTAAATTAATATCACTACTTAGACCCTTACGATGTACAATATTCTTCCCTGTTCTCACCAGGCACCAACCATCTAACTTCTGAGTTTACCTTAATGCTTAAGAAAGATTTGTGGTAGTTCCTCAATTGACCGCTAGAGGGCAGCTCCAAAGGCGAGTCAATCTCAATTCAAAAAACCATTTTGCTCTCGAACTTTTAATTTCTCACCCATGACAACTCTTTAAATTTTATTTTGCACCACAACAGGAGAATTTATATAAATCGATAAATGTATTACTAATTTCATTGACTGACAGTTCAGCCATTGGGTAACCATTATCACTTCCTCTGTAACTGTCATGCTGCTGCACTTACCAAAACAACTGGTGGTTTGTACTAAAGCCAGCGTTTTCTAAAAGCAATAATAATTTCTGATTTTGCTATTGAGGCAACATGGCTCTCATACCTCTGGTGAAAGGTCACCGAGGTGGTTAAAAAGCTCCTTTGTAGCAGAGCACCAGGAGTGGCTGAGAAACAGTCAGAGTTCCTTCAGGCTCTGGCTGATGTGAGACCATCCTGGTTAACACATCTCCAAAATATCAAATCAAATCAAACTTTATTTATATAACACTTTTTGTACAATAAAATGCAGCACAATGTGCTTAACAGTGGAAGCAAAGTCAATCCCACCCACCCACCCCCCTTTCGGACCATCTGTAATCCCTGTTAATGGTAAAACACAATCAAAGATGAAAATAAATAATAACATGGAAAACATTGCTGGGTACAGAAGAAACAGTGAGGGAACACTATCACACTATCACAGGGAGTCATCTGCATCAGGAGATAGCTGCTACACCTGGGGGCCAGATGGCATGGTAGGGGGCCATAACCCATCTTCGGGGAGGAGAGAGTGCCAAACACCACCTCTGTTGGATGGATGTATGGACCCCATTGCAACCCAGGGAGGAGAAGACTGTTGCTATAGCAACCGGAGTCAACAGCCTACCCAATGCAGAGGACTCCCACTGAGAAAAAAATGGAGTTAAAAAGTAAAAAGGATGAAAAATATAAACATAAAAATAAGAGAAATAAATAAATATATCAAAATAAAAAACAGAAGAATAAGAGAAATAAATATATCAAAATAAAAAACAGAAGAATAAGAGAAATACATAAACATATAAAAATAAAAACAGACAAATAATAGATAATAATAATAAATTGTAATAGACAAATAAGTTTCTCTCTCTTAGTCCTGGGACCAATAACTAAAACTTTGGTTTTTGTCCTGGCTGAGTTGCAGAAAGTTTTCTGCCATCTATGATTTCATATCTAAAATACATTTAAAAAGATCGTCAGTTAGCCATGTGTCTTCAGGAGACACGCAGCTGTGTGTCATCAGCATAGCCAGCACTGGACCAGTTAAGAAAAGGGCTAGAGTGGCCAACCAGGTGCCTAAGTCTATTTATAAGAATTAGGTGGTCTGCTGTATCAAAGGCTGCACTTAGATCCAATAGTACCAGGACTAAAATCTTGTGCGAGTCCAAGTTGCACCTAAAATCGCTGATGATTTTTAATAATGCTGTCTCTGTACTGTTTCATCCTAAAACCAGACTAAAATCTCTCAGAAACACAACTTTTGCTTAAAAAAATAATTCAGGCTGATCAGCAGTGATGATGGCGTTGCACCAGCCTATCATAGTGAATAAGGATCTGAGCCAGTTTCCTATCCTCACCTATGGCCTTGAGCTGTGGATAGTGACCGAAAGAACGAAACTGCAAATACAGGCAGCCAAGCAGGTTGTCTTGGCTCTCCCTTAGAGAAACGCAGAGAGAAGCTCAGTCATCGGGGTTCAGAGAAGAATTGCTGAACCTTTTTATTAAGAGGAGCCAGACAATGTAGCATTTGGTGAAGAGGACCAAGGACTCTCAGCTGGCTTGGGCCTGGAAAAGCCTCGGGATCCCCCTAGCTGAGCTGGACAAAGAAGCTGGGCAGATGGAAGTCCGGACTTCCTTGGTTATGCTACACCCCCACCCCCACCCTCCATCCCCCCTGCGGACCAGACTTCTGATAAGGGGTAGAAGATGGATTAATGGATGGATCTATCTTTATTTGATATACCAATATATTTTTACTAACGTTACTGACATAAGTGCAATTAACTTTGTGAAACCAGGGCCATGGTATGAAAATATATCTCTAGGTGATTTCACAGTTCAAAAAGGCACATAAACTACATAAAATTTATCAATGAAACATGACACCAAAAGGCTTTATACATAATATACCATACTCCAATAAAGATCATCAGGTCTTTCATGTTCAATTAGATTAACTATGAATACATAAAAAATACTTTAAAAAAACAAAATAAAAACAAGAAACAAATGTAAATTTCTGCAAGCAAAACCTAAAACATGTTGTGTTGTGTATAAGACAATAAAAAAACATGGATATATGCATACATTGTGTATATGTATGTACATCATCTCTCCCATGTGCTGAATGTAAAAATAACAATAGGACAAAAATTTTTTTGGCATCTCTCACATTACATCTTCCTATCCCTTGTCAGTTTTTTTATGCCAGAGATATAAGTCAAATTATACTTGGATATAAATATCTTTGGTTATGTTTTTTGTGTACTATTGTAAACTGTTTAGGCAATGATTGTAAATTTGTTGGACATTTCATGTATTAAATGCTATTAGATCATGATAAAGGAATCCAACGAGGCTTCTGAATTTATAGCTCATTTAGCTCAGAGGGTCCCCCTCCAGGTCCCTATTATATCAAAGGTTTCTGACTTTGTCAGTCCCTGATTTTCTCTTCCATCATTACTTCCTTGAGTCTCTCGTGATCTCTGCCATAATGCCTACTGTAACTTTAGTAGTTAGAGTCATGTTATAGCTATCTCTGTCTGCCGTTGTTGATGTGCAACTTCTGCTGGTAAGTAATACAAAGTACTTGTGAGAGGAGACCAGGATAGGAATGCAAAGTTACATTGGGTGGAAGGACATGGGGGCTAGATGACTCTTCCTAAAAATATCAGTTATTTCTTCAAATGAAATTGAAACTTGTATTTAAAGTTACTGCAGCTTGGAAAATTTAAATATAATCGAGACAGATTTTCACTTCTTAGATATTTAATGAATCCGAATAATAAGTTGAAGAAAAAAAGTCATATTTATAAATGATCAGAACACTCAGTTAATTTGTCTCAAGGATCTTATTGTCCAACATATACAAATGGATGAAGAAAACATTTGATTTTCACAATCAATAAGCTAATGTATAAAATATGTTAGCTTCTTATTGCTTAGGGCATGAATTGGAAAAATGTTCAACATGGTAAACAAGTTTTTACCAGACAGTTTTATATATATATTTTATATACAAAGATTTTATATATATAAAAAAGACAGGGAGTCCTTCTATCATAATAGATGGCACAGAATAGCAGTCAACAGTAGAGCAACTGAAACCAGAAAATGCTTTGAAAATTTGTAAAAACAGCTGACAAATACTTATAATCCTTTTTGGCTAATTGAATCATGGATTAACAAACAAATCCCCTAAGCTCTGACAGAAATGACCTTTTCATCCCAATATGTAATCAGTACGTTTGAAATTTGGACAGACCAATCAAAAGAGAATGATATATATATATATATATATATATACACACATAGATACATATATATTTATATATAGGTGTGTGTGTGTGTATCTGTATATACATAATCAGCATTGAAATTTATCCTCACATTTATTCTTACATGAATGACAGCTTGAAGCAAGGAGTATTCAGAGTTGGAATACATGCTGTGACATTCTGGTTGTGCTGTAATTTAAAATGACCTGAACAAATGTAAAAATCTAGCAGAACGTGCAAGAGTGGGCAATTTGCAATCACTGTCACTCTGGTCGATAGGCAGCTTCTTTAGCAGAGGGAGACATCTTGTGGTCTGCCTCTAAATGAAAATAACCTCTTTGTGCCTTAAAAAGCAACACAGCTACAATATGTGCACCACAAGTTATGAAAGGCAAGTAAATATGGATTTTTTGCAGGGGCAGACTATAATCTGAAATACTTCTTGTAACATTCATCTAAAGAGGAAAATATTGGCACGTACTTTGCAAAAATAGTATCTAAATTGAACAGTCCTGAAGGAGAATACATTCTACGCATCTTTGTTTTCCTAAAATGTATACATTTTTCAAGTTACTGCAGTAGATATTTTCTCTGAATGAAATGGAAGGGCTTGCTGCTACTTACTTGACATCTGCACTAACTGTAAACATTTCTTGACATTGCTATAGGCCAGTGTATCCTCTCAGTTAGTCTAGGCGAAGTGCAGATGCAGTCTGTATCAATAAAAACCAGAGTTAGCTGGCTCTACCTGATGTCTTTCTCCCTTGTTCAATTTTAGGCAGGATTGGAAAGAAGAAAAAAAAAGTCAGCTCTCACTCAGGTTTTCAGTATGCAGTCTGCAGCTACGCACTGATAAACTCGTTTCTCCATTTTTTTCACTGGCGCCTTTCATTTGCTTGTGGCATCCCCCCGACCCCAGCATTCTTTCATCTTATTTGCTCAGCTGGATGCTTGTGATAGCCATTCCTAAATCCATTTTGACTACATCCCCCAGAATTAAGCAAAAGGAAAACTAAAAGATGCATGAAAGTACAATAGTGTAAAGGCATTATCCTTCATGTGATATGGAATCATATATTTTAAATTCCCCAAAAATCTATGTATAAGTTCATTTTGAATTGTAACTGCTGTGACTTCAAAATCGTATTGGTTTTTCTTTAATATGTGAAAACTAATTACATCATTATACTTAAAAATATATCTTCCTCTGTACTGAGGCATACGGTGCTGAGGAGAAGCTCACCTCCTGTGCAAGGAATTGCTTTTATAGGATACTAAAGCTCATTATTGGAAACAAAGAATGGGTTTGATGGATAGCTGAATATCAAAAGGAAATGTGGTATGAAACCACAAGCCATTTTTGTCCCATAACTATAAGCTAAATCTGATTACAGCACATCCCTACAATGACAGAAGGCAGGTAATCTTTAAAATAACATAATGACTCTTGGTTTTGGACAGAGCCCTGCTTGTGTCTTGTGCCTCCACCTAACAAGCTAATTAACTTAAGAGGTTCTGTCAACTGGCACCTTTAACGTCTGCTTCTTGTAGTGTCTACTGCCTGATGTGCAAGTCAGCAGAAAGCATCCTCACTGTGTTCCTGCAACGAATTCCTTCAGTATTCCTCCTCAGCGCCATTGATTACACTGCCAATGCGGCAGTTACAGTAACAGTGACTCCCACACCGGCCGTTACTGACACAGAGATATGGAGGAAACGCATCAGGTATTGGTTGGCATGCCTGTCATTTCAGCTCACTGACTTAGATTTGTGTAGTCTATTGTTTGCACTCCTGAGCTCCCCCTCCCCCCAACACACACACACACTCGCACCCCCCCATTTTCATTTTATGCTCTAGGCAGCGCTGTAATTTTGTGCTCCTTTACACACCTCTTCCCTTCATCTCCTCTAATGCTTCCAGTTGTGCATCGGGGCGCTGGCTCAGCTCCAAAGCAGGCTGAATCAGAATGATGGTCCTGAGCTCAGTCCTGATCCCACCTCAATCTCAGCACAGCACAAACTCCTTTTTTTTTACTCCTTTCTCATTTCTTTCTAATTTGTCTTAGTGCTCTCATTCCAATTTATTTCTTTATCCCTTTTGACATTTTTTTCCTGTCTAATATATTGTTTTCCCCCTTGGTCTGCATCCAGATCCGTTGTTTCTGAACATGCCTGAAACTCAAGCTTGACTTCAGCTCCCTTTACTTACCTTTTTTTTTTCTTTGACCTCCAAAGCCAATTTCAGCATCCAAATGAGATCGCAGTGATTTTAGTAAAGCAGCACATTGTGGTTTCTTGTCTGGCAAACCCTGAAATCTGCCAACTCCACAAACAAGCCCTGAAGTCACTTTAAAAAGTTATGTGAATCATAGTTCTTTGGTTTTGAGACAATCTAACACACTGACAGGAAGTCCAGTCACAACACAAAAAGATCTGCGGTAATTGGATGAGTGTGCAAGAATGTCTCTGCAATTTCACAACTAGGCTTAAGTGCTGAGCTGCTGATCGATTGAAATGATACTCCAGTGACTTCAGCATGCATTCTGCATAAAGACGCTGATAGATGATTTATTAAGTCAGATCCCGTTTTGCAAATTTAATCTACAGCAATGGTTTGAGGAGTGTTAGGGCACTTGCACTTCTCAAGATTAATGAGGTAATCAATCACACAGCAGCTCATAGGCAGCATGTGAAGCACTAGGATTGATGCATGAGATTAATTTGATAACAAATTACAAAATATTTAAGCAAGTCTCCTCTGTGAAAGGTACAGCCAACTGGAAAAAAAGATACAGTCTTTTAGTTCCAAGTTTTTTGATGTGTGCTGGTTTTTTTTTCATTTATTTATTAGGGCAAAATAATAATAATTAAAAACATCTAAAGAATGGTCGGCGTACCATTGTTTTATTGATGAGTTGATCAATCTATTGAGTGCATTTGATTAGCAGCATTTGGCTAGTCCTTACCATCATTCCTGTGGAAGCAGTGTGGGTGTCTTGTTTTGCACAGACATTTTCTCCATTTTAACTTAGCATTTGTTCAAATATTAATAATAATAATAATAATAATAATAATGATGATGATGATGATGATGATGACTGTGTAATATTTCATAAGTCCTCTTCGTCTAGTTGTCATTTAAAATCATAATTATTTTTTTAATCTAATTTGATGACCTGTCCCAAACATCAAAGATTTGGCCCAAACTCTGCCCACATCTGCAGGTGTCTTTGGTCCTCATTTGGCTTTGACTGACGACACTGACTCAGGGTGAGTTTGACTGGCTTAACTTGGAAACTCCGACCATACATGACCCAATTCTTCCTTTTCTTGGGGCCAACGACTGCCCTCACACTTACTTTGACAAGTAACCCTTGTCAAAAGTTAACTTATGAAATCTGAGCCACATCTGGCTCATACCAGACATGCTAAACACCCAAGCTATGCCCAGTTCTTAAACTTTGGAACAGATTTGGCTCACATTTCACTTGAACAATAGGTGACCCAAGGTAGTCCCGATTAGACCCAAATGTGTCTGCAATCTGAGTAAGGCCAGATTTATTGAAACATCAGAATTAAGCAAAGATTACAGTTTCTTTTCCACACGACTGAATATGGCTGTGACAGATTCAAGGAGTGTAAGTCATAACCAAACATGTGCATAAACTTTTACAAAAGCAAAAAAATTAAAAATTAAAATAAAATTAAAAATCCATCAGTTTCATCTAAACACTGCTTGTTTTCACAGACTCATGTACACACACAAAGACACATATCACACAATCAAGGCTGTTTCTGCATGAATTTATCAGACATATTCAGCATTTCAATCTAGAAGATTCACTTTTCCTAAATAAAGTACAGCCTTTAGTGACATTGGCATGATGTTTTCATTTGACAATGTGATTTCATTGTTAACTAAACCACACCGGGCTCCTCCCTGGCCATGACCTGGCTGATGCCCACAGCCCCACACACCTAGAGACTCACTGGCTGAATACAGGAATTACAAACAAGAGCAGCACAGAGAAGAAGCAGGCGAAAATATATCCACTTTTACTTGCAGTGTTTCCAAACTTAATGGCTGAAACATTAGTCTTTAAAATTAGTCTGGTGGCAACCCAGCTGTACTTGTGTCAAATATGCAAACCTGCTCTCTAGCACACAAAGACTGCTGACCTGTGTCCTTTTATATGCATCTAGTAGAAAAAATTGTAGCGTCTTCAAATAAAACAAACCAGCTTCTACTGTCGTGAAACATAGTGAAAGAGGTTCTGATTTCGTGTGATCGCATCCATGAATGGAACACGTAAGACCTACCATGTTCGCAACAAAAGCAAAACTCACAAAGTAGTTTCTCCATCAAAGTTGGTTGATGATCAAATCTATCAAGTGTCTTAGAACACAATAAAAAAACATTTTATGGACACATTAACATGGATAAAATCTTGAGTTTTACAGAGAGGGGCATGAGAAGCAAGATCGACAAGAGGCAAGAGCATTTTGGTGATTTGTACATAGAAAGCTAGTTGACAGATGTTGTCTAGCCTGTGTGCGAGTCACTTTCCAGTGATGTTTCTGAAGTATGCAATGGGCATAATCTCAGTTTCATCCTGCCTCTGAGCCTCCTACAGTAAAACCAGCAGGTCGGGGGAGTTGAGTAGAGGGAATTCAGGCAGCTCCATGAATCTTTAATTAGTTCCCCTATACTTAGGCCCTCTGTGCATCTCCAGTTTCGGAAATTTATCTGAAATTTGCCCTTTAAATGTGAGGATGTGAAAAAGCCAAGGTCGCCCCAGCTAACCACAGGCATATCAAAATCTGCTGCTTTGTTTCAGGAACAGTGATTCAAATTTGGCAAGCAGGTATGAATCTGAAGCCCTTCTGCAGGAGGACGATTAAGTTCTATTCAAATTCTGCTGAAATGCTTTCATCTCTTTGGTAAAGGCCTAGAAAATGACATGTTTGAAAAGAAAATGAAAGCATGCAAAAAAGAAGAAAAAAAATCCCAGACCTTTTTTCATAGCTACAATAAAACTGTTTTATTGGTGATGTGCTTCAAATTTTCTTTAAACATTTGCACATTTTGTGCCATTTCTGCTTTAAAGATTGAAGTTCTCCTCGGGCATTTACAAAGAAAATAATGTGCTGAGAACTCTGCCGGTCCTGAAAACAGCATATGTTTACTTCATAATGCATGATGTATGATGTCAGCAGAGATTTGTTAAACCATATGGCACCTCAGCATTTCACATGTTTCTGAGGACCCTTTTAAAGAGGTAATGCTTGCTTCACCTTCAAGAAAAATAACTAGTAGCAGAAATCCCGATAATAGGAACTGGACAGAATACAACCGGCATCAGCATGGAGGAAAATCAGGAAATGCATCTCTTGCAAACAAAGATAATGCAAAAATGCTGTTTATATTCTTCAGGAACTTTCCTTACGTTACATTCTCCTAGCTATTCTTACTCCTGAAACTACTTATTTTTCCAACTAACATTTCATTATTCATTATGAAAATGGAGGATTATGTAAAAGAAAGAAAAAGACAATTATGAGGTGACAACATAATTTGAATTAAAGTGATGTCTTTTCCACTAATAACAAATGAAACTATTCATTATGACAATGCTTATTTTATTCCAACAACCAGACTTCTTTCAGCAGATCTCTGATGTAATGTCTCCCGGTGTTAGTACACATAAATTGACTCATTTTTCCTTTTACCGTGGGCAGAATGAAGCATCTAAACTGTCTTATCATGAAGACCATTACATAGCTCATAGATGTTCACATTTCTTGCCCCAGGCTTTCAAATATGTTCAAATCTTGGTCTCATCCTCTCTATTAAGCATGTACTTCTTTTTCAGATATTAAATTTGACACTTTTTGAAAATAAATATTTGTCCAATTAATAAATCACATTTTAGGATGGTTTATATATATATATATATATATATATATAGATAGATAGATAGATAGATAGATAGATAGATAGATAGATAGATAGAT
>JAOWBL010000009.1:13192917-13221572 GCA_028564865.1 Zenarchopterus dispar | reverse complement strand
ACAGACAGACAGACAGACAGACAGACAGACAGACAGACAGACAGACAGACAGACAGACAGACAGACAGACAGATAGAAACGAGAAAGGCTGTAGAAAAATCCATCCATTGTCTTCCCGCTACTCTTTCTATTCCTTCCAAGAAACAACCACAGTGATTTGTTCATTTAATTAATTTAAGAATCTGTTTGTTATGAAGTCTGTTGAAACTAATGCAGAGCGCTCTTCACCCTCCATATGCGCTATGTCTTTAAAATCCCAATTCTGAATCGTTTCCATGATTGTTGTTCCAAGCGTCACTGTTCTCTGGTTAATCTCATCACATGTTCCCTCGTCTCAGGCAGGGCCAATTTCATCATTTTTACTATTTTAATAATGCATGTGGAAGAGACGATCAAACAGATGAAGACAACTCTAATGAAACTGTATTTACGGCAGTATCTACAAATACTGTGAAAATAAGAATTGCTGCTTAGTTACAAAATGCTACACTGGTGCTTGTACTAACACATACTGAAACGCAAAATAAACTCCTGGTGAATTGTCACTTGACAACAGCTTCCCATCCGTGCTGTCAAATGAGGACAATTACCAGACCCATACTGAGTTCATTAGTATAATGATTTTCTATTCTGCATCTTAAGCTCTTACATGATCTTCTTCACTCGCCATTTAGATTATCAAGCTAAAACACAGCAACAAAAACATGCATGGAGCACATAAAACACACAGTCCATCAAACATGTTCAATTACAATACTGCTTCTAATACTTCAGAGGGATGTGAGGGAATGAACAAAGTCTGTTTGAAGAGTCACATATTGTTGTGATAGCCAAATATGTCCAATTTAGATTAGCTTAAGTTACTGAAAAGTTGTTAAATGTTGCAGTTAGAGTTATAAGTTAATTCAGGTGAAGAATTGCACTTCTTTTCCATCATTTACAAGTGCTTCACAAACAAGATTTTCTTTTTTTCTACATTTAGCAACGTTGTCTTGCCATGTTTTTTTTTTTTTTTTTTTTTGGCTTTCCATACTCATGACATTTTAATGTTAAGTTTCTGTTGGTGCATAGAGAACCTTAGAGTTAGCTTTCAGTGTTGATAATCAATATGGAAAAGCAAGAAAGTACCAGGAGATAATGCCAGTCCAATCGTCAATAAAGGCAAGTGTTTATGTGGAGTTTGAATTTAAAGTATTTACAAGGTTGGAAAGTGAAGATCAAATACTTAAAGAATGCCACTAACTTTTTGGTTCACACCATCTGCAATCAACTAGAACTGAAAAAATTTAACTCCTAACAAGCGCCCCCAGTACCAGGGCAGATGTGTGTTAAAGCCACTGGATTGCATGACTGCCACAGTGCATCACAATAAAATGTGAGAGGTATGAGCTTACCTTTGGAGTTTGTTGTTGACACCTGTGGAGGCACCTGTCCATCAAGTATGAGTCCTAATAAAGAGGTCTTTCCAGTTACAGAGGTCATAAAAGCTGTCTGCAGCTGAGAGCTTTGTTGATGAAGAGATTTTATATCGAACCATTTTCTCTTCAGATGCTTTGTTGGACAGACGAGATGGAATTAACAGCATACGATACCCTTCCAGGTCCATGCCCTGCTAATGTGTGCCATACCGGTACCAACAACGTAAAATGAACTATTTTTGTTCCACTTCAGTTTAAATTATTCCAATATTACATCAGAAAAAATATCTTTCTCTCGGGTAGGTGTGCAAGTTGAGGACGCACCATTACAGTTCCTTTATGGTGGTCCCTGGACGTGGACTAAGACTAATTAATAAGCTCCAGGAGCACGTTGCCAGTCTGCTAGTGACTCACATGTGTGAAAATACACACCTTCTTACGATCAAATCCAAATTTTACATGTTGTTTGTGATGAGTTTGTGATGAGTAGAGTAGGATTTTAGTATGAAGATTTGTGCAAATCTGCTCACAGATTTATGAAGATTTCATAAAATGAGACCCACTGAGATGAATGCCGTAAAAAAAAAAAAAGACAACTCTGAATTTGATTTTATGTTTTATTGTTCCACAACCACAGATCCTACTAATATTCCAGTGCAAAACTCTGTTCAATTCATGTAACCCCAGTTCCTGATGTCAAATCAAATCATTTTTGCTGCTTCACATATTTATGTTCAAGGAAGAACTTCACACAAGACAACATAGCTAGTCACCATCTCAGAAAACAAACCTTTCACTATTCTAACTGGGTAATCCCTGAAATAACTTGGATTTGTGAAACTGCCCATCAGATCTATTGACAATGATCATTACACAGAAGTGTCAATCACCAAATCACTGAAAGGGCTCTGGAGATATTGCCTTACACAAACACCCACAGCTCAGTAGCTGTTCCACAGAGGGACACAAAATAAAGATATTGAACATGTCAGCTAAAAAGAAAAACCAATATAGTGATATTTGATTAGATATATGAATGAATATGAAAAATATTAATGAATTAATACATTTAGTGGTATATATGCAGTATCAGATGAAACAGTTATATACTTTGGTAGCTGAAAAAACCTCAGTGTCATAGTAAAGTCTACATTAAATGTGACACAATGTGCCAATTTATAAAAAGTCCAGCAAATTCTTCAAACACCTTACTAAAAAGTCTGTTGCACAAAAAGAAAATTGACTTTTGATCAATGAAGACAATGAAACGTTATCAAATGGTTGTCACTACATAAATCCAAATGGTTTATGAAAAAAAAAGTCATATTGGGTAAAAGTGTTACACTCTAAAAGTTTTCTTTGACAGACAGGGATTGTTTTTTTCCTCCTTTCTCTTGCATTCCAGCTTCATTTACCCTGACTTGATCATGTACATACCCCTCCACTGATATCTCAAAAGTGCTACCTTTATTTTGAGCTCACATTTAATCAATGTGAGCTGAAATATAAACCTTTTAAATTAGGTACACAGTTTTTGAGCAGGAATCTTAAAAACAAAGCCTTGTCGGGACGGGTTTAAAAGTCAACCTGTTGTTTAATGCATAATATATGTTACCAGTGAAATTTTAAATGTTTTTTTTTTTTTCAGTTTAAAAGGTTGATCAAATGTCAGCGTATGTCAACTATCAAAGATAATATTGTCCTCACCAAGCCTTCAAAGTAGGTACAAAATCAGATGAATAATACAATATTTTGTGTTACATCCTGGCATTATATTTATATCACAAAAATAAGCATAAACACAGAAGCATTACACTCAATAAAAAATGGAACAAACTTAACAGCAATAACTTGACTTAATCACTTTCTGTACAAAATTCTCAGCATCTCACATCCTTCTTTTATGCACTTTGGATAACTAACTTTCCATGGCTTTTATTCCCTCTTCTAAAATGCTGAACATGGTGAACAACATTTAGTTAACAGCTTTTCTGGGAGCATCGAGAAGCTTTATGGCTGATTACAGCCTCGGCTCTGTCATGGCCTGTCAACCAACCCAAGTTTTTCACTGCAGGGAAAATTTCTAATTGTGAATAACTGCATAATTCTGCATAGTTAACCACAACTGAATATTCTGTGAAATTTTTTAAAAAGTTTTCATACTTCATAATTTAATCTATACCCAAGTTACACAAGGAAACGTGCACAGAGGGGTTTGAATCATCATTTGTTTACAATAAATGTTGAACGCCACCATTTTAACCTCATGCAGGTTTATTTAAAATTCATTATGCTAAACACAACTAATCTGTCGACATTTAAATTCACAGAGGACATATTGTACACGGTTTGTAGGTGTAAAAGTGCTAATTACAATATGACTAAGATGTTGATTATGCCTTGGGTATTTGTATAAAATCTTGGTTTGAACCAGCCTCTGGCATCATCCATGAATCAGCGTGAGTCACATTTTGTTCAGTGTAGTCACAATGACACACACACACAAGTAGAGCATTATGTCCTGATTGTAAACAAAGGTGTTGCTTTGGTACTCTCATAAAATCCTGACAAAAACACAATGGCAATGAATCACTGATCATTAATTTTAAATGCTTCCGGTGAATTCACAACAATGGCTGCTATTCTTCCGTAGCTTCAGGTGAGCAAATGAGGTCAAGGCTCCTGCCATTACTCTCTGTTAAATCAGCACCACCTCTCTGTGAGGAGTCTGTGACAGCGCTCACCAATAGGGTAGATGATAGAACACGGCCAATGCTATCGTCTTTAATTTATATGCAGGCAGAGAGCGATCTGCCCCGGGTGTGTTTGGCCTGACTAAGCAGAGTGAGTGAGACACTGACTTGTCTGCTGTGTCTCTTCCCACGATCCAACGAAGGGAAACACATCTCATACGGGATTACACTGATGTATGGAAAATGTGTTTCTTTGAAAAAATTTACGAAAAAAAAGGCTTAGCGTGATCATCCCAGACGTGCAGGTTTCCACATGGTATCACTTTGTAAACAACAAAACATGGAGGAAACAACCTTGACATCTGCAACATCAGGAGAGTACATTTGGGAAGCGAATAACCTTAATCAGCCATCAGAGAAAGCGGGCCTAGCAAAGCCGCGGTTCCTTAAAAACAATTAGTGTTTTAAGTGTTTGGTGTAAAGGGTCTTCAAAAATGCATGTTTCCCCAGTGGCTGTCATACAGAGACTCCTCAGAGTGTTGTAGAGACAGAGAAGGAAGAAGATGAAAAGAACAGGGAATGAGGCAGATGTGAGGAAGAAGACAGGCAGAAACATACATTCTCTGAGCTTTCCTGGGTTCATTAACTGTCTGCCTGCTGTTTTTATTAAATGCAAAGTGAAGACTGCAAGTGCAGTGCTTCATGATTTTACTAATTACTGTGTTCAGATGCACCTAATCATCACTGAAATTATTGCTCTTTTAGGAGAGGAATGTTCAAAGCAAAGCACTTTTAAACTACAGGCATTTACAACTGAAGGGGCTGAGATGGGTCAATTTTAGCTGATTGTGATGCAACTGCTGAAAACAAACACATAAGACGCCCACAGATTTTTTAAAAAGGTAGCAAAATAAACGCAATAGGCGTTTACAGATAGTGCTTAAATAACATCTCTTTTTCTTGAAAAAAAAGTCTGAACTTTGGATTGCATTGTGTTGAGTAAAGTGTGAATCAGCAGTGCGACAGGTTTGCTAATCCACAGATTTAGAGGCAGAAACGAGAGGCAGGAAGGTACGAACTGTGCTGTGGAGCAGAGACACTTTGAGATAAGCACAGTTACAGAAAATGCAAACTAGATGAGTCACCACTCCTCCTCACACATATCAGAACAACATAATTCAGGTAAGGTCACTGCAATTACAGATAATTCATTGCCAGAATTCAGCAAAGTGCTAACTTTGATTTTGTTTCACTTTCTTGCAGGTTTGCAGCTCTATCAATGTCCTCCCTGTAACCCCACCCAGTCACATTAAGGGCGATTTGGCACTCATTCTTGAAATGAAAAATATAAAGACAAACTTTACATTAATATGGTCATTGTCTGATTGAGGGCACTAGTAATGATAATTATTAGGCGAAATGCAAGCTAAAAAAAAAAGACTACATTCACCTCCCATTGCCTTTGAAACAACACAACAACTCTTCTCACTGTCATCAAAAAAATCCACACATAGCATGAAGTTTTCCAATTAAGTCCATGTTAATCTGAATTAAACCATTATAACGTTGGCTCACGTCACACTTGGCTAGTCATGACAACTGTCAGTTTAACAATCTTGAAGTGTGTAACCCTGAGTAGACCCTCCACATTACAGCTTTCATGCTGAAGCATTAGCAAAAATAATCAATCAAATACACACAGGGAAGGAAAGCCCATGTTTCACAAATATGCAGCTGCTAACAATCATGTCTTGAGTGAAACCATCATTTTACATCTTCCAGTTCAGCCATAATGAGTCTGAGGGGACTCAAGTGGAACTTGTTACTGTCATATTGTAGATAAATCACCAAACGAGTACACAGCAACACTCTAACTATAGCTTTGTTTTGAAAAATGAAAGAACTGAAGATCTGTTTAAAAGAGCTGTGACTTCACATGTAAAGACTGAAGAAGATATTTAACATACAACTCACTTGTATTAGAGCGAACAACCAAAAAGCTACAAGTTGTGCAGAACAGTGCAGAAGCTGCACATCAAAGTTCACAGTGATGAGACGAGTACAGAATCTCATCAAGCAACCAAGTGGATCTTTTAGAGTATACAGAAACAGAAACTTTGTTTTCTCCGTTTCTGGATGGTAATTAGGTACAAGAAAACAGAAGTGTGAAGGAAATGTGCATCATGCCTCGTGTTAACCGTAGGAAGACTGCCGTTACACTTGAAAAGCTGGTTAGATGAGTCTGGTAATTGTGCTAAGCGTAATGCAATTTGTGATACCAGCACAGGACCATGCCTCGCAGATGACTGCCATGGCAACAGACAGGCCCAAGGTAGCAAGAGGCTTGATTTCTTTTCAGTTTACAGTCTCATAATCCAATATATGAAGCTTTCATCTACTTAAGTAAATGATGGTTCGAGATATAAAATTTAATAAAAATGAGTTATTATTCACAACTGCAGCTAATCAAAAACTGGTTAAAAATATTTATTTATCATCACCATGAAGGTTTAGTACAAGACTGCCGATGAAATTAGTCATTAGAAGCTGAGAATGAGGAACACAGGCTTAATTGTTATTGCTATCCATTTGTGGCAGGCAAATGTAATAAAATTACAAAAAAAAGTGTTTTACATTAGCAGCCATTACACATGACACAAGTTCACTCATAGATATGAAACCATGTCTAAGATAAGGAGGCATGATGGAAGGAGAAACACCTGCGTGGCTGGCATGTACTATCAATAGATTGAAGAAGTGGCCGATGTCCACAAGTCCTACCAGTGGTTTGAAAAAGGCTAGTTTGAAAGATAGGACTGCAACAATATTCATAATAGCATATAAGGATCCCTGAACATGAGAAACAATAGATGCTGAGGCTTACACCAGACAAGACTCCAGGGCAATGCAGCACAAATCAAGCAGCTGGAAAATAGCACTGAAACATCATTGGTGACATTGGTTACATGTCCCAAAAGCTACAGTCACAAAGCTTCTTACAAATGATGGGTTTGTATGAATCTCCCACTACGTACAAAATCTGCAGTTCGTAGACATTTATGGAAGGGGATGTATTTTCCTACAGCCTTTTTAAGAAGTTGGTACGGCTGCAGTTCAATTTGGAAGAACAACTTGAGGCATCCTAGAGAAAATGAGGCAATGTCCTGCTGCACACTGGCCGTAGAATTCATATATTCTTCATAAGGGTGCCTTGGAATCTACCTACAGAATACTAACGGCCATCTCACAAAACTTGTTGTTGTAAGGTGGCCGTATGGCAGTCCACAGCCATACGGCCACAGCAGCTCACAGCAATCTGAAGTCATTACTAGGAAGATCCTATGACTGTCTGCACATTTTGTTGGGGTATATAAGTGGCAACCATCCAATATCTCCAAAAATCTCTTGGTCATCACATCTGCTAGAAAATTTGTGGAAGTTTGTAATTTTCAAGACAGCAATAATGCCAAGAAGATTACAGCTGTACCTTTTACAGCTGCAGCACGAAGAAGAAGACACTCTAGCAGTTGTAGCTGCTGCTTTCATTTGGCAGCAGCAGGAGGACCTGGGGAGAAGACGGCGACGCTGTCTTCTCTCCAGGTCCATGGATACGGAGGTGGCATCTCTACGGCAAGTGCGAAACTCACTGAAAGTAACTATGGTGCACCTCTGGATGGACCGTAACACCTTTGCCAAGATGTTGCCCCATACATCATGGAAAATAAGAAGTAAGTGTCATTTTCTGACTGTAGCTATAATCAAAAAGGGAGATGTCACCAAGGGTGGTAGAACAATCCTAAGTGACAGCAATATCAAGAAGAAGGAATATAAAAGTTGGAAAAATACGAAAGGCTGAAGAAGGAAACATAAAGGCATCAGTGGTGCCAGTACTCAGGGCCTTGATCCCAGAACTGGGAGAGCGATTTGAGCAGAATCCAGTTAATCAGCAATATCTTTAATAAATAACCACATTTTTTAGCGCTTTATATGAAATTCAAAAATAGACCTTCAAGTTTTCAAAGCTTCAGGGACAAAACTAGCATTCTAAAAAAATATGATGGGAATTTCAGAAAAATCTAGCAATACATTTTGTTTTAGCTCATAACCTAAACCAGTTAAAATAAGAAAATAACAGGTCACTGAAAGGAATCTTTATTTCATGTAAGAACTGAATATATATGGTGGAGCTTTTTAACCGATACTTTGAAATCTTTTGATATGACTTATATTTATCACTTTAATGGACAGAAACATGCACATTTGAGATTTAAAACTCATTTAATCACAAAACTATTTTTAAAAGGGCTATCATCACACCGACAAAGAATTAATCTATAGATGCCAGAAAAGTTTGAGTCCGGTGCCAAGCTGCCGTCAGTGGTACTTAATAGAAGAAGTGAACTAAAATAAACTTTCCTTGTACTAGATGAAACTGCTACTATGTCCCAACATTAAAACATGAAGCATAAAATTGCTGGGGAAGAAAATAAACAACTCCTGCAAGTGCTCCTATTAGAGCTGCAAGAAACTAATGTGCCTGAATGAAATCAACCAGCCAGAGCCAGAAGGAGTCCCAAGCCAATGTCACTGTCGCAGTTGACTCATCAGTGGTGCAAGAGTTCACAGTACATCTCTTTCCTTCCCTTCATCCTCAGATGACTTCTTAGTTCAATAAAATCTAGTTTATTTTTTGCAGGATGCACCGTGTTTAGACCAGACATGCATTGATTAAATGCCCAGTAATATCTATCTTTTTCTATTTTTTTTTAATGTGAAAAGGCACCAAATAGCAACATTTTCTGAAGTGCTGAAGTGCTTCAAGGTGAGTAAAATGAGATCTAGTGAGTATAAACTACCCATCGATATCAATTTATTTAGCCTGTAAAGTAACATTTAATGAACAAATGAGAGCCAAACCATTTGGGACAATGAACTTAATCCTACATTTAAAAGAGCATTACTGAGTATATTCAGTGCTACGTAGAGAACAAAGGCTAAGAGATTAAAAATAAGTCTAGTACAGCACACAGCTGGCAGCCTCATTTATTTTTCATTTATTGATTAGGCAACTGTATGCAGTTGATTATAGTTCTTAGAAAGAAAATCAGAATCAATAGGTCAAACAAGAAAGTTGGAAATTGAAATTAGCCAGTAAAATAGCAATTGCTGCAGCTCTGCTTCAAACTGTGTTTTTTCTGCCATTTTCCCTTTGCAGTAAGTAAAAAGTACATGGCATAGTCATATTGATTTTTTTTTAATTTACTTTAAAGGACACATACTGTCAGAAGCATTTAGGTGACATTGTGCTCCATCTAGTTTCAAATGATGATAACTTTGGCTCTAGAGTTGTGTATAACAACACAGTAGTCAATATTGAAGGCATCTCTGCTCATTTACATTGTTTTTTTTTTACTATTCTGAGATCAGCAAAGCAGAACAGCAGGGAAGGTCCAGTGAGCCAAGTAAGCTGCAAGTATTGAATTAAGGATTACTGAAATCGTTGGGGTTTCATTATAAAGTATACTCTCTCCTTTTAACTATAGCTGTTCCCACTTAACTCTGATGGGAAAGCTAAAAAAATGCCATAGTAACCTTATATTATGTTTTAGTAGTTATAACACCTCAACAGTTAATGTTCAAAGCATCTCTGTGCTCACCAGAATTATGATTTTTTTTCCTTCAACTGCATTCAGAACAGTCCAACTCAATTCTTGCCATGATTGCAAAACTGAATTATATATATTTATTAAATGTACACACCTAAAAGATACTAGTATAATTACTTCCATTTGCGTAGCTTACATCCACACTTGAACCGTACTTTTGTTAAAGTGCTCAATCCAAGTTTGTTTTTAATTCAAGGTTACCAAGTTCCACAGTACATCACTTTAGTTGGTTTCAATTTTGAGCCTGGCTGTCAGCCTCACTCCTTTTTATTTACCCTACAGTTTCAGATCTGTGTTTAGACAAGAGCAAGCCCTGACTGAGGCTGCATTAAATATCTATCGGTCAGACATGCACTTGAAATTGTAAATTGTAGTGAACAACATAACAGTTCATATGTCAGCTCAGTTGGTTACACAGAAGGAAAGAGGGCTGGAGTAGTTTGTGTTTTTTTTTTTCCCCTAGCAGAGGTGTGACCTTCTGTCTGGACGTCGACAGTGAGCTTTCACATCATATAACAACTCTGTATCAGTAACTCCATCATGTTCTCCGAGCACAGTCTGTAACAGCGCGTTGAAATAAACTAGCTGAAAAGCCTATTTATGACGGTGTCTCTATTTCTGGCCTCAGCAGAGCCAGATTGGATTTCTGCAAATACAGTACTGTTAGAAGGCTACTGACCTACTGTGTATTACTCAACATACGCCAGCTGATACTGTCAACAGTGAATTGTGGTGCAATACGTAACAATGCGCTGCAGGAGTAATATTTCACACAATTGTGCTCTCCGTGTTAAACCCTAGTGAGAGGGGATATGCTGGATTAAGCATTAACTACAAAATAGAGGATTTTGAAACATAAAAGTCTTAGCCTTCATTGTTCTAGATCAAATAAAAGGGAAATGAATCAGTACAGAAGAGATTGAATATCAAAAGCGGACTTTGTGCATTCAGTGAAGGGAAATGATAGCTGGTGTAAAAGTTTAGAGGCAGCAATTCATTTTATTAGGAACAGCAAACATGAAGCAACACGGAAGTATAAACACAGGAGAAAAACAACTTGAAACATTATTTTATTGTGTTGACTATATCTTCATCACAAAGTGCAAAAAAATCTGTTTTCCCAAACAGAAACGGTATAACTGTTCGATACATGGGGCGCGATGACAACGAGACCCTCACATCCAGCAATCCAGTCTCAGGGAAGATAAACAACAACAGCCCATGAATATAAATGAGTCAGACACCACAGTTCTGTTTATATTATTGCAACAGAGGTCACAATCAAGGTAATGACAGCTGTTATGATTTCTATAAAAGTTCTGTCTGTGTGATTAGTAGTTCGGTGGACTTCAGTGTTATGGAATAGAGATGTTGCTTGTTTTCAAGCTCTGGGGGGGAGAGGGAGGGAGAGAAAACTGTCAGGAATTAATCAACTCTCTGATACAGGAGAAGAATCAATTTATGTAGCGACAAATTCATTTGTCCTGCCTCACTGTCTTGCTACTCGTTAATGGAAAAAGCACTCATGCAAGCACAGGGTGCAAAACGCTCCCTGTGTCCATGCAAAAGCAAATATAAATAAGTTCTTCTGTTGACAAAGCACCATCATCTTCTGTCAATTGGTTGTTTAATAGTGGTGAGGTGTAAATACAATTTAAGTAACTTTAACCTGTGGTTGTAGCTATAAATGAATCAAAAGATCAATAATACATAGTTCCAGGGGGGGAAATGCCAGTACGGGGATCACAAAGTCAAAAAGTCAACAAACACGATTAAACCAAGTCATGTGTGCTCTTCCATTTACAAATATAAGACATTACACAGCGTAAAGTTTTAAATAATCTCTTTAAAAAAACTGTGAACTGTGTTTGGATATTCTTCAAAAAGTAATGGGCTAAATGTGAAGTTGGTTAGCCTGTAGTTAACACAGCCGTCCCTAAACTCAATCATTTCAAGTTTAACTGCTCCACTAAAACCTGTTGCATGATATTGTGATTTAACAGAATTAAAACCTGAGAAAAACAGTGTTCTGAAGTTACAACTGTTTTCCACATATAGCTATAAAGTACGGGGAAAACATTAAACTAACAAACAACATGAACTGTTAATCCTGAAAGATTAAAACGTCTGACACCACCTGGTAGAAAACTTAAAAACTGTTTTTCCTCTTATGAATGACAAAACATACATTTTGACCATAAGACCTGTAGAGATTCAAAGTGTCTTGTGTACTAAATTATTCCAATTAAGATTTAGTTATTAAAAGACATAAACTGATTATTTTCATTTTTTAAAGTAATTACAAAGAAGGGAGATTAAACTTCATACTTTTGGTAAATCTGTAGTGATGAAGTGCAAATTATTAGAAAAATATACAAATCCCAACTGTCTCTTAGAAGTGGAGAACTTTTGATGTTAGATGTCTTGATCCAGGATTTAGCACAACATAGCATTATGTTACTCTGTACAATAAGAAAAAAAATCTTACTAAATCAGACATTTCATGTAGGTGCTGGTAAAGTTTGATTTCAGACTTAATTATACCCAGCACAAACTATCTCCCTCCAGGCCACTAGTATCGCGTACAGGAGGCCGGGTACACACAGCGAGCAGAGATGGCGTGCTGTCTGCAGATCACCATCCAAACTGGTTGATGGATAGTTCCTGTGATGTGTGAATGTCTGGCAGGGAGCGCTACACTGATTTACGTACCCTTTAAGTCAATTATAAAACTCAAGCGAGTGTAAATCACAATAAAAATTGCCCAAGTATAACAGTTAACAGAAGCAACCGCTTTGCTAGGACTAATTTGACAAATTGCGCCCTTACGTGACGTAAATCTGTTGTTTTATGAACTCATCATTATAAATATCTGAATGAAACGGGACGGCATGCTCCACAAAACTGCAGCATGTTCGGCAGGGATTTCAAAGAGCTTTAATAATTACGAGAAAGCAAATCGTAAAATTAATTACACTTGCCAGCTGTTTTTGTTTTCCAGTACTTTGCTGGAAGAGGGATGTCACTTGTCGAACATGGTTAGAGCTGGGCCGCGGAGGTCCCGGGATCGTTATTTACCTGCACTCAGTGATGTAACCGTGTCTTGGTGGGTGGGTATACTGCCCACTTGATTTTTGTAGTTGTTCTGTTTACAAGCAGCCTGCAGAGTTTGGGAGTTTTATACCCTTCTGTATAGCTTACAAGTTTTGTGACTTTTAATAACGGCATTCATCCCTACGACGAAGCCTTTCGCCAAGGCAAAATGCTCCGTGACAGGAGGCTGGGCTTTGAAGGACAGCTTTGAGAACAGGTGTCACATTAGTTAACACCTTATAGCTCAGGACAAACGGGAGCGGCTACACCTCCTTCCCGGGATGAACATTGATTTATGTGGTTGTTTTTTAGGTAGGTAAGCAGGAAACCCCTTTGCGCAGCGGTGCATTTACTGAATGCCTTGTACCTGCACATGTGCATTACTCCACTGCCTGTTGTAAGTTTCAAGAGACGCTTCATTCAAACTACGCCAGTTGAACATTACTCCCGCAGAGCTCCTCCTGCCTAAAATGTAATGATGTTTTTTGGTTTCTTTTTTCTCCCTCTCTTTGAGTGTATCTCTTACCAAGGTGTCATACATTTATTTTTAGATGTGGTTTGATACTTTTAAATGAAGTGACTAGAGAGGAAAAAAGGCCTACATCTCTTTCTGTGACCACGCTTCTTTTCCTTATTAACACTGACATCTAAGAAGACAGAGACACCTCTTCATGTTTTGAGTTTATAGAAACTGAAATAATATGGATGAGGGTTTAATGTAAACACAGCAGCTGTGGAAATAAAGGATGGATTTTCAAGCGAGAACAGCAAGGATTAAAGCTATAAACTATGGCCTAGGGGCGGGAAAGCTCTTCTGGTAGCACAGATCCCAAAGCTGCTGTTTAGTAGACATCAACTTCATTTCAGGTAGCGATGCGTGCACACTGTTGCTTGTAAATCCTGTCGACTGTCAGACTACATCACTATAAATCTATCCTAACATAAGCTGATAGGTGGCTTGAGGGACTAAATACATCTATTTGCTGCCAACATATTTCTTCAGTGACTTGAAGACTATCTTTGTTAAATTCTTTTTGATTATTTGACTGTTAAAGTGATGACTCTTCAATGATAACATATATATTATACTAGTTTTATATAAAACACCATCTTAGTTGTTATTTGTTGCATGCAGGTTATTGCACCCCTTTACTCCAGTGTCCCTCGATTCCTGAGTTTATGTGTGTCTCTGTCTCTTTACCAATATGTCAAAACTCACGAAACATTTCTCAGTGGAGCGGCTCATTATTTCCTCTATGTTTATTTTCCCCTGACACTGTTGCTTGCTTTCACCAAATTCAGCTAGTGTGACAGCTGCTGTTGCTGAGCAGGCAGCGGCACAACACAGAGTCAGCCCCGTACCCCGCACCCCCCCCAAAAAATCCAATCCCTTAATGATTTAAAACGTACTTGTTCCAGGCCAGCTGAAGTCTGAGGATAGCTTTGTTCCACAAGCCAGCCTTCATACCCACTTTAAAAAACATTGGGTTCACACAGTGGCTGCTGGAGCGGTTGGATATTTTACCACAGCAAATTCAAAAACTCTGCAAGAAAAAGCAAATTTGTGAAGTCTTGTTACTTCCTTGCTGAACATAGCGTAAGGCTTCATGCGGCATTGTTGGTTGCTAAGCTCCCGACTGTAAGCCCGCCTCTGTTTTAGCATACGCCAAGACTTTGGCAGTTGCCAGATCTCAGTTTGTTTGAACACCTAGGGAGCTTTTGAACTCATGTGTTAGACAGAGCCCTCCACCATCATTAACAAAACAACACATTTTTTTCTCCACAGCCCTGCAGACTTGTCAAACTGATTCCAAGGAGGGCTGAAGCTGTTCCCGGTAACCAGCCATAGTAAGAGGTTATGTTTGTCGCCTAAAATGAAAACTCACAAAAACCTTGCTTTTTATTTTACTTGTTTTTTGAACCCTTTTTAATTTCCTTTTGGGATTATTAAAGTAGGTGGCTGGTTGTCTGCTTTGTCTTCGGTGATGTGCTGATATTGTGATGTTGAAAGGTTATTTAATTTTGTATTAATTAACTTGCCTCACTTTAATTTAAAAGTATGTTGCATGCAGCCTGCAGCTATATTAACCCACCTATTATTGTCATAACCTCTCCTTTTCACCAGATGAGAGCTGGAATAGGATCCAGCAGATCCCTGTGACCCGGAATAGGAATAAGAAAACATAGATAATAAATGAATGGATGGAATATTGTAATAAAATATAATTTCACCTGCAAAGAAAATGAAATTTGTCTGGCTTTGGCTAATTCTTTTATTAGCCAATAGATGATCAGATGATTTGGTGCAAAATTCATTTTTCTTCTGCAGAGCCCCTTTTCACAGTTTTACAATGTGGTTTTTCAGACGTGTCGATAAGCCAGTTTATCGTAAAAGTGTAACAAAAATGCTTTTAGCACATTTCCACATCTCTGGGAGTGCTGGATGTGATGTAGTCAGTCAATAAAGTCATCAAGATCTAGTTTCCAGCTGGTTTCTTTTTTTTGGTTATAATTTTTGTGCTATAACACTAGTTAGTTATTATACATTAGTGCATTCCATAAGGACTTTGCCCGTGAATGATCATCTGCTGCCTTTATCCCGTGTTGACTATTGACGTAACAGCAGTCGCAATAATTTGTTAAAGACTAAAGATATTTTTGTCCATCGTTTTCAAATTCAAAATCTTCTTTTTCATTGTTTTGAAGAAAAGTCTTGAAGGACGAGGTACAGAGAGTTAAAGAGATACGGAGAGAGAACTAGGGGAGTTATGCTCTTACATAGAAAAACACAGTTCAGTGGAAACACCGACAGCCCCCACTCCCCACACAGCGGTACCTTTATCTTAAATTCAGAGTTTCATTTTTCCTTTGTGAAAATGTGTAATTGAAACGAGACGTACACAGAGACAAGCCTCTCCTTCCAGTCATTATTAGAATTAGTTCAAAATTTCATAATTAAAAAGTTGAATCAGCACATTGCCATTGTTTTGTTTTTCTTTTCTTTTTTGCATAAAAGCTATAATTAACAGAACATGCATCACCCACTGCTGAACTATTTTACTCTGCTACATATCTGTAAAAACTACTGTAAACAAAACATGTTCTACAAAAGACTTAAGTTATAAAAGTAGATGCACACACACACATACACACACAAAAAAACAAAGTCAGTGGCTGACAAATATGTTCTCCAGCTCTAGTGTCAGTCAGTTTAGAGAAATAAATGAGTCTCCAAATGCTGACGTCTGCCCAAAAACTTTACCCATCTTTTGGTATATCTACGAGTCACACAGTGTTGGCTCTGCTATAGTCGTGTTTTATCCCCTGGCAGCCTGCTGTCATCTGGATGATAAGATGAAAGATAGCTTTCATCTTAAAGACTCAGCTTCTGCAAAATGTGATGATGAATACTGATTTTACACTCTGTAAGAATGAGCAGAAATGTAGCCAAGAGGGACTTGTCATGACCTGTCAAGACTTAAGAATAGAGACTCGCAGCCCCGCCATCAGGTTTCAATAATCAACCTCTAGATCAAAAGCTGCACTCTATCATCAGCTGAGGTGTCATTTACTTAATGTCAAATGTAGGTCTTCAAGAGTTTCAGCAAGTCGATAAATTCATACAGATAAAGGTCATTTTCGTGGTCACGCCAGCACACTCATTGCTGATATGGTGACAGCATCTTAAAATTGAAGCATATTTAATTCTACTTTAAATCTCTCCAGACTGAAATAGGATTTTTAAACTTTACCACAGAGCTTGTGTTAAAAGTAATTTGTCTTTTTGAAGATTAATCTCCCTGTGGGTGGAACTTAAGCAGAGGAATCAAGGTTATAGAATATACTCATCTAAGCAGCATAATTGAAACAGATTAAAAACTTCCTGCACTAGCTGAGGGGCGGGTTTTTGTTTTCTAAATGTTTTCTTGTGATTTCCTGTGTGACCACATTGATGTGAAATGTTTCTGTTCATTCAGAGTGGAAAGTCATACACAGATATTTAGTACCAGCCAAAAGTTTGAACATACCTACTCAGTCAAAATGAACGATTTGGTATGTCAAAACTTTTCATTTCAGTTTCAGACAACACTATCAGTGCTGTCAGAAGGGTCTGGTTGCACTGCTATTGCATTCTTAATAGAAAGGAAATATTAATTTGTTTGTATCATTTTAAAACTACCACAGGTGTTTAAAAATGCTCCAAGAAGTGTGAGATGCAGAAACAATGAAAACTTGTTAGAAACACATTCTCTGTTGACCTTTTCAACACTTGAGCCAAGAAATAAACAAAGCAGACAATATCTTATTGAATAATCCAAAATGATAATCAAAACTCACTTTTGTTAACTGTGTAAGCTGTTCTCGAAGGATGCCATTTTCCTATGCAGATAGAGATACTGAAACTCACACGCAGATAGCTATGAGGAGGAGAATAATGCTCCAAATGAGCGGACAGTTGGCAGGCTTTTAGCTGTAGTCGAGATCCTGTGAGTCAGACTAGCCGTCTGAGACAGAAAGGTATAATATAATTCACAAATGAAGATAATGATACTCATTTTCGAATGATCTCTCCATGGAGACATTGATAGCGCTGCACTGGATTGCATACATGAAAGCACCCAACCATAGGTAAGCGGCAACAAAAATGCCTGGTTCTTCTTTTTCTTTTGAGCAATATGATCACTAACATTGACAGATACAAACATCTCATATCTACTATTTTTCAGGAAGGTGTTTGAAGTGGATCAAAAACATGCTCTGCAAGAATTTTTAACAATATCCGTTCTCGTCTTAGGACAACTTTGATGAAATGTTTTGATCCGTTTCAAATGTTGATTACTGTAGTTCATCTAACATTCGTTTTAAACTGATTAATCCATCTTGAGAGCCTGAAATGCGAAGATAATTGTCATGTTTTGAAAACTTCAAGTTGCGTTCACCAAACAGGCAACAGGCAAATCAGATAACCTCCATGAAGCTGATAGCAGAGAAGGAAGAGGAATTAGAGTGGTTAATGGCATTTGAAGTATAAAGTGCCACTCTCCCCTTGGCCTCTGATCCAGTATGATGCAAAACATTTTGAAAGCTTTGTTACCCACAACTGCATCACAAACCCAGACTTAATGAATTTCCCCCATCACTTATTCAAGGTTAAAGCTCATCACTCCCACAGTCCTTTGCATTGTAAATCTTTCTCTCAACATGTCATTTGAATAATCTAAGATTGTTTATAGCTATACACTTTAAAAATCATGATTTTGTTTTTTATCAGAAAAGTTGAAACTGAAGTGAGGATGTGTTTTCTCTACTGGAACAGATTATGAACTGAGTACTCAATTGGGAGATGTTTGAAATTATTTTAAAATTCAGGATCAAGTCCTAAACTGAATGAGCATGGCATTAGCACACATATACAGTCCTGGCAAACACTTTTCTTCCCACTGGGAGTACGTAGTGCATGTGGTGTCGCTCTGCTCTCAGCGCTCCAGCCAAACAAAATGCCACAATGATTAATGGGTAGAAAAACATTGTTTGAATTAGACACCATCAGTTCTTGAACAGGTGAAATTTCAGCTTTCTGGATATTTACTCAACAAGGAGAAGAAGAAAAAGTCAACATGCAGCAAAACAAAATTAATACACTTTGTCCTCACAGCTCATTTAATACTTTCAGTCAAGCAGTGCAACAGCAACTGGCTTTGCATTAATGATTTTATTTTTGCACTTCTGAGTGCTGGTTGGAAGTAAACATGTAAATGAACACATTCACAATTTGCAATATTTGTGACAAATTAAAAAGGCATAAAACTAAAAAAGCAATATTGAATTTGTATCTTTCTCTATAACAGAGATTAGGTTTGATCAATTGAAGACAGTAGAGCCATTGACTTAAAAAAAAAGCAATTCCTTTAGGGTTGATTAAAATTGTGATGTTGGCAAACTATCTTATTTTTGTTAGTGAAATAAAACTCAGTTCGCAGACAAGTTGGATGTTTCTCCTTCAAATGTTGACTTTGAAAGACAGAATAAAAGAGAGAGAGCAAGCAAGAAGAATTAAATGTCTCAACCACAAACTGAATGTGACATAGAAACAGTTGATATTGATGTTATTTATATCCATTCATTTTTATTCACTTACTACCAAAGCAGAGAAATCCTGTTTAACATAAAAGAACAGGCAATCTAGACTAAACCAAGCTAAGACTTGGCAACTGCTTTTTTTTTGGTCGTGCACTCAAATAAAATAAGCTAATGGTAACGAAATTGCATCATTAAGCCTGTATTAAAGCCTAAGATGACTGAAAAAGCAGAGAACTCGAGGGTATTACATGACAAATATGCAGAACACAATGCTACAGTGTCACACTTCCTGTGTAAATGGCGCTTTTACAGCCACATTAAACAAAGTCCACTATGATGCCTCTGGATTAGTTGGGTGTATTCATGTCATTGAGGAAAGATTATTTCATATTTCTTTTCTAATTTATTTATAGTTTATGGCTGTGTTTGTGGGTGCCTCAGGTCTTCAGGGTTACATTATAAAAAGAAACTTGTACTAAGTTTATGCCATATAATAAATTATATTTTGAAGTTACAAAATCAATAAATCCTTTCATTTACATATATCGATTTACACTAATTAATGATGGACTAAAGTAATACCATTTATAGATCAGTCTGATCATTTAAACCATTGACTGTTGGAGTGAAAAGCATTAAACAACTTAACACAAAATTCTCTGATAGGAAAACCTTATATCACAGCTTTTCGGTAGTGACATCTCCTGCCTATCCCAGCACACTTGCAGCTCAGTCCTCACTATGTCTGCCACTCCCTGACAGAAGTTTTCGCACCCAAATAATAAGCCCTGACACAAGAGCAACAGAAACCTCTCAGGAATATATCAATGGCTTCAAAATAAGAAGAAACTGAGCCATTAATTCCAGGTAGCCAAAAAAAATAATCCCTTTGTCCTACTTCAATCAAGCCTCAGGCCGATGTCTCAGATCAAGGGTTGCGACCGAAGGTCCCACTCTGCAAGCCATGGTACTCAAAAGATCAGCTTCCAAAATCACAGTGCCAAACACCACAGGACATCCTCCAAAATCTCATTATCTCCTTTTAATCTCCTAATGGGCAAGTGCTGTCTCTGCACCACCCAGGGGGATCTCCACAGCATTAGACAGGTGGTTGTATTCCTGTGTTTTAAGAACTTCCTTCATGCTGCATAGTAGATGAAAACAGAAGCATGAGAGCTGCATGCAGGATGTATCAGAGCAGCAATGAGTGCTTTGTGACAATTCGGCATCATATCCCCTTCTGTGAATGATCCCTAAAATAATCTATGTGATAGAAAAAAAGTGCTGTTACTTTATTTCTAGTAAGAAAAGAGAATTGAACCAATCAGCTAACTTAATGCAGCACTGATGAATATCTGAATGATCAAACTCCTGTGTCTCCAATTTCATATAGCTCTGATCTGCTGTGAACCTTAAGATTCCTAAAACAAAGACGTGTGCGTATGTTAACTCTCTGAGCTCAGAGCAGCACGGTTTAGATAAAGAGTTCAAGATGCAGTGATGCACACTCAATATTTCACAAATTGTTTTACGTCTTTCCGAAAGCTCAATCCTCTTCAGAGATCACTGAGCAAGTAACGACAGCATTACACCGTAGAACTTTACCCTTATCGCAAGCTTTATGAATTATCTTTGGCACAGATGCAGAATACAAAGCAACACTGAAAACAAAGCTTTTCAAGGCAGTCACAAAAATAACCACCACGACATTAACACTGGTCTACCTCAGAGCAGCAAATGCACTGAAGTCAGGCACATTTCACATAAAAGTGAAAGTTCATCTGAATTTTTTTTTAAAAAAAAGGCAGCAGACCATCAAATGTGTCAGGAAACAGAAACAGACACACCGTGCAAAATTACAGCTTTACTACTTACTGTGGTGAAATTCACAGGGTAGCAATCCTCCCCTCGAAAGGTGCACTGCAGCAGCATGTCACCGATGTCGTGCCCTGTGCGGTTATAGAAGTCAGTCATGTTGAAGAGTTTAGGCTTGAAGTTCTGGAAGTTTGCCTTGTCCTTTAGTGCAGCCAGAACCTCGGGCTCAGCTAAGTGAGGGTTGGCTATTTGGTAGTTGTTGTTGAGGAGGGCCAGGAGCTCTCCTACATGATAGAGGTCATTTCTGGTGATTTTGGAGAAGCGGAACTCATTGAGGTTACAAAAGGTAATTGCTGGGAAGGTGAGGTTTGTTGCAGCCACTTCATCCAGCTTAGTCACATGAGGATACTCGAGGTAATATGACACTCGATCCATGCAGACCAGCATCAGTAAGCCCAGTGAACCCAGGAATGAAAGAGTCCAAAGCAATCGACGGAATGTCATGTGCCCGTAGGCAAATATGTGACTCATGCCATGTAGGGTGGATATATTGGCAAAAGCTTGCAGGTTAGAGGGCTTGACGCTTTCAATGCTTTCCTCTGAGCTTCCCTTCATTGCTGTAGAGTGATGCTCACTACTGTCTCCCCAAGAACTTTAGGTTAGAGGCTTTGCTTAGCAACAGGGATAGCAGAATCCAACCAGACTGATAGTTTGGTACACAGCCTCTTTATCTCCCTAAGTAGAGGCAATGTTCTCAAATATAGCTACCTTAAAATGGTTGTCAGTCTGTCTAACAGTTTTCGTTTCATCACAATTCACATGCCATTGGCTGTCAGCTGTTTTCTAGAGTCCCAGGTCTCTCCCCTCCCCTCTTTTCTTTCAGGCTGCTGTTTTATTATCTCCAAAGCTGTCTCTCACACTCCTTGCTCAGCTCTCCTCTGTAGAGGCACCAAACACAATGACAGAAACACCCACTTCTACCAAAACGCAGCACCTCCCGATCCCTGACTCGCGTGAAAAGGAACAAGAATACGAGGGACGAGGAAACAGAGGAAACATAGGAACGCGGCAAACATAAGAAAAGAGGCAAGAAATGAGAGGGGGACTGCGATGAAAAGGGCTAGCGCATGGAGAGAGGGGCTAATCCTCTATCAGTCAATGGGACCCTTCCTCCTCCAATCGGAGAGAATGCCTCTACATCGCTGTGATGATGGGATGCAACGGTTTTGTGAATGAAGGTAATAAAAAGAGAAATGGCTCACTGGTCCCTCGCTGCCACCTTCCCTTTTCTCTCGTATCTCTTTTGGTCTTCTCTTTTCTTCCAAGAAATGGAAATGAGGGGGTCACAGACCTCCGACCAGCCCACCACTGTGCTTGACAACCGGCGTTCACAGATTCCACGGCTTCCACTTCCTTATTTGCACAGATCCTCAGTTAATAGAGAAGACCACCTCTTGATGCTTTATGACCACCCCCCACCAGCATCACCACTAAAAGCTGCTTCAAGACCTCCGAGCTTTAGTCCTGTTAACATACAGATTTATATTCTGCCGTGTGAAGCCTTTCACTCTCTTTCTCGCCTCCTATCTCTCTCTCCCACCACTCCCCCATTTCTTGCACTCTCTCTCTCTCTCTCTCTCTGTCTGCCTCTCTCTCTCTCCCTCTTCCTCTTTAGTAGTCAGGATCCATCCCACTGCTGAATGGCTGCTTTGCTTGTGAGCCTGTGCTTACAGGGGAAGTCTTTCAATCTGGACAACATCTTCTCTTTTTTTTAAATTCTTCTTCAATCTTCTCCGACAGCCCCTCTGTTGTCAGCATGTTTGCTCACAAACAATGCGACAGGTTGCTTGTTTATTACATTTACATAAAATAATTACACAATACAATTACATAAATTATAGATAAATATGATGCAAGCAAACTGGTATTCCAGTTACTCATACCTTGATTTTTTTTAAAATATAATGCAAATAAGTAAAAACCCTTCTAATTTTCAGATCAACTGATTAAAACTAGATATACTTGACAGACTAATCATTTGGCATTTGAACCTAGCATGGGAAAAACATTCCCTTTTGGTTTTTTTTTTTTCAAATTAACCCTCAAAACATTTAACACTGAAGCTAAAGATAGGCTCTCTTACACTGTGGTGTGTGGCTTTGTTAGTAATGATGCTGGTGAGTTTATTGGGGTTAAAAGTTCACCACACCAGTTTGAGAAACCTTTTAATTTCTCCAAGGGCCAAACAAGATGATCAGTCACTGGCTCACAGGGATGACCTATTAACATTACAATAGGTGGACTGCCAAGAACACAAGCACAGCCTTTTATGATCCAATCAATATTCAGCTCTACTAATCACAAGTTAGCCATAGCAACCCTTATCAATAGAGTAACATGGATATGGGATTCATTTAAAATAAAAATAAAAAATACTAAAGAGAGAAATAAGGCTTGCATTGTCACTCCTGATGGCCAATCAAGAAAGTCTACAGATAAAATTTAACATAAAAAGAAACTAATGTCGTTCTTTTATTCCACCTATCACAACACAAGGATGACTAAAGCTTGAATGATGCTTCAAGTTTTGCAGTTTAACAACATTATGCCACTTTAGAAACATCAAGACACCTCAAATGCATCAAACTCTAGACAGCTTGTCAAAATGTCAATGACCTAACAGTGACCTCAGATATTTGATTTTCCACTTCATTTATGTTAAATTCAAGGCTTGCTTTTGCTTCGCACTAAAACATTTTTATACGTCGGCTACGCTACTTTGTATTCTGAGTCATGACTGACAATGAATAATGATTTAAAACACACACTGATGGATGATGCTGTGCCCGTTTAGCATATAAGATCTTCGCTCAGTTTTAATGTCTTTATGCATAAAAAAAAAAAGAAAAAAAGAGATTTGTAAGCCAAAAACCCAGAAGGCGTTTTGCAACCTAAACCAGATATCAAATATGGATTTGGCTGGATGAGTCTGGTAATTCACTCGAACACAGCGACATAAACTTTATAAGAATTCAGGGAGCCGTAGACTGGAGTGATCTATCCACGGAAAAACTAGACACTAACAAGTCTAGCTTTCCAAAAACATACTAAACAAACTATGTCAAAGCTCATCTCAAAAACCTGCACTGGTGGTTTTGCTGGACTTTAATTGGACTTAGTTTACACAAGCTGTTAACTGCTTGTCAGAATGTAACTCTAGGGATCTGCAAAGACAAGACAAAAGGTAAAGAAAAACAACTAAAGTTTTTTACCATAGGAATTGTACTTGTAGTTTTAATTTATTCGTTTTTTGTGGATAGTGTTACTTTGAAAACTAAAAAGGCAGACCTCAACACCCGAGGCTATAACACAACATCCAAACTGCATACAATGAGTTCACAAAAGTAGCTTTATATGCTTAAATCTTCAAAAAAAAAAAGAAAGAAAGAAAGAAAGGACTTTACTATGCCAGAAGTGAGATATTTTTGTTGAACAATGTAAACACTTCTGAGCAAAATGTCCTATTTAAATAACACAGTGTTATGAAAGGATACGCAATGAACTCAGAACTAATTAAATACACACTGTAGCACACTTTACTACATTTTTAAGAAAATGCAGCAAGCCAACCAAATATTTCAGTTTATAAGATCTGGTGTGTGTTTTGACACTATTAAGCATTTTAGATAACAACTGCTTTTAATGCTACAGCAGCAACAGTTCACCACTAGTAAAAGTCATAACATTTGACGATATTTGTATTTTGTATGTTTTTATATAATTGTATGTCCTCAGGCATAGATTCATAGGAGAAGTATCTTTTTGACGGGGGGGAAATGCTCTGTTTAACTGAGACTGAAGAATTTGTTGAGTTTTGACTGATCTTCCTTTGCAGCCATTATAAATGATCCCAGAGCTCAGACTGGAGGGTTCAGTTTATTGGTCATCATGTGAAGCTCACTCTGCACAGAAGAAACAACCTCCTGTCACTTTAATCCAATTTCAGCAATTTACACAAACAAGATGCTTCTGCCCACAGTGTTGACTGAATGCAATATTTAAAGCTGAAATCGAAGTCTCAATGGTTAGTTTAGGCTTAGTCAGACCCACTATAGTCAAAGGGATTAATTACCATCTGCAGCACTTTATATTTGAGATCCTCCTGCTGCCTTTCCGATATGTGAAATGCCCGAGGCGGGGAAAGCAGCAACAAAGACCCCCTGGAGTACAGAACACAGCATCAATGACAAAAGGCCCGATGTGAGAAGGGAGAGCTGTGGAGGTGGGCTTGCAAGGGAGGCAGCAAAATAAGTAAGCTAAAGCAGTTTAAACAGAGAACTCTGGGAAATATATATATCAACTAAATATATGTCAGGGAACCAGCCGAGGAAAGAGCTGGTGTGGGATGCTGTTGAGATAAGCTGACACACTTCGATATTTTTTAAACATGACTTGAATTAAAGCTATGCTTAATTTAATTCTGAATACACTGTAGTTACAGGCATGCAAAAGTTAATACACCCTTCCTTCAATTCTATGCTTTTTTGTGTAAAAACATGATTAAAAAAATAATCTACTTGAAGTAAGTCTCAGTATCACGCAAATATAACTTCAGATGAATGACAGCAGAACTTATTTCACCATCCAATTACTTAACAAAAATTAAACTAAAAAGAAAAAAAATACTTAAATTCAATAGTTTTTAGTTTCACCTTTATCAGCAATAATTTGAAGCAGTTATTTGCTGTATGACTTTGTAAGTCTCTTTCATGGTTGTGAAGGAATTTCGGCCCAGTTCTCTTTACAATAAGGCTTTCCTTGTTCACTTATGCACACTTCTCTTAAGGTCCTGCCACAGCCGTTCCTTTGGGTTTGGGCTTTGACTAGGTCCTTCCAAAACAACATCACACAACCCAATATTGGCCAAGCTTGCACAGATGGCCTCACATTTGCCTCTAAAGACTTTGGCATACAGAGGAGTTCATGGTCGACTCAATGACTGGAAGACGCCAGATCCTGTGGATGGAAAAGATTCCCAAATCATCATCCGGGCAGCTACTCGATCTGTTCGCAGGACGTTGTTCCAGAAGTCTTGAAGTGTTTTTCACTTGCAGTTTTGTGAACGTCAGTCATGCTTTCATCTTCTTTTAAACCGTTCTTGTTCTGTCATTTTCTAAATGTGCTGGCATTGATTTTAAGGTTTAATATACTCTGCACTTGGTTTTTGTTTTTTTTTTGGATTTGACCAGATTGTATAAACCAAATTCTTTGAAAAAGCTTTTATAACCCTTTCAGGATTGATGCACAGCAACAATTCTTTCTCCAAAAGCACACCTCTTCTTTTTGGGAGTGTGTTAACACACACACCTGAATGCTCCAGACAAGCAAACTGCCAACATGTCTGATATGTTTTTATAAATGTCTGTGAATCTTCTGATGATCAATTCATCAACAGCAAATGATTTAGCAGCTCGTGGTTACAAAGTACCCTCTTAAACCCTATGGCAGTAGTAAAGAGAGATACTTAGCATTTCCCACATTTTTTTTCTTTTTAACTTAATTTTTGTTATTATTGGCGTGGTGAAAAAGATTATGTTGTTGTTCATCCAGCATTGTATTTATGTAAATTTAAAATCCACCACAATCAGATGAGTTTTATTATGGTTTTACACACACACACACACAAAAAACATGATTATAAAAGGGGACATCAACTTCTGCACAACTGTGTCATAAAGAAAATGTTTTTCCTTTCTGTTTTTCTACCTCCTAGATCCTAAGAAGGTAATAAGGATTATTAGGCACTTGTGAATATTTTCAATATTACAGTGAAAAAAAATAGCTCTGCACCATCTGCATTTGTTTTTCTTTGGGTTACTGAAATTCTGAATCATCGGCCCATAAATCAAAGTTGATATCCAACTTTGCACTTATTTTTTTACACCTGCTACAGAGATGATGCAAATAAAGAGTCTTCTTTTGACAATTGTGTTAAACAGCTTGGTCAGCCAACAACAAAATTCTCAAAACACTCACATAGTTTATTTTCCACCTAATTAATAATAACCAAATGACAAGAGTCTGTTATTTGTCACAGTGTACTAAAGAAAGAAACTAAATGTAGTGCCCTTTTTCATTTTTCTTAATCAAGAATAGTTAAGAATAGAAAATGAAACATAACTGAGATCAAAGATCTTCGCTGCTCTCAGATTAATTCCTTTCTATGAAAGAAAGTGGAAACACTAAGAAAAGAGAGATTCTTACCTTTAATTTTATATTTATTTGCAGACAGTATGTACCAAAATATACTGTGTCTTTTTGCAACTTCACTTTATTTGTTAGTGTTTGTGTTTCAGGATTGCGACATTCCAAACAACGTTTGTACAAAGGAAATTTCGTGCTTGTAAGGAGGTGAAAGTACTTGAATATCTCTTTCTTTTCCTTCATCTTACATAGGTTCATCATTATTATTGTAAAGGTACAGGAAAGCATTTGACTGATAAACTGGCCCCTAGACCACTTACAAAAATGCCACCTTTGGTGAGACTGAGGTGTTTGAAGAGTGGGAGCATGTTTGAGAGCAGAACTATCTGGCAGTGTGGCAGATAGAGTCAGATAAACCTCAGACAAGACACAGGTATACCAGTGAGGAGAGTTCCAGCACCTGCAAGCCACGGTCAGATTCACACAATTAGGCACACAGCAGCAAGCACCACAGGGAAAAGGAAAAGGCACACCTGACAGATTAAAAGTACAAAATAAAAAAAAATTTTTAAAAATCCAAACTGCCACACGGCAATTGTAATGATTTGAGACTATTGACACTAAAGTAGTATGCATGGAAAGCTCAGTATCTAAGGGCCGAAAACAGGCAGATGCTCTCTACTCTGTCAACAAATGTTGTGAGAAAAATCATTTAAAGATTTAAAAATAATGTCCCTCAGTGGTTCTCCTTCTGCAGTGCATAATAATTTTATGTGTAAAGGATAAATGCACAAGCCTAAACTAAACATCCATGATCTTCAATCCCTTAAACACTCCATGGAGAATCATCAATACCTGATACAAACTCAATAGTAAGGAACTATGATGGACCATGACAGAGTAGAAATGTGAATTTTAACCCAAAATAGATACTATGTGTTCCTGACAAAAAACAACCAAAAGATCATCCAGACAATAACAAATCCAAAAGGCAGGCTCCATGATGGTATAGTGTTGTATTAGTACATATAAGTCTGAACTGTGTGACTGGATGTATAAAAAATAGATTTAATGTCACTGACAAGAAAAAAAATATGACATATCGTGTTGTCTGCAAAGAGATTAGAGTTAAAGTAAATAGGACTAAGTGGGCTTTTTATTCATTTATATATTTTTGATGGACTTTCAGCAGTTATTTACTGCCAGCCAAAGCAGATTGTTGTATAGCATAAAAAGGAGGGAGAGATATTATTTAAGGTTAAGCTAACAGCATTATCATTAAAGAGAACTACACATTTGTCTTAATCACTAGTAAAAGAAAATTATAGGCAATGAATTAGACATTATAACTGTTGCACCAAATAAATGGCCATGTTAAAGATCAACTCCAGATATATATGGAAAACTATGTAAGTATTAACTCGAGGCTTTGACATTTGGATACATTACAAATTAACATTTTTTAATCTGGTGTTACCCATAGTGCCTTGCAGAGATGAGAAAGAAATTACTAATTCTTAAATTACTTATATATATATATATATATATATATATATATATATATATATATATATATACACATATATATATGTATGTATATATGCACACACAGATAGATAGACAGATAGATAGATAGATAGATAGATAGATAGATAGATAGATAGATAGATAGATAGATAGATAGA
>JAOWBL010000009.1:13133434-13164317 GCA_028564865.1 Zenarchopterus dispar | reverse complement strand
CACTTCAGTCACAAACCAATTTTCTTAGCTCCCTGTGTTTAGACGAACAGGTTCTCAGGACGGGATGGCTTTCAGGGAAAGGACAGGGTGGTTACATGTCAACTCTTAAAGTCTTAGTAAGTTCAAACTGTTCTTATAAGGAATAAGGCAAAAGAACAAAAACAACTTTTTACACATATCTGTACATTAAAACACAATTATGTTCCCAAAACTTCACTGTAGGCGTGTCTTCTCTCCAGTGTCCTCTATGAACAGAAATGCCCGAGCGCTGTTTGCTGCACACGCATTCTACCCTTATGAATGCGCGCACACACTCACTCACACAACACACACTCACTCACACACACACACACACACACGGTACCATATACGTGTTTCACAGCAACAGTAGAGGATATGATGTTTAGAGTACCAGTTTCACATCTTTCAGCCACAGGAGGTGAATGGGATTATTCCAGGATGCTTATGCTCTGGAAACTGTATCAAGCAATTATCAACACAATCCAGTCAATCGGAAAATTACTCCAACAAAGACGCTGTAATGGGTAGGATTTCTTAGCTCCAATCAAAGCTTTGAATTTGAATGAATTTTGATTGAAGAGTCTCACTCACAAAACCACGTGGTCTAATGGTCAGAAACATCACGCCGCTTAATTCCTTTATAATCTCGAACGCTGAAGGATCGTGGCACGGGTGGCGAAAGACAGGGACTCACTTTCAACCAAAAGGAATTCTGCAATCAGCTCCTTTATGATGATCCGAATCCATTTCCCTGTGAATTAAGTATCTGAATCATTTGCCCTCTTTAGCTATAATTGCTTTGCCTTTGTATATGAATAGCATGTCAAGAGTGCGATAGCTGGGACGAAGACATGCATCATTATGAAAGATGTAACAGCCACTTTTATCACAAGAGATTGTGTTTTTCCTCACATCAGTGTTTTGTCACTCGTACAGCTACTCCTTATAGTTGTTATGCTTGACAATTGGAAGGAAGTTTCTCACTCACGCTCATTACATCCTCAGTTTGTATCGGAGAGGGGGAAGACATAAAAGGAAACGCTCAAGCATTAGGGAAATGCTTTTCGTAGGGTAGTTATGAACACCAAAAGCAAGTCGTTTGTTTGGTTGATGCTTAAAAAGCAAAATGCTTAAAGCTGATTACGATCATTTCAGACCAATATAGAATTAATTTAACAACCAAAATGAATACAAATAACAATATAAAAAACATAATGTACAACGTCCGAATCCCAAAACTCGAAGCACAGTGGAAAATTGCCACATAGTCCGTCACTCCTGATATCTCTCCGTTGGCGCTGATTCTGGGTTACACAGTGTGAAACAGAGGAGGAAGTACGAGGAAGAGACACGGGTGGGTTCCTGTGTTTTCGCCTGCGGCTGCTTTCTGGCTTCTACATGATGCTGATGCTGCGGTTGAGCTCACACTGGGCGTTGTTGTTGTTGATGTTGGGGTTGCGACGGCTCATGTTGGGCGTGGGCACGGAGGTCAGGCTGCTGGAGTCGTTGGGGCAGCCGTGTTGAAGCAGTATGTCAGCGCACTCCTGGCTCCCAGCTCGCCGCGCATAGGAGAGGGGGGTCTGGCCACGAGCGTCCCGACTTTTCACATCCACGCCGTACTGTGGAAGACAAAATGCAAATCAAATCTAACAATACACGTGAAGTAAGAGTTATTAATAAGCACTTTAGCGGAAATTACACTTAATTCTTTAAGTGTGACCTTATCATCAGCAAATGTCAATCAGCAGACCCAAAAGGTTTTGAATAACTAAGAATATTAGTTTTTTTCCCTCTGAAAGTTAACATCACCCAATAGCCTAAAACTTTCACTTCATTTTTTGAGGAACAAAATGTGCATTTTTCTATACTGTATGGTGTTTAAAATTTATATTTTACATGTTTCAAAACCACAGATTATTCTTGATGTATTTTTTTAAGGAAATTTCAAAGACTTCAACCTTATTTTAAATGTTGCAGTCTCGGTAGTTCATAAGAAGAAAACCAAGCCAGTCAGAATGGAAAGACATGTTGTAAAATAGCATAAACTGCAGATAATAAACGTGATGTAAATACGATGTTTGCTTATGACCAAATTTACAAAAAGAGAAGCAAAAAAATGACTCTCTCTTATAACGTGATAGCCTCTCTGCTTAAAGGAAAAAGCAAAAAAAGCATAAAAAAAGAGGAAGAAAAAACAAGGCACCAGGATAATAGCATTGCTCATGAGCATAAACAGAGACATTGGCAAAATTGGCGAATGGCTGCAAAGTCACGGCAGAAGTTTCTGCAGAGGTCTAGCGACTAGATGTAGTGACAGAGTCGGTTGTTTGGCAACAGTGAGGTAAACAAAAGCGTGAAGTCCACTGGGAAACCGAGTGTCTTAGCGCTGAAACAACCAGCGTGCAGACTTAGCAACCCTAGCACATCTGGTAAGGTTAACGAAGGGGTCAATTGCTCCACCCACTTGCTCATTTGAACATTTAAAACGCTCGCTCAACTCGGACCGCTCTCCTCAAAGCTCGATGGCGCCCACTCACCCAGATCAGCAGCTGTGTGATGACCACATTGGCCATGGCACATGAGAGGTGCAGTGCGGTGCGTCCGTCTCCATCCCCGTAGGTCTCATTAACCTCCTCCTTGGTGCCGTGGGCCAGCAGCAGCACCACCAACCTCAGGTCATCCTCGACCACCGCCCGAAGCAGCTGCTGCCCCAGAGGAACGTCCGACTGGGGCAGCCCCACCAGGAACAGCTTCTGCTCGTACTTGGCTCGGATCCAGCGCTCCTTCTCCTCCCTGGAGATAAATGACAAGGGCACCACGGGTCACGCAGGGTGAAACATGGTGGACATGCTATGAGCCATTTCACACCTTGGTTAAAGAACTCTCCAAAATAATTTAGAGGCTATGATTTAAAGACAAAGTCGTGTACAAAAGGACTGCAGACACACAAGGGAAAGATGACAGTAATTGGCCTATGAAACTCACTGGAGTATAGTGACATTTCTAAATTATTAGAGCACAGGAAAGTGACTTCTCTATCACAGCAGGAAATAATACAGTGAGATTGGCTGCAGAGACGGGAGAATGCCAAAGGGTGTGACTCTTTGGGCAATATTCCAGTTTCTAGTGATTACGGTCGTCATCGTAATGGTCAGAGCCCAGCCAGCTTTCTAAAGGTTACACATCTCGAACAGCGTGTCTGCACTGGACAATACGGGAAGACGGGGGATGTATTTTTATCAGCGCTGTCGGCTGTCAGTCTAAACTGGTGGATCCCCTCCACAAAAGAGGCCGTGTGTCTCCGAGGCCCGGTCTCCCTAGGGGTGGCCGGGCCCCGAGTCAGATCGATGGGGCTGAATGGCAGCCAGAAAGGGACGGCGGGATGTGGGGCTCCTTCCATCCGGCGTGCACCAGAGAAAGGAGACCGAGGCAAGGCTTCGCGCTCTATCACCAGGCAGAGTTATATCTGTTGCTCTCCATCTTGACCCCCCCCCGTTTCACTGCCCACACACAAACTGTCCGAAATCAAAAAGAGAAAAAAGAAAATCAAGATCAATATGTGAATGACTGAGCATGCCCAGTATGGTAGTAACCCGGCGACCCTGTCAGCCGATGTGATAAGGGGAGCAGAAAGAAGCTGTTGTTTGGATTTGTGGGTGAGTGACAGAAAGGAGAAGGTTCACAGGAACAAGTGAAAGTGGCGACGCTGGCTGGAGTGACAGGCATCTCACGGGACGCTTTATCAACCGGGCAAAGCTCAGCAGCATGTACCATTTCCCACTCACACTCCATTCAATTGTACTTCATCAAAATAAAAGGTGCACGCAACCTGCTTCATTACCAAAATTAGTTTTTAGATGAACGAGGGAATATATGTTCATAATGGGCTTGTCAGGGACAAAAATGGTAAGAAAAGTTACAAAGTTTGACTTTCTCTGGCTTTAAATGAACAATCGCTGAGATTTGATTCAAGAGCTGTAGTCCTCTCAGGTTCGTTGGGATAACTGTGACGACTATCTCTTAATGCATCAATATGTAAAAAAAATAAAAAAATAAAAAATGAAAAGTATAAATATCCTAATTAATTTGTTTATATTGTCCGACCACCCTTCCTGTATACTTTCAACATCTCACCCACAAACTCCACTACAGTTGGAGTCCATGATTACTTTAAGTGATTTTTGACGATAGTAGGGATAGTAGGAGGAAACAGATCATTTGATCATTTTATCATCATGATGAACATGTCGTCAAAGCAGTTTCAAGTTGTATGTGAAGCAGTTTTACCCTTTAAAAATGTGAAACAACTTCTTCCATTTTTACTGGCAGACTGTTTGATATCACCGATATGTACAATATGTCAATATATAGATATATAAGTGATATGTACACTGATACATATCAATGTACATATATGAACAATGTGGACAGAACTACAGTTACATCCAGTAACTACCACTACTTCCCAGGTGACAAGCCTGCAACCTACAACAGGTCAAGGAAGTGGCATTACGCTATATCTTGCAGGTTGCATTGGGCAAGAATTTCCAAGAAACACAACTTTCTGGGATAGTTAGGATTGTTTACCGCTTTTGATTGGTTGGTGGAAGGCAGGCTAGATAAGAGGACAATCAAGATGAGCTGCCAGCTCCCTTTCAAACAGGTAAAATGGATCAGTCTCATCTCTTCTTTATCTGAAACTTGATCATTTCAGTTTCAGAGTCTCCGTGAGATAATTCACTATTGGTAAAAGTGTGTTTCTGCAGTAAAAACCTGAGCTGTGCTCAATTTTGTATCCTGAGAGCAGCAATGCGTGCACCCAGATGTAAACCAGCCAGCGCTGATCAGAGGCGTAGCTGATAAATTAGCTGCAAATTAATCATCTACAGATGTTCAAGTTGTATAATGGAGAAAAAAAAAAACAAACAATTTAGATCGTATTATCTAATTACATCATCCTGACTGTGTTGACACAGACGCTGTTGTATTGAATGAAAACTGAAAACGAATAAGAAGAGCCAGAGAGCTTGCCCTTTAAAGTAGAAGTTAAGCAGCGCCTTAACAGTTGTATATTTCTAAGAGTCTTGGCTGTAGTAATACATTTGAAGAGAGCCAATACTGTTTATACATCTTAAATTATTAAACAGATTTTATATGTTTCCCCCTGGCCTGCATAATAAAGATAAACTGGCAAGTTAATGGAAATCCAGCTCTGGTCCCTCAATGCAAATCAGCCTTTTTTTTTTTTTTTAAAAGTCTGACCCTTAAAGTACATAAGTTGTGGTTCCTAACATTACCAAAGAAAGTAGGCAATCAAAAACAAAAGTTGATGATTATGTGAAGTGTAACAGATGAGCCACGACACTTAGCCTCGCAACTCTGCATAAAAGTACCTCTTTAAAAGACGTGACTTTTACTTTGAAGGCAACCCTCCTGCTTTTGACCTCTTTCTTTAATTTTCTCGGTTCAAGTTTGATCTTTTATGGGTTTAACTGTACTGGAGGTCTTCACCTAAAGTGAGTCCATCTGCTGCAGGACTACAGGATACATTTCTTCTAACGTGTGCGAAATGACCTGATACATCCATCTCCGTGAAGCTATTTAAGAACAGCAGCCATTAGTAACAATAGTAAACAGCTCAACAATAGTCACTCATCTCTGTCTGCTACATACACCTTAGCAGCAAGGTGTCAAGGCTGCCGACTGACCACAGACAAGCCTTTTCAGACTACCAGGCTCACTTCACAGAGCCGTTTGTCTTCCAGCAGGGAGCCTGGCACCTGACCTGCGTATCATGTACTCAGGTAAAACACAGGACGGGAGAAAAGGGGCGGCTTTATCAGCTCCCAACTAGAGATTTATTAAGTCCAAAAACACCATTTGAGGTTCATAAAGCCACTTAACTCGCATCTTAAAATAAGTTTAAAGCTGCTGCACCGACATGCACATTTTTGTTATGACCTCAGTAGAAAGTGTGTAGGAGAACATCTTAGAGCAGGCTGAGCTACATGGGGATCTTTTCTTCAAGAAAAGGGTATTATGTGGGCAACAATACAGCCCTAATAGCAGGCAATTGTAGTCACTCAAAGTTTTATGGTGTAAAACCTCCATCCTTCCCTATTCAGTTATTATGTGTGGACAAGCCTGTTAGCAAATCAATTGGGCTCAAAACCAGTGGATTGCAGAGAGCAGGAAGGGGCCGTCCCAACCCCCTCCACCAGTAGACTTAAAAAACAGACGTGTTTTAGGATTTAGGACTGTCTGAAAACTGTAAATCCTACTGTAAAATGCACAGCAAGCTCTACAACCTTTACAAAAATCCAAGTGTCGGTTAAAAAAAAAAAACAACAACCAGCGAGAGCTGTTGTCCAAAGTTTGCTTCAGAAAACTCAACCGAAATGAGATGCTGAGTCTGTAGAGCCCAGTGAATTGATATGAGCTAAATGAGGCAGAAAGTTAGCACCAAGATGTGAAACAAAAAGGCTGAGGAGAGCCATTAAGAGGACGTCAACATCTCAGAAAGGAGCACTGAGGACACTTAGCCTTTGCTAGAAAAAAAAAAAAGGGGGGGAAAAAAAATGCCTCTAAAGACCTGCAGGAAAAGACCCCATTTGCTGCTGATGCTGAGCTTTAAATTCAACAAATTCACTGGTCTTTCTAAAAAGTTGACCCAAGCACAAAACAGCAAACGCAGCCAAGCAGAATGTTTTTTAAATTTCCCAGCTGCTGCCACTTGAAAAGCAGAGTATAAAAAGGAAGTGATGTGGTAATCCCGCCTCTGCCTTTTGTTTGAGACAGAGAAACAATCCAAACAGAGGTAGGATTTAGACAGTCGGGGGGGAAACTGAGACCCTTGAAAAGGACACTTCCTCACCACAGGAGGAAGAAAAATAAAATCAGCAGATTTAGCATGTCAAAGCAAGGGACAGAGTAGGAGAGGAGGCGGAGAGGGGAAAGGAGAGTGAATTTTCTCAGCATGGGGGGATATTTAGGAAATTGAACTGATGGGTACTGCTATACACACAAACACACAGGTTTCTAAGCTCAGACACCAATTTCCCCACCCAGGCTTGAGCACATACTTGCTCTAAATGTCTCTGTTGCTCAGGGGACAGAGGGGAGCTTTAAGTTCCCAATAAAAATGCCTGTACCACTCTCCTTCAACAAAAAGGGAGCAGTGTTTTAACTCTGAGATCGCTACATCGTTCAGTTATCTCAGCGCCTAATCATAATTTAACTTTCATTCACTTTGATGGAAATGAGATCCTGGGCAAACATCAAAACACTCCCTAAGTTTAAAGTGGAAATGGGATTCCTGTTTAAAGCTGGTGTCCCCTTTCATTTGCCTATGCAGAGCCCGCTGAGATAAAGGCACCCCTAACAGTAGAGAAAGGCCTCTTTTATAATTCTATTAGAGCTCTGTCCCTCCAGCTCTCTGTTGAGCAATGGATTCTGACCCTGACTTAATTAAGTGGCAAATGGCAGAATGATTCTCCTAAACCCAGCCCACGGAGTCAAAAACACATGACTGAATTCAAATAAAGAGGGACAAACAAGGATAATTAGTCAAGCCTGAAAGACAAAGGCGAACAGGAATTTATAGGAAGGGAAGGGAAACTGAGACGGAGGAGGTGGAGCCAGTGGTGGACGAGCAACAGAATGACCAATGTGACTGCCTGCAATAAGGGTGCATTGGTCCATAGGAAGAGGAGGATGTCCGTCCCACCACTCGCCCATCTTTCAAACACTCACAGAGTCCTTCTGAACTATCAAAGCTTCTCCAGCTCCTCCTACTCCTCCACGAGCATCCATAGTCACTGTGGATACATCAAACAGATGCACTGAAGCGGGGGAATGGTGACGGTGGTGGAAGGGCAAGTGGTGGTGGTGGGGGCTTTGGGGTTTCACCACTGTGAACAGACTTCACAGTGGGGGGTGGGCGACTTTTATGCGGCTGATTCCCATGCAGCCAGCAGCTTCACTTCCACAAACTGCGGGGAGGGAAGAGCAGAGAGCGAGGAAGAGGGACAGCAGCAGAAAACACAGAGAGGGGGCTGAGAGGGGAATGACAGAGAGGGAAGAAAAATAAAAAAAAGTCTACACAACAGGGAGAGAAAGCTGGGCCCCAAAGCATCAAAGGTTGCTAAGGGCGAGAAATGAAGGAGCAACACAGTAAACGGCACGGCAAAAGTGCCAAATAAGGCCTCCTGTAGCCTGGTGGGTTACAGTGTAGATCTGCTTCAATCGGCTCCAAGAACAACAACTCAGAAAGAATAAAGACAAATATTTTCACGTGTGAAATAGCTCCCACGTTTGTCTTTTCCAGAGCGTGGCCTGAACAGATGACCAGAATTCAAAAGGTTGTTGAGCTCAATAGGGAGGCCAGCGGGAGAGCATCTGGGTGCTGTAGGCGAGCAGAGGGATGAGCTGAATATATTGTGACATTAATGAGGTTGTCAGACTCCTCATGATGGAGTGTCTGTGTTTGTGTGCCAGCAAGACTAACACCCTTAAACGCTCATGCTGTTAACCCCTGCTGAACCCTCGCCTCTCGTACAAAGCTGAGGGGACGGTTACACACGGCCCGTTTAAGTGTCCAGTCTGCTTCACAGAGTGCAACATTTTATAAAAAAATCACTGGAATCCTTCAGGTAATCAGGCAAAAGCTGTACTACAATATGTTTACAATACTACTTGTTTAAAAGCTCTTTATATAATTAAGCAGTCCTTCCTTTGTCCACTTTGCCCTGAGACACCGTGGTATGTGGGCAATTAGTGACCGAGGTAGCACTTCTCCCACACAGGCCTAATTACTGACCTGTGGGCTCCATTTGGAGGGAGAAAGTAGAGAGGACATGGGAAGACCCAATCACTCATCTGTCTTAATTAATTACTCATTCTCCACCGGGGTCCTGGCAAGGTAAGCCACTGGTAAAATGTCTTCAGAGAGCTGGTGCTCCGGCACTACTAACCTGTGAGTGGCACAGGAGCGTTGTTCTGTGTTTCTGGGGTGGGGGCAGTGCAGGCAAGTCTACAAAAACAAGTCTTGTGGCCACAGCACCGATATAGTCGCTGACAAAACAGACTGAGGGGGCAGAAGGGGTTAAAGCAGGCGGCGGGGCCCAGTTTGGAGAGGTTAGCGGTGTGATTCATTTTTATTACCACGCACCCCCTGCAGGCGGCAGGAGCGGCAAATTATTTCTGAAACAAAGTGGAGGGCTCTCATCAGAGCTATTACCCGCCCGTGGCCGAGGGCGGCTCAGAGCCTACAGAGGGTGACAGTGAGAGGCCCCCCGTCAGTGAGGGATAGCCGTCCACATCCGTCCACGCTCCGGGACATCCTCCCCCCACCCCCCAAAATGAGCACCGGTGTCTGTGGCCGCCTGTGTTTCATTTGGAGTGTGCAGGCTATAGGAAGGCGAGGATGATAGCTGGCTGCTGGACCTCTCCCACAGTATCTGTCAAAATAATCTGTAGCGTTTGCTATCACAAACACGCCAAGCAATTAGAGGTGAACTGCAAAACACAAAGACTTCCAGGTGCTAATTAAAACAACAGCTCCCTTGCAATATGCTGACTGCAGAGATCAGCCACAAAGCAGAGCTCCCACAGATTTATCAGACCTAATTTAACCGTAGCCGGCTCAGATGTGAGCTCTGCTTTTTGCATATACTGGCAAAAGTTTATGGTGCAGCATTCCTAATGGATGAGTTCGAAACGGTAACTAATTATTTTTTCGGTTAAACCACAAGTTGGTGTTAAAGTCATCGATTTTGGGGATTAAGAGCACCTTTGGGATTGCCAGGTTGTGGAGGAAGGCAACTGAAAAGATGTATACTGCAAACTAAAACTGTAAAAAAAACAAAAACAAAAAACAAAACAAAACTGAAAAAGAAATTGGTTTTTGTTAGAATGTTTGAGGGCTTTTTTAAAAATTATTTTTAAGTCAATAAATAAATTATTAATAAGTAACAACACCAGCTTAACACAACCTATTTAACATTTATGATTCCTAAATATTTACAAAGCATAATCAAATAATCCAATATACACCAATAAGACCATTTTATAACATATTGTGCAATCTAATCTTATAATACCAGTTATTTGGGCTAAAAACTGGTGATCATGTGACATATTCCTACATATATCAGCATTACCAAACATATGTGATCAATGAGATCCAGGATTTTTTTAAAAATCCACTTAAATGTTTGAAATGCTTGATCCTGCTGGTGAATGGCTTTTAAGCAAGAATGAATGACAAACATAAACTTGGTAAAAGAGGTATGAAAGCTTACCATGTTTTCTACTTTTAAAAAGGTATAAAAACAGGTGATTAGGTCACAACAACACAAATGTACACATATAGTATAAATGCATATATATGTATATACATATCAACAACCCTCCCGTTATGATGCCTGCAATCATTCTGACGTGTACCATTAATTTCACTGCTGTGCTGATCTGCGTACGAAAAATCTGTATATCGTGCTCTCATGTCCTGAATATCACAAGCCAAACCGATCTTGTGGATGAGTGCTTTTAAGTTAAATCTAAAAAATGCAAGAGGTAAAACAAGTCTTGCAGGAGACATTCAATCAGACAGCGAGTTGATATCCAGGTAGTTACTGAATCGTTTAGATTAGGTGTCACTAATGTTTAGCGGGAGTCAGCAGCCATACACAGCCTGACTGGGCGCCATCACAAAGCTGCTTCATGTCAGAAGTGTGACACAATTAAAATCCTTGCATATGTGCTGCGTTCACGTTAAGAGAATCGAGCATGAGGCAGACTCAGATTTCATGGCAGGAAAAAAACAAACAAAAAAACTAGCTAATCAAGTGAGTTGAAATCAGTTAATTCAACAATTTGCATTGAATTTACTTGCAAGAAAACCCTCAGAATCACAACAGTGTCTATATGTTAAATTTAAACACTTGTTTTTTTTTTTTGTTGTTGTTTAAAAGATTAGTTATCCTGCAAATGAGATTTATTGTTTGATGGTGAAAGCTAATGGAGATGTTGCTGCGGGATAACATCGGATTTTTAAGACAGTGAAGAACTTTCCCGCTCGAGGTGACGTGGGACTGACGGTGGCGGGGAGAGGAATCGGCATCGATAATCTTTCATCGAGTCCACAGTGGAGCACTTGAGCGCAGATACTGTACCATTCAATAAACTACTGTAGGCCATCATTCAGGTCCGAAGTGGCCGGAGACCACGGGATTGATTCAAGGAGGTAAAATTTTCAGCAGCTGTTTGTTAGTAAACGATAAATGAGGCAACACTTTTAGCGAACAGTTTCTGCGCACTGAACAGCTTTCTGTCACTGATGATTGTGTGTATTTAAGGTGTACGGTTAACTGAGCCTTATTTGCTTCAAAAGTATAAATTATAGTCGGATCTCCCTCTTTTTTGCTATAGACACAGGTCAAGACAAAGGAATCACAGTATTTCAATATGCATAGTTACATCTGTTGACGTGGTGGTAAAAACGGGGGCCTATAAACTTTCACTCTAAAATTTCCTTCCTTTTATTTACTCATTATCTTTACCCACAAATTTTTAAAAACTTCTTCCTTAAAATAAATTACATTTACATTGGCTCAGTAACATTATGCAGAATGAAAAATTACCTTCAGTTCACAATGAACCAACCCTTATCTTGATTGTGATTGGCCGAAAGACTCAAGTACCCAGTTGGATCCACCAAAGATCTGTTATTGCAAACATGCTCTCTGATACACGATTCACGTGATTGGCATTTTAATTCAAAACATCGCTGAAAGTTACATAAGCTTGAGGGCATGTTGTTTTGATTCTTTGTTTGTGTTTTCCCCTTTTGTGGTAATTGTGCTTCAAAATTGTCAAGCATTTTACACTACACACTTCCACTCCAGAGTGGGACTGCGTTAGCAAAATTGCTCTTCCAAAGGATCCTTTAGTCAGTTACTTTGGCTCAAATGTTAAAAGTAGGAGGGTTAAGAAAAGCGTCTTCAGAGGAAGCATAATCTGAATAATCGCAAAAACAATAGATCAAAACATGCTGCTGAGTAGCCAATTTGACGTACAAAATATTTCCAAGATAAAATAAATCTGAAGTTCCCCACAGTTCAAATATCTTACTACTATGTTGTTTCTGCTACCCACACTTTGGAACTAATAGGCATTTAATTTACACACATTTTCACCAGTTATCAAAAAAAATGCTGTTGATCGATGCCACAGATGCTACCACTGGTTGTGATCACTCTCTGCTCCATCAGCACTAGATTACTACTTTATCTAAGGCGACATCCCTTAAACAATCATTTAAAACCAAGAGCTTCCGCAGTATCCAGTTCACAAATAAATATAATTGGTTACACAAGCAGGTCTGCTGTCTGTGCAGCCGAAATTAATGGGATGTTGTGCGTCTGCTTGAAAACATAAGCTCGCAAAATACACTTAATGGTGTAGCTGTATCTGCAGCAGCAGAAGAAACTACAAGGAAAAAAAAGTAGACAAATAAAGCAGCTTATTCCCTCTTTTCTATTTGTCCTTACAAGGTTATGAAGCTATATTATAAGAGTAAAGTACCACCAGCGAGAGCCTGCAGACAGTCTTTTCTGTGACATACAGAGTGATGACCCGGCACCGTGTGATGGATACGTGACAGGGTGGCTGGGGGCCTGAGGGTCTGGCTCTTAGGGCAGGGTTTAACCATCTTGGTGTGCTTAATTACCTGCACTGCCACATAACAGGTCATTAGTCAGACTGGGATGGAAGGTCTCACCTGTCACCAAGAGATTAAAAAAAGAAAGGGAAAAAAAAAAACCTCCTGGGTACCTCAGAGGAACAGGATGAGGGAGGAAAGTATCATTTAAGAGATGCACATTGAGACATTCCTTGGTAGAATGTGAAAGGAATAAATTGGTTTCACAAAGTACGTTCAGAGCGCTCCACATTTTTTCCTTTTAACTTTGATCGACTCTAAACAAACCAGCAGTTTGTTAAAAGACATTGACTTTATCATCAAATCTTTTCTTGATTAGTACTTGCATGTCAAGTGACAGCCTTGACAACTCAGAGCAATTATCAGGTAAGTGCAAAATGATGTCACAGATGCCACTCCTTCCATGAATTATTGTTTTCAAGTGAGCAGCAGACACACAGGACAGCATGCTGTGGTGGAGATAACGGATAGCATGGATCCAGACTCTGTATAGAAGACGCTATAATCAGTGTCTACAGGACAAACTCATGCTCAGACATAAAATACTGTGTTTTTGGCTCAGTAGGCTGCCATTTATGGACCCCTGGTGCTCCTTATGGAGCATTTTGTGGCGTGAACTGCCACTACAGAGACGTGGGTAGCTAATAAATGGCAGCTAATGGAGAGAAGACAGTGCTGCCTCCTCATTCTATAATCTCTGTTCGCTTCATTAAGCAGCACCTTTATTTGCTGTAGAGCACTAACCTGGTGCTGTCGCTCCCCGGCTTGGTGTATCCCTCCAGAGCACCCTCCCACACGCTGTTGGCCATCGCGTTCCCGATCGCGGTCATCACCATGCTGAGCTCCACTGGCCAGTCGTCCAGGTCCAGAGAGCGCACGCGAGACAGGTGGGTGCCCAGGTTCCTGTGGATGCCTGAGCACTCAATGCACATCAAGGCACCCAAGTTCAAACTGGCCCAATCTGGGTCTGCAGGATAGATGGCAGCAAATGGTTAGAAACTACAGAACGAGCCTTTGGATGAGAACACCCCCCCCTTATCTAATTTGGCTGTCTTATTCAAATCACTTTTTAATGGTGAAGCTGCCAAAATAAAAGGAAAATGTTGACAGGCTGGAACTAAGCAGAAGCCAAACAATATTTCAGAATCTTTTCATAACCAGAGACACACTTCTGTATATCGTCATCTGTAACCCATAATAGTACTGATCGATAACACAATACATTGTGGTTATCAAATTGAATATATCAAGTGTGTTGAGTACTTACAGAATATTTACAGAATAAGGTATTCTACTTTTAAGGCACATTTCCATTACCTCTAGATTTGCGTAAAACATAAATATCGCAAAGAAAAAACAAAAATGGAAATGCCTATAATTCGAAAAATCTGCCAAATATTAAAAAAAAACTTTTTTACGCTTTCATAAGGTGGTTTCCCAGATGGTGTAATGAAAACACTATTTTCACATTTGCACATCTCCGGCACCACTGGCTGTGACATAGTTGGTCAATCTAACGTCATCAAAATCTAGTTTCCAGCTGTTTTTGGCCTCATTATTAAGACATAGTTGTGTTATAAAACTATTTAACCATTATACATGACTGTATTACATCAGGGCTTTGCCTTTGAATAACCATGTGAACGACCGTCCGCTGCCACCTCCTTCTGTTCATTACTTTCAAAAACAGAGGTAATGGCGGTCGCAAGAATTTGTCCAAAACTAAAGATGTTTTTTTTTTTTTTTTTTTAAGTCAACATCTTCTTTTCCTGTGTTTTGAACAGAAGTCTAACAGGATGAGACACGGAGAGTTATGGAGAGAGAACAAGGAGCGTTATGCTCATAAAAAGAGAAATATCATTCAATGGAAACACCAACACCCCCTGAAGCGGTACCTTTGTTGCACATTCAGTTTTGTTTTATTTTGCAAAAAAACGTATAATGGAAATCCACCTTATACCGAAATGCAGATACACAAAAACAAACAAACAAAAAACTGTGAGTGTTATGTCAGAAATACCAACAGAGCTGCTGTGCAAAGGCTGCAGTGGTCTACGGATGTAAATATGGAAATCATAAATTCAGCCAAAAGAGGACACGCTATGCTTGTCAGGGGTTCCCTTTACCTTCAGTGCATCGTCTAGCTTTTTGTACTTTCTTTAAAGAGGCTTTATAGAGTTCATCTCTTAAGCAAAAGGCAAATAAACTCCCTGAAATGTTTAGGTGCTGGTGTGGTTTTTTTCTTCCTGCTACCTCACTGCTTCCAAAACTTGCTTCAAGATACCATCAAAGCATAATGAGATATGGAAGAACACTATTTTATAACATAACATTCATGCCACATGGATTTTAAATGATATTTTTATGAGACAATATTTAAACAAAAATAGATATTGTTATAGTTCAATTCAGTGTTTCGAAATATAAAGTTTGTCCTTAAACTGGAGTATGTTTTTAAAGATGACTTCTAGACTGACGGGAGTCTTTTAGGTGCAACCACCCAGGTGGAGTTTCAGTTGCCCTGGAGACACAACCAGCTCTATTTGCTGCAACTGGTTGAAACAAAGCAATCAGATAACAATTCTGTATTCTGACCAGAGTTATATAAAGCTTAAGTTATCTAGGACGTACTCTGTCATAAATACAGTTGATGATGCTTCAATTCAGCAGTCATACACGGCTATACTCACTGGGTGCATCACAGTCCACACAGAAGCTGTTCCCTCTCACATTTCGTATGGACTGAATGGCCATTGCATCGCTTTGGCTGCCTAACCGGGACTGTGAGAAATGGAAAAAAAAAAGAATAACAGGAACTAATTATTTCAGTGTGGGGTAAAGGAAGGCAAACAGTTATATAGCTGCGACTCAAATCTTGGACATCCGGGAAGAGGAGACGCCTCTTCAGCCTTGGAAGAAGACTGAAGATATGAATATGAAAATGAGCTTGCGTCTCCTCGGCATGCTGGCACAAGCCGTGTTCTGTCTCTGATGTGTGTCGGTTCTAATAAGAGATAAGAGATCCCCCACACGGTGGTGCACCTGTCTGACAACCTCCCACATGTGACAGCTTGAAGTGGGTGCGGTGAGAGGGAAAGGAGGTGCAATACAGGTTAGACAGAAGGGCAAAACGAGAAATATGAATGAAACAGCAGAACTGTAAGGCGATGACAATGCTTCCTTTCCCCTTTTTTTTTTTGATAGTCCTCATCTTTCTTGACCTCAATTACCTTGTTCTTTATGCTCTCGCAGGACTGGAGGCTGGCAAATATCTGGCTCTCTATTAGCTGAACCCACAGCTCCCTCTCGTCATACGTTGACGCTTCAAAGTTCCACGTCTGACCCGTCAAAGACACAATGATGAACTCGAAGGAATCTTCTTGCTCTGGAAAATAAAGCAAAACCATAAATTAGTGCTTAATCAAGAATAATTTAAAAAAAAAAAAGAGGACTTGTTTTACTTATGCTTAAGCTTCTGTGGACTCAGGTTTCACAGATTCGCTTTGTCAGGTCCTGCCGTCCCACTGAAGGGACACATACAAGCTGGGGCAACAGGAAATGTAGGATGGGGAAGACACAGCAAAGAGACACATGGTGACAGTCGAACCTCGCCAGCTGCACGAGGACGTAAGATGTGCCTCCTCAACCATGTGAGCTGCCTGACACCTCATTGGATGTTTAATTAATGGTTGGAATCAATGTCTGGAATAATTTATTGGTTCAAAAAAAAAAGCATACAGACCACAATAAGAGGACAGGACATGCAGCAAAGGTCAGACTGGCAACTTTTATCTGAAATTTTGTATAGATATACCGTCTCACATTTTGACCGGTATGTAACCGTGAAGGTGGATTTATAACTGCAAACTGATCCCTCAGTCAAGTGTGTACCTTTGCTAATTTTACAGTTAAAACTATTAACAAACTCAACCAACTGACTAGTGAGATTACACTAGCCAAGTTGGGTAGTCTTAAAGAGACGAGAACAAAAATAAAGCTTGTAAGACAGAGAATAATAACATATTTAACATTAAAGTATGCAAATCTTTATAGTGAAAAACCAAACTAAAACAATGAATTTGTGGCCTCTGTAAGGTTTATGTGATTGTTTTTTGTTTCTTTTTTTCTATCTGGCTATAAAACCTGTGTCCATCTCCAAGTTAAGTTGGCAACTTATCTAATATTGTAATTTACACATTTTGTAATCCATACCATTTCCTGTTATTTTTAGGCCCAAAGTCCTTTTTCTACTGTAATACAGATGTGCAGTCAGATGTCCACAGAACCCATGGAAACACTGGTTCTGTTTGGTCTGTCTGTCTGGAGGAGCTAACTCCTGTAACTCAGTACAGGAAACGGTTTTATGTATGTGAGCACTTCTTTAGTGAAGAAGTTCTTGCTGTACAACAAATCTTACATATCAAAATAAAATAAAATAAAAAGTAACATTTTATAATACTTCAGAGGTATGGTTTCATGGTCACATTTATTAAACAGGAACTCTGATGCTCCGTCAGACGAGATAAACAGGAAATCACGCTCCAAGGAAGTCTCAGAAGTCTCATGCATCAGCGTGTAAACATCATTTGACCATTTACACAACCACTCTGTGAGCAAAATCTTTGTTTTAAATGGAACACTTTTTGTTTTGAATAAAAGCCTTTTGACTTCTTTTAGGGAGACTTTCATGATTTTCTCTGCAATCATCTCAACTTTCATAACAGTTTAACATTTTGGGTGTTGGTAAACTGAATAAAACGTGATCTGGTTTCATACATTAAATAGCTAATAATAGTTGAAAAAGGTGAAAAATTATATTTATCTTCCAATTGTAAATAATTACAAGAATGTGAAACCAGTGCCTTCATTGAACACCGAGTCTTTGTGTTTAGCTGCGATTCATGAAAATGTCACCTGACATTTCCAGTGAAGAGGCTTGACACAACATATGCTCCAACACATGCTGCAATGCCTCTGCAGTTCAGGAGCTCATTCATTAACTCGGTACAGTACAGTGCGGCTCATGTAACGTCTCTGGTCTCTGCACATGCTCCAGCTCATTGCCAAATGATTTGTAATTACCTAATTATGTCTATGCAAATAGTCATCTCATTTGCATAAACCACGTTCGGAGGACTGGAGGCAAATAGACACAAGAGGAATGTGTTTTCTAGTGTAGCTTTGATCCACTCTATGCTGGAAACATTTCTGCTGATGCATTTTTTTGGGCCCTGTTTAAACCGGCTTAACTGTTGATGTAAAACAAACAAACCAAAAAAGGAAGAAATCATGCAAAATCTGAAAAAAGCTGAACGTTTTTCACTGCAGAATTAAAACTGTACTGCAAACTGTTCTAAAATCTGGGACAAAAAAAGAAAGATGTTTGGTATTAAATGAGCTCCGTTATGACCTTAAGATTGCCAGACAAATCATCCAATTAAGCACATTACTACTTTTTATATTTACAATCAATTCAACCTCCTTGCTGCGAGACGCGGTTGCATGCTGTTAAATGACAGATGTGCGATGGACGCCTCTAATGTTGCAATCTCTGTGCTGCAGCAGAGGATCATCTCTTCAGGGGGAAAGCAATAATCCAATTAGCTTGACACCGACTTCAATTATCTGATTTAGTTTGTGGAATCGACTCCAGGTCACGGAGAATCAATAAAGACTTGGAAGCCTCTTTATTTAGACTTGCAGCGAAAAAAGTCTCTGCGTGGGCGCAACATTTTCAAAGCACTGATGGAGCAATAGCAGAAGGATTTGACACAATCAAAATGGTCAACACTGAGGAAGTTAAATGGGAAAGATCATTTTAACAAAATCAGGAAGTAAACAAAAAGATTAATTGTGATGCACATAATTGAATTCTATTTTTTTCCCCCCTATTCTTGTCCAGTATACCTTCAAGGAAAAATATCTAAAGCATTTGAGTCGAACGTGTGATTGCGAATGTTGTTGTGCTTGTGCTCTCACCGTTTTAAAAACCTGAACAAAGCTAATTATTCTGTTGACTGCCCAGGCAATAAATTGGAGGCATTAAAACACTTTCATTATGGAGATTAAAAAAGCAACGGATGGCTGCCTTCTTAAACTGATGAGTATACAGGAGAAAAAAAAAAAATCCTGCTCTCCATGCACAGAAATGCACATGTGACCCCTACTAAAACCAGCGCAGAGACAGAGGACCACGTCCAGTAAAAACCTCCTTAACTTAGCCGTGCTGCTCCTGCATACTGAACTGTTTAATGTCATCCACAGTGCAGAAATTGCTCAAAACTGTAAATCTACGCATGAACAAAGTGTCAAAGCTATTGTTGCTATCTTACAGGCACCTGTGATGATGAGTTTGCGAATGTGCCATTAATGCTTCTCCTATCACTCACTTGCCAAAGTTAACACATGACTATCCGAGGAACGATCACCTTGTCACATTAGCATAAGCATTAACCTCTTGACCACATCTGCACGAGCCTGCGATCAACAAGTTCTTGCCAATTAGAAATAAATTAACACAGCTCTGGCAGTGGGTGGACAAGGAAGAACACAATTTAAAGCCAATGGAGGCACCAACTGTGAAGAATGAGCAAAATATGACTTTCCTTAATTAACATGGCATAATAAAAAGGAAATTACAGCGTAATGGCCATAGAGCTACAAAGAGGAAGGAACAGATTAAGATATGCATCTCTATCCAACATTTACATGGATCATAAAACTGTTTGGGAGCCTCTCAGCTGAACATTTTCTTCATGTGCTTTTTGCAGCTAGACCACAGCATTTTAATTGATGACATTTTTCCCATTTACATTAGTTTCCTTTAATTATCCCGTATCATACAAGAAAACAATATTTCTTTCTTTTTTTTAAGTTTTCTTCTTTTTCAATTTCATTTGAAATAATGTCAGATTGTTTTTAGGAAGCTTTTGTCCACCTCTTGAGGTATCTGTCCCTACTGTTGACCAAAAAATAAATAAAATTTAAAAAAAAAAAACACCCAAAGTGATTTTGGACTTTGGTCCCGATTGCGTCTTGTGACAGATGTTGTCTTCCAGCACTATCCCACACATCAACAAGGCTGAAAAAAGCTCACAGTGCTACAGTGCCGACTAAGACACTCAAGAACGTAAAGACTGAACAGAAAAAGAGAACGACCAAGCAAGGGACCAAAGAAAAGGAAATATTAAGACTGTTTTTAAAAAAGCTACTTAAACTCTGCAAACGTTCCTTTGTGCTGAATTAAAAGACTACTAGACAGATTCAGCTCATTCAAACCACTGGGAGACTTCTTAAATAAACCAGGAAAACTGAGGACATCAGCCCGGTTCTGAAATCTTTGCAAGTGTTGGTGTTAGTTTACTATCTTAACAACGATAGGGAGCCAAAACACACTTCTGATCTCTTTGCAGGATTTAAACCGTGTAGGGCAGTGAGATTTTCAGGAAGGAGTCAGCTGGTAGATCCTCGAGTTAAAACCAAACAGGGTGAAAATGTATGTATTTACTATCCTGCACAGACGGAATAAACTTCCTCTTGATATCAATTTAACCATTTTTAAAATCAGACTGAAAACTCCGATGTCTTCATTAATTTAAATTCTGCTTTAATTTCCATGTTTTTTAATCTGTTCTAAGCTTTATTTTATTTCTTTTTTTGTCTAAATCTATTTTATTTGTGGTTTTATTAGGGATCTTTTTTGAATTCTTATGAATTTAATTCATCTTTTCACCTTAAGGCCATTTTAAAAAACTCCACATTGTGTATGAAACGAAGTTGCCTTGCGGTAAAGATCCCTCCACCTCGTTTAATTACCGCGAGAGCCTTTGGAGGAACCTGGTCTCACAGGATGGAAACATCCTGCAGTATATGAAACAGTTTAAAAGCCTCCACAGATAAGAGCATAATACAATATCATGCATTGACGATAACGCTCCAATAACGTCCGATATAATTACTCCGAGTATAATCACTGATCTTGCTGGGACCAGTGGCCCTACTGGGGACTAAAATCTGGTCCTAATAAGGCAGGATGCTATTTCTGAGGTCTTGGTTCGAGTTAAGTGTGATCCATGGTTCTACGGAGCAACTAGTCTACCCACACTTTAGTCTGTGTTAAACTTGTTTGTTGTTGTTTGTGTTGCCCTGGAATTACACCACCAAATACGAGATGGTGGCGGGGTTCTTTTCTGCAGCTGTAGCTTAAAGAGTTGACTTTCCTCTCATTTGCTTTCTTCTTTTAATTCAGACACAGCAACCGGGAAAATAAAGTGTGTCTTATGTGAGCTGGAGCTGACAAATGTTGAGCAACAGCAACTTTTAATGACATTACAGCAGTCTCTCTGTACGTCTGGCTTGAACGTAAAGAGGAAGTAGAAGTGGGAAATGCAATGTTATTGAGCAGACCAATGGCATTTGTCAAGGTCCATGTGAATCTGACATGTTGCCAGGTTTCTGGGGAGGTGCATGTCAGAAGTTACAGTGTTGTTGCAGATGTTTAACGTGCCCAGCTGTGGTAGACAAACATCATCAATTTAATGGAAAAGCTCACCGATTAGATCTTTGGTGAACTGAGATAAGGATTAGACATAAACTGGTCGGGTTTAAGGTTTGAACTAAACTGTGCAATATTTACAGAAGTAAAGTCCTACGAAGGGTAGCTGAGAACCTTGTGTGTGTTTTTAAATAATTAGTAAACTGAATCATTTCATTGTTACGTAGGTAAAGGAACTAAGGGACCGAGTACACCCCCCGCTACTGAACAGTTGCCAGCAAAGGTATTCGCTTGACCTGAAAATCAAAGTGGAGCCTGAAAAAGCGGAGGCTGACCCGAGGACGGTGATTCCTCTTTCGCCGTAGAAGTGCAGCAGATGCACTGCGGAGGACCTGCGGACCAGATTAGCACCTCGGGGGTTTTGGTGCTGAGCCCAGCTGTGATGCCTGCACAGCCTCTGCTTAGTCAAAACCTCTTAAAGGCCTCTATGACGAACCCTCTGAAAGGATTTAACAAACAGCTCCTCACCTTGAGGACACTGCACTTGATCCATCTGCGTGAACGCTCGGCGAAATGAAAGGCGCGGAGGTGCACAGGGTGAGCGATTGTTTTGGTGTGTAAGGGCGCCTTGTGTTGTCTCGTATGCATGCGTCAGGCAGTCACTTAAAGAAGTGCTTGCCGTTCCTGTGAATTAACGAGCAGTTGGGAAGAACAGGCCAAGGCGGTGCCATCTGTAAATGTCACAGGCACTGCTTGCTCATTTTACACATCATTAAAGCCAATATTCCTAACCTGTATCAGAGCAATCAGGAGCAGGCCATTACTGCGACAGGGGCCCCAGGGGAACCACGACCAAACTCGGAGAGAAAAGAGCAGTGAGAAAGAGAGAAAGAGCACACTATCTATCTGACACACACACACACACACTTCTGCACACTTCCACGCGCACGTGCTCAAACAAGCAAGGAGCACACCTTCAAATGACGAACAAACACATGAAATCAGCACCAGTATCACTACCCTAATAGCTAGCTCATTTAACAACAGAGCAGAATGAAAACAGGACCAATTTTACAAGTATCTGTGGGCAGTGTGTATAGAGCCCAAATGAGAATCTTGTTATTCCTTTTCCTTCATACCGTGGCATTCGGAAAGCTAAGCCATTACAACAGTGGAGGCTCCAGGGACAGCTTTCGGAAATGAGAGCGAGTCTGGGAGTGACAAAACAAAGTATTGAGATAAACACCCACCATTAGCACAGGCAGTTAAACCTCCATTTCCTAATCCTCAGCTGGACTCCAGAGGATTTTAACTCTTAGTGTACTACGGTGCAGGACAATAGGATACTGGGTTAGTCTGGATTCTGGATGTAAACTGAGCATTATTGTTTCTGATTGTTTTTAACATACGCAGGTTTTTGAGATATGTTATACATAGTACACTTCATAAATATGAACTTTTGCTGATTTGGGGTTTCCACGATTTTCAAAAGGAATTTAAAGGTTTTGTCAACTAGTCATGGCTATTTTTCACTTCGTTACCTTAACAGAGACTTCTCTGTAATATTATTTTAAGAACATTACTTTTTTAAAATAATAAAATGCCCAAACATTTTGCATTTCTATGATGATGAGTGTTTCCTCACAACGTATTTCCCCTCCTCCTCACCTTTGATGACACTTGTCAACATTCGGCTCCTGTGAATCAAATTTGTGCTCAATCTGCTACAATAATTCGCTATCTGAGGACAGATGCTGTTTACTTTGGAGAGTTCAGTTTCTTGAAACATAAAAAGTATTTTCACATGCTCCTGTAATTGAATTTAAAGTCAACAGAGTGTGAAAACACTCGATTAAGTTTATCAGCAATCAGTTCAAATGTACAATGAAACGACTTGATTTCTTAAAACTGATTAAGAGATCTGTTTCGAGCACTTTAAATTGTAAAATAAAATAAGTAAAAGCCCATGACTGCTTTGTCTCAAACAAAATTTTTGCAGCCATTACTGAAGTCATTACAGATTACATAGAGTGCATGTACCATAACTGAAATACTTTTTCTTAGTCTCCTATGAACGAAACTTCCCTGCATTCACCAAGAGAAAAGAAAATACACTTTTGTAATAGTTTACTGCTAACAAGATCTCACAAGGAAGATAAAAGGGCCTATAATAACTTTTTAAAAGGTAAAGATGGTTATCAATCACCGTTTGATTAAACAGATACACTACCATGCTTCTCTAATATATGAGTGTTTTAACATTTTTGACCTGAATTCAGACAGTTACACAGCAGGCTACAGCCCATGTCTTTGTCTTTATTTGCTCAGATTAACATGGATTAGGGGTTTGATTGGTTCTGGGTGAGGGTCCAGATTAGGGAGGCCACAGCTGCAGTCTGGAGTTGGGTCGTGGCAACAGGCTTGTTGGTCAGCATCCACAGGTCAGACCTATACCACTGGGGTACAGTTGTGTACAGTCCAAATTAGGGACTTTAGACCATCCTGCTGTGGACCCTCCTCCTGCCATAAGGGTCTAGTGCTTTGGGGATTGGATGAAGATCTGAACAGTCCTTGGCGTCCAGTCCCTGGCAGCTGAAACTCATAATAGGGACAGGAAGTACCACACCTCCACTTGTGTAAAAGGGCTGCAAGCTTGTGCAGGACCTTTAGAGATATTAACAGGTTTACCTTGGTGCACAGCACATGTTCTGAAACCAGTTTCTTCAAGAGGATCTGGGGTCATCCTCTGTATGAGGGTTGAGCTCTTTTTGCTGATATATCTGGGAAACAGTGCATGGAGGTTTGGCACAGTCCCTCTGGAACAGCAAGCAAGATGGCAGTCCCGTTTTTAGGAATGGGGATCAAAGAAAATACTTTAACAACAGTGAACACTTCTGAATCATTTGATGTGAACTCAAACAACTGAGATCTAAACAGTTTTTTGAACCAGTTTGTAAATATGCTTATTTTTGTTCTAAAGTTGGACATTTTAGCACGCTTTTGCAGCCATCCTCTAGTGGTCAGTAGAGGAACTGCACCAAATCTTAGTCCTGCATAAGTCTCAATGCAGACATGAGATGTTTTTACATTAGCTCTTTATCCTTGCATATATGCTGGAAGATCTGTGGGAATTTTGCCAGCCAGCCTTCATACATCCGTGGAATCAGAGGAGGCTCATGGCCATTTTCCCTGTGGGAAGCCTGAGGGAGAGCTTTGTTCACATTGGTCAAATATAAATTCTGTCCATAACCTCTATTACGTAATCTCTATATGAAGCAAGTTGAGGACAAAACTCCTTTTTCTGTCCTTGTTCTCTTTTTTCTTTCCTGCAGATGATGTGGCCCTCTTGGCTTCATCCAATAAAAGGACAATCTGAGTGTGAAGCAGCTGGGATGAGAATTAGCACTTCCAAGTCTAGTGCTCAGTCACAAAAGGGCAGATTTCCCTCTTCGGGTTGGGAATAAGTCACTGCCTCAAGCGGAGGTGTTTAAAGGCTCTTTGAGACAACATGATTTAAGCCAGATTTTTCAGTTGCAGAGATTGCAGATGGGTTGGTGGTAAATTGGCAGATGGTCAGTTGTCCATAGTTGGCACTTGATCACTATTTGTGAACAACTGAAAGAGTTTTGGTGAGATTACTGATGGCCGACCAGTACTGACAAGCCAAATTTCTGGAGCTATTGGGGGAATCTCTGTTTGAACAGAAGCCAAAAGTAGAGGAAGACACTGAATGAGGTCACTGTGAGGGAGGGAGGGAACCTCACAACATGAAATCTGTGAAGTGAGGGGGAGACCCGCATAATGTGTTGCAGCAGGCAGCTGCTTTTTCATTACAAAGATTGCTTTCCCTAACCTTCAACTCCCTCTGTAGCACAGACGATCTTTACAACACATATGTGCTTGCCCATGCTCTTTTATTTTTCTTTTAGTTGTGATCTGAATAAATGATGACACCAAACAGACTGCACCATTTGTTTCCTCTCTCGCATCAATGTATAATAATCAACTTACGTTTTTTGCGAGGATACGCCTCATTTTAGATGTGTGTTTTGTTGATAATTTGTGATTTTAGAGACAATCCAGGTGACCAAATTGCAGTTAAATCATGTATTAAAGTTGATTAGTGTATTTTTTTGTCATATTTATCGAAATTACCACTATTCTTTGATAATATCACATAAACTAGGTAAGCAAATCCACTACTGTGGCACCAGCTGCAGTTCGCAATGAAGTTTACGAGTTTCCATCGCTCCTGTTGCAGCTCCTCAAATCACAGCCAGGCGGCGTTTACAGAATGTCATTCACGCTCCCGCAAAGCCCCTCCCCCTCCAGCTCCATGCTTAAAGCAAACATTTGCATGCCACCACTTGAGGAAAACCAAATGTGAAACGGCTGTACAAGGTTTATTATATTTACCTCCATTTGTTACATTACTCATTTATTCTCAAGTATCTGTTCTCTGACGCCTCGGGGCTTTCGTAGTAACGTAACCTGCCTGTGCTCACGTACAACAGCTAAGATGCACGGGCTCCAGCGAGCACGCCACATTCCTCAACAGCAGGAGTGGGAAGACAGCTCTGGAGTTCCTCGGAGAGCATTGTAGTTGTTCAAATTTTCTGGCCAGTTTTTTGATTTTTTGGAAAGTTCCCAAATGCAGCATTATTTAGACTCCTGATTACAAATCAGCACGTTGTGTAATCTGAACAGGCGAGAAATTTGCCAAATCTGAAAATCACATAGTCTGAAAGCAGACTAAGCTTGTTTGCAAGTGGGGGTAGAAGAGAGAAGGAGACTGATAACCAGATTTGGGGCACCATCTTCAGTGAGACAAATGCTATACCAGTCTTTGTTGCCATCAAGGCAGAACCGAGCCATCAGGCCAAGCTGTCGTCGTAGCAGTAAATCTGGTTCCCAGCTCTTACCTATGGCCATAAGCTGCAGATAGTATCAGAAAGAATGAGACTGTAAACCTGAGAAGCTAAACTGAGTTTACTCCAATGGGAATCTTGCCACACCTTCAACTTTTTAGAGACATAGTGAGGGACTCAGTGATGAAGGAGGGTTTTGAGAGAGCTGGTGCTCCCCTGTAAGAAAAGGAGCCAGCTGAGGTGGTTCAAGGATCTGGCCAGGATGCTGTATGGAAACTGAGGCAGACCCAAGACTGAAACAGACACTAGGTGTGCTTCCATTAACGGGGGTTCTGGGTAAACGGGCCAGACAGGAACCTCTAACAGGCCCGACCATCTTCTCAGCCCCAACGTGTCTACGTTCCAGTGTAGCGCCACAAGAACCACTGACCAAACAAAAAAACTCCTGACCATGTGGTGCCAATAATGGGCTTTTTTTTTTCTTTTGGTGTTGCCAAATGGCAACATCTAAAGAGGAAATAAAAAAGCAGAATGCAGTAAAAGATAAGAGAAAAAACAACTAAACACTGAAGGAAAGTTTCTTGTTATTTGTTTGGTTTTTTTTAACATACACCCCAATGGTAGTGGTGATTGAGATTAAAAGAAAAATCCAGCTGGACATCATCAATGGTGTAAAATGCCGACAAGGCCTGGACCGCATCGTCTGTCCATCTATTGTTTTTTTCTTGTAATCTCCATCTTAGAGAAAAATCTTTCTAGTTCAAACTGCTCAAATGAGTAGCATTTATGTGATTTGTGTTTACATGAGACAGCTGAACATAATTTAGAATACCCCATCAAAAGAGACCCAGCCACTGCCACGTAGCTTCTCCAGGCCACAGGTGTCAAACTCTGGTCGCTGTCCTGCAATATTTTAGATGTCCCCTTGCATCAACACACCTGATTCAAATTAATGGTCATCATCAGTAAATCATCAAGCTCTGCACACATCTGTTAATGGCACAGTCAGGGAGCGCTGAAGGAGAGAAACACCTAATACATGCAGGAGGAGGTCCTCCAGGACTGCCTCTACTGCTACAGGAATGTTTTTCCCCCTCACAGAGGTTCCTGAAGGTTTCTTTTGGAGGGCCGAACCTGGTAATGGAGACATGTCAATGATCTGGCCCCTGAAAAACTACCCAAATCTCTTGGTTGGTTTCGGAACACCTTGGTGTCATCTGGAAAAGCTGGAGGAGGAGGTCTGGGGACTCCTGTTCAGACTGTCACCTTTGTAACAGGATAATTCAAGGATAAATGACAGAACATGATTGGGTTGACGATTACGTTGAATTTCCCCTTCAGCAAGTGTTGAGGGATGAAGATAATTAATGACACATTTAAAAATAGAAAAATAATCTGAATACTCGGCCTCTTGATGTGACCGAGCTGTGAGTGAGATTTTGAGACCAAAAATAATTTCCTGTTGTTTCTGTAAAACCAGCATGCCCTGGTACATGTTTTTATGTACCAGGCCTCTGGGAGGCGTGTCAATATGAACCATCTCTTACATTAGTGCATCAAAACTGAGAATTTTCAGATGCATCACCTTGTTACTGTCAGACAGTTTTGTGTACAAAACTTCTAATACTGTTTAGCAGAAATCTTAAGAAAATTAAAAAAAAAAAAACACAAATAATTTATTTCTATAGCACAGCTCACTTTTATTGCATAAATAAGATGAATGCAACTAAATTGTGAGTGAACTTGCTCTGATTATACATCTGAGGACCTTCACACCTTCTGGACTTTAATGACATTCAGACCCAACATTATATCTTGTTTTGTCTCTAATTTCTGTGACCTTAGCAAGAATAAATACCATCGTCCATAAAGCTGGAAGCACCGGGAGCCTCTCATCACAATTTGCTTCCATTGCTGCACCTCCATTTTCCATTCAAGCTAAAGCCCCCAAAACAATGAGCATTTGATACACTTTCTTTAAAAGAGAAATACATTAATGATGCTCCCTGACAGTCTGCATTAATCAGATGGGGCTCCCCCTGAACACAAGTCTTTATCGGCCATCGATTTTCCAGTGGGTTTATGGCGAGCGACACACGGAGAGAGCGCGTCGCCGGGCGGGTGCTGGGAAACACATTACGGTGCTGTCAGTTGTCTCGCCATGCATCCTGTATCATTCTTTAAGCACATGAGAAGTTCATTACGCCACGCAGCTCTGACAGTGAATAGAATATTAGGTGCTGTGTCCCTTGAGCACATCCTCGGTGGAAGTGTAGCACAGTAGACATAACAGAGGTTTTATCCAAATACAGCTTAAATAGATGAACACGAGTTTGAGCTCGACTTTACCGTCGATCTGACCCATTTGATTCGCCTTTTCTGATTTCAGCCTTCAGAATGAGAGAGATTACCTCCGTTGCAGCAGCCTTGCAGACTACTGTAGAGCCAAATTCAGAAGTGATACTGCAGCAACAGTTTTTCCATGCTCCCTTGTACAACTCACATGTCCCATGTTGACTAAAATGATTTCTCACCTTAAGACACTCACACAGCTTTGATTTATGATGCTTCACAACTACTAAAATTCAATTTCAGCCTGCATTGCATGCTCCTGATTGCTCCGTAAATGAGATAAACTGATAGCATTTATTCAAGGATCTCACCTCTCTCTCTGTTTTCCTCTCCTCTCAACCCCCCCCTTCTTTTTATCGAGAGACACAACTCACACCCTTGACTCGGGTGAATCCAATATTTAAGGGATACGTCTGTATTCGGGAGCGTTCAGCAGAACAGACAAGCTGATGCTAATAGAAAATCTTGCAGGGAACGATGAGGCAGATAGAAAACAATGCGCATGTTTTATGATGTGAGAGACATTCAGAACCTTCCTCCTACAGTCTAATTGCTTTTAGACTTTCTCCTTAGGAAGTTCGGCAGTAAACGGATACGGGATGCTCATTGATGAGGTTTGAGGATGTTTGATAACGCCAGCCGTCACTCAGCGAAGGCTTTTCATGTGACTGTAATTCTGCCAGGAGGTGCACATTAAGAGCCAAGTAACGTCAAATAAAACTCAAGCAAGGATGCTGTGACTTGCAGGCTGCTTCTGTAGCTCTTTATACACATTGCCAAGATATAAATGATGATGCCTAATCCAGAATATTATCTCATTTGAAGTACTAGCCCCAGTAGGACTACCACAACGAAGGCTGACAGCGCCACAGACTACTACAACAATAAAAGGAGTCCCACTTATCTCACACCACTTATCTGTGCGATGCTGATGATGCTCTCTCTGTACAACAATGTGGTCAACAGACCCATTCAGACTTTAAAGAGAAACTGTCAAGGACCATGATAAAAAAGTATAATGATTATAAATGTTAAGCTCCATTTAGGAGGCGTCAATGCCATTGTTGTTGTTATCCAGCGTATCAATCTTGTTGATTGATCATCCCTCTCTGGTGACATCAGTTTTATGGCCTCTGAAATGCGTCTCAGTGTTTTCACAATGCCATCCAATTAGGGTGCTCCATTCATCATTGGGCTGAGGAATCATTATTAATTGGGTGGAGAGCCGACTGCCACTCCCCCGCTGAGCAGGCCCACATTCACTATTCATACAACAGTAAAATAAATGGGGGCTGCGAGGGTGAACTGTGCAGGGGGCCACATGGAGACAGAAAACCATACACCTTTATGTACATTCAGTCACAGTATACGTGATTACATGCTCCTTTTTCATCATGACTGGAGGAATTTTTGTGGACAAGCGTGAATTTAGAGCCGATCGAAATGACAAGTTTCTCTAGTTGTTGGCATATGACAGAATTAACACTTCAGTCAATTTACTGGGAGCGTGATGATAAGGTGTACACTCTGAAATCCCCTACTGACAACAGAAAAGGCCTTTTGTGTTTTCTCGGGTAGTATAACCAAGTCCAAGCAACAAGGAGTCAACTAAAACGGCTGAAACATGGAAACTAACGTGCATGTTCAAAGTCTACATGCCTTAAGAAAGGAGCAAGGCTTTTTTTTTTTTTTTAAATGTTCTACTCACAACTCAGCAAAGCACACGAACAATTTCAATTTAGTTATGTCCATATTTTTTTCAGTTTTATAAATAAAATCTAACAATGTATTTTGGTTGTACCTTCATTTCCTGCAGAAACCCCGTCTGGCTTTGTGATGCCTGTGCTCTTTTTCCGTCTGTGTTTCTTGCGGTTGGCGTGGGGTGAGGGCGGTGGCTCAAGCTTAGGACTTGTCGCGCTGCCCACACTGGAAGTTGCAGGATCGCTCATCCCATTGGCTGAAAGGACACAGAACAAACAGTGTGTTTTAAATATCAAATTATTACTTGCTAACTATTAACTGACGTTCGAGGAAAGCTATTAACTGTAAACAATCCTCTGTTATGAGCTAATAGCCTCATAACTATTGTACCAGCATGTCACATCAGCTTCTTCTTTTTTTTCCCTGTTTGACTGTATATTACTTTACATTACTGTTTCAGTATTGCAGATATGATCAAATATATACGCTGGTACCTCAGCAGGGTTAACACAGTAGCTTTATATGACATAGAGACAAAATGTTGCATAACAAAACACATCATGTTCTGAAGCTTTCTAGAGTCTTTCCAGGGTTGCAGTTTTCTCACAACATGCTGCTTTACCTATTTAAAAAAAATCATATCAAGCAGACATCCATCCATCCATCCATCTTCCTCCGCTTATCCGTGGTCGGGTCGCGGGGGCAGTAGCCTGAGCAGGGGGACCC
>JAOWBL010000009.1:13112645-13131529 GCA_028564865.1 Zenarchopterus dispar | reverse complement strand
ACGCCCCGGACAACTGAGCTCCTAGGATCATTGGAACACTCAAACCCCTCCACCACGATAAGGTGTCGGCTCGGGGACACCTTGTCAAGCAGACAAGGTTGCTGAATTGAAACTGTTAATATATGATCAGACAGAGAGGAGGAACTCCAGCCGCAGCTGAAATGCTTTTACAGTGTTTTATCTCGCTGATTTTCCTGAAGATGGTTACAAGAGTTTGGAGGAATTTGTGACCAAGAAAAAAAACAACAACTTGGTGCTGCAGCTAATTATCACAGATGAACTGGAGGCAGCTGTTAGTTAGTTATTTAATAAAGCGATATGTTGGATTTCTCTAAGAAGCTGACCAGCCACTTTTGTTGAACATGACTGTGCTGTGTTTAAGGTGACCTGTATGTGTCACTAATTCTGATCTTGTCTTCCTGCTGTCGTGAAATGTTATGGAAAAGTGTGATCGTTTAGATACGATACAGACACGTTTAGTTTCCACAAGATGAATAAAAAGCAAACCATGTCTCATAGGTGCTGCATGTAAGTATTAATATCGAGTGGGGCTCAGTTAAACTTAGGAGATGGCACTGAATATTAAAAATGACTGACATCGAGCTTCATGGGTAGCAAAAGATGGACGTCTCACACACTAATATTCTGTTTACAATAGGAGGAGCAGAAAATGGCTCAGAAAGTGACTCCAGCTTCAGATGATGTGAAGGACAGGTATGGGGCTATCAGTGAACAAATGGTTACCTTAGTTAGCCCGCGGCAAAGCTCTCGATATGACTGTCTGAGAGTGACAGGGGGCTAAGAGCCGGCTTTGTTTCTTGTAAGTGATTTTATAAATGTGATATTAACCTGTGCTACTGTTGGGCAAAAGGACAGGAGGGATAGGATGAGAGGAGGGGGTTGTCAGGTTCCCATCTTTCTGATTTCCTGACATTTGACATCACTTTCCCTTCTTTCCCCCTCCGGATGCCATTAAGAAGCCCGGGGGAAGCAGGGAAGGGAGGGCCGGTGGATGGGCCCCATATTGCTCTCTTCTTACCACCCTGTGTGGTGCTGGCAGCCTCCTCCATTGTCTCCCATCAAAAGCTCATTGTAGTGTGGCAAACTCCATTCATTTCCCTGCGCACTGTCCCAGCCCCAGGGGTGGAGTGCAGGAGGACAAGGGGCTCAGAGATTATTGCTGTTGTTGTTGCCAGTTGCACATGCTATAATGTGCAGCACTGTGCCATTAGCCAGTGTACAACATTAGGCCTAATTCGGTCATTACCTTTAGGGAGATGGGGCTGTCTTGGAGGAGTAAGATGAGCTCAGCAGGGGTTTGAAGATGCTTACACGGGGGGAGACTGGCGCTCAGAGGGCTGGGGGGATACACTGTTTGAGTGTGGGTAGCATATAGGAGACGACACCTGAGACTTGCATCATTATCTGTCCTCTTCTTCTCTATTAATCTTGATGAGAGCAAATGTATACAAAGCAGAATGTTATTACCAAAACAAATGTGGAATTTAAGAAAATTATTTCAACGTGTTTGATCCTTACAAAAATAGATATTTGGACAAAACCAATAAAGTGCTTCTTGATTAGTAACAATTACTGATTATACGCCATCACACGGAAAACGTTACAAAGCTGCATGTGTTGGAGTACATGTATTAGGCTCTCCGGTGCTTTGAATGGCAGCGCGCAACCACACATGTAGCAGCTCCTGGTCGAGGCGTCTGTTTCAATTTCCCTGCTCTCTTACAACAGCCCCCCTGAGACGAGTCATTAGCTGGCTCAGACAGCTGGGGGCACAGGGGTCCTCTGTGTGCCCCCCCTCCTCCTTTCCACCCCCTGCCTCCTCCTCCCTCTTCATACCAGCGTCTGTCCCGCCAGCTCAGCTCCGTATGGCGGGTGAAAGACGTGAGCTCCAAACCTGCCTCCAACGTGACAGCCAGCATTTGTTTAATGTCGCTTGAGGTTAAAGGGGAGGGCTGCCCCTCGGGGCCCCATACCATGTCATAAACACCTCTAATTATCAATTTATGCCCCTAATGTTGTGGAAAATGACCCTGCACCTGAAACATGTACATGTTTGCATCAGACTTTAATAAATCTGCTACATATATAAACAGAGAAAATGACAACGCATCAGTAAGCACCAATATAAAAGCATCTTAATGGCTTTATATTCAGTCTACTCCCTGTAAGTGGTTCTTAGCTCTAAACTGTGCCATGGCTGCTAAATTAAAATTGTTAAGATGAGAATTATGAAGTTGAAACTAAACTAATTCAGAAAGCGTAGAAATCACTGTGACTTTATTAGCTAGCTGTTAGAGTGTATGAGGGCCATCAGGACCAAGCTGGGTAATGAGGCACGCTGGGGATCAGGAGACTCTTTACCACTCAGCCAAGATCACCTGGGCAGCAGGATAGGTAGCAGCCTAACCTGTGATTACAGCATATTAAACTCCCACCACAGAGATGACGGTTTAAACCTGCTTCAGGATGACGGCCGTGGGTTGAGACAAAGAGGGTGCTGCTAGCAGCTTCCTGTCTTTACCAGTGCCACACTGAGAATAAATAAGAATGTAAAAGAAAAAAAAAAAAGGGAGGGGGGGCAAGAGAGTGAGCAGCGGGGGGGGAGGTTCAAGGGAGGGGGAAATCATTTCATTGTTATTCAAGAGGTTCGAGGAGAGGAGCGCCATGATTCCGCCAGACCCCTTGACATGGCAGCCCTGCCTGTCCTCAATCAAAACCAACGGCTGCAATTAATGGCAAAATTAGAAACAATCACCGCCTCCCCCTTATTATCCTCAATTAGAGCGTACTAATCAAGGCCTGATCGCGCTCCGCTGCTCTCTCCAAACTAAATGTCAAACTTCATTACGGCCTGGCGTCGAAATCAAACGCCCCACACGCCATCACCCTCGCATCAGGAGGCCGACGTATAAACCGCAGGGCCGCGGGAAGAGGCTATCTGTGCATCAACTACCTGACGACGATCCGCTAACCCGTAAGAGTAAAAGCAGCTGGAATGCAGCGGCGCAAACTCTGGCAGGAGACACAACACACCGTGTCGGATAAAAGGGAGGTTGCAGTCACAGGGATGTAATTGGTCATACATGTTTGCTCTTAAGACTGACATAAATAAAAATGGAAATCTCTGTCATGAGGGCAGGAACTCGTAGGGACTCTGCTGGTGATTAACCTGCCGATTTTTTCTTGATTGACTGTGCTCGAAAATGCCAAAAACCTGTGAAGTCTAACATTTTTTGAACTGTAAGATTAAACATTACAACTGATTGATCCGGCCTCTAATTTTAAAACTATAATATATTCATTTTTCTTTCATGAATCATAAAAAGTAACAAATCTTCATATTTATGAGTCTGAAACGAGGGAAATTTTGCTTTAAAAAATCCTGCAAATAATTATCACAAATCTTTTTCTTTTTTTTTTTTGCACATTTTTGTGACGGATTATGAACTGGGTAAGAGATTTATCTATATTTTCAAAAATCTCACAAAGAGACACTATAGAATCATTTCAGCTGTCATTTTGTGAGGCAAGCAAGAGGACATTACTCTACGACTTCAGCTTTGGTCATCAGCACTCTTATCACATTAGTCAGATGAGCGCTACGTTTAATCCAGGCTCATGAGCTGAGGTGCATGAAGGAGAGCAGGATCTAAATAAGCACAGGGGCGCATTAAGAATGGGTGTCTTTATGAATGCAAGCAATAAAAAAAATTGGGCCAGGATTTAATCAAAAAACTGCACTCAATATTCAGGTGACGCTACTATCTTTGCTTCTCCCTTTGCTCTGTAGGTTTACAAATGAGAGCACTCCTTAAATAATATGGAAATAGTTACCTGGCTAAAATGCATTCATTCTCTGGTGAATCATCAATCTGCTGTTTTTGCATCACATTTTTATGTTATAACCTGCAACCTTCACCAAGGATAATGGAGTGATTGGGCTTGGTTCAAGTCAATTCAAATGACAAAACATGAGCACCCTTTTCTGTGGAACACCCTCTATTGATTATTGAAGACGCATTAAGATGAAAAATAAGAGGCTTGCATTTCAATCAAGCTTATGTTTTCTGATCGTACAGTCACACTTTATTCTACAGATGCAGTCTGCTGCTTTAATTCGACTTCTGAAATTGAAAGGGGGCATAAAGAACTAAGCTTGCAGTCAAAGTTTTCGAGCTGCAAAGATGTTGCTTTCAGAGTAAAAGCCTTTTATTGTCTGCACTGACTATGCACTGATTACAGAGACACTACTCTTCTTATAACATAATCTATCATGTGACACGTTCCTTCTATTGTTTTCAGCTCATTTGCCTCATTCAAACTCATTTGTGGTTACCTTAAGAGTAGCATGAAAATAATTGAAGAAAGCAGAATAATGGAGCAAATTGTGAATCTGATTTAGTTGAAGACTGGCTGCTGGTTAATGAGCTATGTTAATATCAAGGGCTTTTCAGTTTAACAAATATGAATGGAGGAAATTCTAGCCTCCTAATTTCCACAGTGTGATGTTTAGGAAGTCTTATTTGTCCTCTGTAGTTTGATTGCCACATTAACAAACTCTGAAGCATTTTTTCCTCCCTTAGATAGATTATAATATAAATGCAAACACTTTCTGTTGAAAAAGTTCACATACAAACAAGCACACTGAAAAATTTTGCAGACACACACACACACACACACACACAAACACACTCATGCTCATTTATTTGAGGACCCCACGAATCTAAGTAATTCTGCTTTGGGCATGCTGCTGATGGGAGACGGGGGTAGGGGGTGATGAAAGTGCCTGCGTCCAGGCAGAATTGATCGTTCGGCAGCTCCAAATGAGAGACAGGCTTGTCTGCGGAACCACGAGGGCCGTGCAGTTGGACTCCAGCAGCGCTCGTAAAGTGCGCTCTTTAAACTGCCGGGGCCCCTGGGAGCCCATGAGGAGGGGGGGGAGCCGCCGCCGTGCTAATGAGAACTACCAGAGTGCAAACATGCATGGAAATGACTGTTATTCTGTTGATGTGCATTTAAGTGCTTTTTTACTGCCAACCACAAAGAGAGGGAAATAACTGGTGATGAATGGTACCCCTGAAAAGCATTCATTTTCCTCTTCGAAAGAAAAGAGAGGAAAACAGACAGGGTGGGGGTGGGGGGGTGAAGGGGTGGAGGCAGAGAGTAAGATGGAAGGTAAAGACAGGATGGTTCGCGGGGCGTCGGGGGGGCAGACATGGTGAATATATTATGTTACTTCACTCAAGTACAGTGACAAGGAGGGAGTAAGTGGAGACGCATCGATGGCAGAAAGTTAACCTTCACCGTTCCCCTCCTCTGAACATGCTGCTTCTATCAGCAGCAGCCAAAAAGGTCACAGCGATCACAGCTCTGATCACCTAATCAAGAAAATGAGGCTTGTGTCACTGGTCTTAAAAAAAAAAAAAAAGTTAGGGAAATGGCAGCTCCACAACACCACCTCTCTAGATCCCTTCTGTTTGTTTAAATCCCATCTGCCCCGAGTGTTCACAGACGTGTGATGCTTACGGGCTCCGCTGCTTGTACTGGTGTTGATGGCTTCGTTCCACTGGTCAGCGCTGGACACAGAGAAGGAGCGCTGGTGCATGCCGTCCTTACTGCCGCCGAACGCCGAGCCGCCTGTCTGCAGGGATGTGCTGCTGTTGGAGTGGGGAGCACCTGGAGGAGGCGTGACAAAGACGAGAAACATCACACTTCTGCACGGTTCTTCAAATTCTTTAGACAACCTGCCAAAATAGGTCCAGTTAAACCGAACACCCTCTAAAGCGTGGTGATAATGATGCAGTTGAATCAGAAATGTTAGCAGTTTCTGCAGAACTACAATGCAACCTATTTGTGCACATATACATATCTCTGTTAAGCAACTCTGCTCACACAGACACACACACACACACACACAGACTAAATCCCACTCCCTCCGCCTCTGCCTCTAATTAGCCCTTAATTAACAAGATACACTCTGAACGCTAATTATCTCGCCTCATCCCTCTGACTGCCACATCGATCTCGACTGGCGTCAGCAGGCGTTCTCTCCCCAACATCCAATCAGGCAAGCCACGGACGCCTGGCTCTCTTTACTAATTCATGGTCTAGGCTGCTCCATGTGGGGTCCTTCCCTCCTGCTCGGGAGCAGTTGCTGCCGCACATCTTAACTACTCTCAGATTCACTGACATGCTTCAGGTCTGGAAAGCGGGTTCAGATGAACTGGTGAAAATATGCACGTCTGAGAGCAACATGTAAAGAGTTTCAAATTTAAAAAAATAATAATAATAAATAAAAACTGCTGAAGGTAATAAAATCCTAAAAAAAAAAAAAATAATAAAATCTTCCAAGAAAAATATAGCCACTAAAAAAAAAATTCACTTAGATAGCCGAACTGCACAGCGAAATCAGTTTAGTCTTAAAAGCCATCGCTTCGACACTGAGAGGCCTTTTGTTTTGGAAAACAGCACATTTATCTGATTTTCTCAACAATGCCTTCTCATCTTACAGGTATCACACATCATGGCCTTTTATTCAATAATTACAAGAGAACATCGGTTTCTGATTGAGGAGTACAATAACAGAAAATATACCGTGTGGCTCGTGTGTAAAGTAAACTAAGCGGCACGGGTGCTTGTTAGGATAATATGTCCTACTCATTATCTAGAGTAATAAGTGTATCAAATTCACATAATCATGTCTAATTAGTATCAGTAATTATCTTGTTGGGCTCGGGAATATTAATCTTCAGGTCCCAGAGGGGAGGGAGCAGAATCGCAGCGAGAATGGGAGACAGAGCGAGGGAATCATGCTGAGGAGCTCCGACTAAATTAGCATGCCGAAATCAGAGCAGGAGGAAGGAGGAGGAGGAGGAGGAGGAGGAGGGGGCGACAAAGTGGGAGAATTGGAAAGAAAATGTGAAACTTTGTTTTAGAAAAAAGTGACAGATGTCTAAAAGAAAATATAAACCCATGATATGTCTTATAAAATATCAGAATTGCTTTATTATGTTAAAAAAAAGTGTGTAAACCACGACATCGTGGCTGGATGTCATCCCCAGACTTATCATAATAATATTTATGTTTGGATACATTCCCCAGATATTTCTCTACTATTACAGACAAAGATGAACTTTTAATTTTGAGTGCGATGTTTGATTTGTCGAGACCTTAAGAATAAAAGAAAAAGAATAGACAAAACACCAGAAACATTAGATAACGACAAGGCATCTTGACTGATACTTAAAATTCAAAAGAACATGTCTAATTGTCAAATTGGATGCTAATGATTAATGAATTATACATGCTGTATCCATTAATCCCCTGAGACCATCCTGCATAAAGGGGAAGATAATGTAATTACAGTGCAGAAATAATCAGCTTGTGGTATTTAAAAGAGGACTACAGTAACAGATCCTACCAGGACCGACTCCAGCGCGCTCCACTTATCAAAGAAATGCACAAATCGTGGCCCGTCAACGCCAACTACGAGGACGGCGAACAAACTCAGATCGAAAGGGTCCGAACACACACTTAACTGAAGGTTAGCTTGTGTATTGACAATTTAAGCTGATTATTTTCAGAAAAGCTTGATGTGATCTATGGCTGCAAGAAATATTGTTGCCTGGGGAATTTTCTCAGTTTACCTGCTTTTGGAAGACGAGCCGAAACATTGCATTTACACTAATTACATGTTCACAGCTATGTAAGCAATATTTTCACTGATAATGGAGGGTTTTTGGCTTTGTGTGGGTTGTTTACTCTTCCCATAAATATATATACTTTTACACCTGATTTTCTTATTAAAGATGTTACATATTTAAATCTTGTTCATTTCCTTTCATCACCACTAAACACCAAAACCCACTAGTGACTACATCATTATGTGCGTAAAAAGATTAAAGCCATATAGCATCTACTGCGTGCTATCCAGAGCCGAGGTGTTAAGTGGAGGCGATGGATTAGCGGGGAGCAGCTCTGCCCTGCTTCTCATTTCTCTTTAGGTCGGGCCGTCAGTGGGCTGATGAGCCGTGACAAGGCCTGACCCCTCTGTGGAGTTGTTGCCATTATGTACATGTAGTGAGATAATGAAGCATTCATGCTAATGTGGGCCGGGCAACACATCATCTGCGGCGGTGTAATCCACGGCCATCATCACTACCGATGCCCAGATGTCTCCCTCCACCACTCGTGCTGCAGCTGCAGCGACTCCCCCATCACAAGTCACTTAATAACATTTGTATTCACACTCGTGCATTTAGAGTTCACAAAGTAGTTTTGATTGGGCGCCATGATGCCATCTTGAATCGTCATTTTCAGCTGTCAACTAAAGATAGAGGGCTTTCTGCTTTTCCATTAACAATAGTGCTAAACAATGAGTTCAACTTAACAAAAAGGGTTGATAAATGGGTACTTTAGCTCATCCACCGACAGTAAAAGGGTCAGACTCCAACAGTTGGGAACTCTTCCTTAATTGTGACTTACAACAGGCTACAGTGTGACAATGTTGACAAAGTGGTTGGGTGTTGTCACTGCTGGTCAGAGACTTTGGCTCATTGCTCAGCAGAAGTGTAGGCGCCGGAGACAGATCGCAGTACAAAGTCAAGAGGAGCTAAAACACTTTCCTGGTTTTTTCCACCTCCTCCTCTGGGAGAGGGAGCATCTCTCCCTTCCACAGGATTGATTAGAAGTGACTGGGCCCATTAATACTTTGATACAGTGTATCTGTCGCTAGTGACACGGCAGGACGCGTGTTAACGGGGAGGATCATATTTAAAACGGTTCCGCTCTGCACCCCGCGAAGGAATTAAACCTGGCCGCTCGGCAAACTCGTGGGCGCATGCGTTTGCACATTTATCCGGCGTCTTCTCAACCTCTCCTCTTCATCTTCCCCATCTCCCCAATCCACTCCGCCCCTCCTGCTCTCCGTCGCTATCCCTCTTCTCCCAGTGATTATAAAGGTCTTCAGATGGAAGGAATGAATGAATTACCAAAGGCAAAGACAAGACTTGTGATTTAGACGCCGTGAATGAAAAATTACCCCTTTGTTCCCTTCATCAATTGCATGTCTAATGAAATCAAAATCCCGATCGCATAATCACAAGAGGGTCCTCCACCCGGAGAGAGACCTGATGTGATTGGTAACCTTTCTTTTCCTAAATGGAGATTAAGGCAAATCTCCTTTACATTGTTCCGTGATGCAGAAATGGATGGTGAGAGAAAAACTTGGGAATGTGTTATTAAGGACTCCTTTGAATGAAACAAATATAATTGGGTTAAAATGCGGCTGGTGTTGTTTCCCGCAAACCTCATCAGGGCTGTTTTTATGGCCTTTTGTTTGCCCTGATGACTCTCTTAACCCAGCACTCAAGGTGAGCAGTTTGTGGGATGACGCACCCTAAACCTAATGTCCAGTTTTTGATCGATTAACCCACTCAGCAGTGGCAGCGCCTCGGCCTAACCTGCCTGGACAGTCCCAAGAGTCCCCACGGACCCGTCTTCAGCACTGAAGCACATCTCGGTTGTTTAGTTTCAGCCTTCGTGATGGAAAGATTGTGCCCATTTCACAGCTGATGTGAGACCCCGGTTGCCTCCAGGGATCATTTCGCTAATTAGTATTAATTACTCTTAATCCTAGCCCCGATTCCTGTCGCTGGCATCCCCTCCACATGCCTGCCCGAGTGTCTGCAGCCTCCAGTGGTATCGCTTGCAGAGAGAAGAGCTCTATTTTTAAGCCTGATGGTATAGACAAACCCTGACCCAAACTTCATTTTGTTCCCGTGGCCGACAAATAAAACAACTAGGTCAATGTCACAGTGACCTAAAAGATTCGCTTTTCTTGTGATATCACTTCTCAAACACAGAATTGGTGCTTGAATATAATTTAAAATCCCCGTTTAGCAATCTAGAGAATTAATAGATTTGTCATACAGTGATCATTAAGTCATCATTGCATGTAGTATGTGGCAGCTAATTGCTTGAAAGAAACCTACAGAAAGCAGATAATTATCCTCCTAGGAGCCATTTTTATGACAAATCACAAATGGAGGGCAGCATTAAATTAGTACAGTAATAAAAGACTAATTGAGTAACTATTACACATTATACGTGCCATTTGTTATTTCTTTGAGGCACCTTTATGTACCATGTTCGACCGAACATCATCCTGATGTGGTACTGGCTAAATTTAAGTGTGTAACATTTACAGGCATCTGGGTTATGCTTCCATAACTTTGACACAGCTTCCCAAATCAAATGTATTTTGTCATTTTCTTTCTTGAAAGGGAACTAATTGTTCCTGCATACGTTGCCTTTGCTCTGCTTTGTTCTTTTTGTGGGTTTTTTTTTTTTTTTTTGCATATACTACTGAAACTTTTGGGGCTTATTTTTGCTGCCACACAAGGGAAGTGTCTAAAATATACTTTACAACCTGAAATATAAACAACTCGTATTTGTATGTGTGATTTTGCTGGTTGTTTCATTTTTCCTGCCAAAGTAAAAGACTTGCATCATAGCGGACAAAGGACTACGTTGTTGTGGGGTCAGACAAGGTGGCTGAAAGTATTTATGAAACTGCTTTCTGAGCTATGTTGTTATTATTTCTCGACCAGTTGAAGTGAACCCTGTGATGAAACTGCCACTGCAGAGGGGTGACACACGACTGGCTTTTAGGACGACTGCACACAAACCTGTTGTCCTCGGCTACATCCAAATTAATATGTTTTTCATTAGGAAGTGTAAAATGTTCCTAACAATACCCTAAAAAAAAAAAAAAGTAAAGATTTTGATCTCCTGCAGATCTTGTTTCAGTTGGAAAATGCAAATGTTGTAGTTTAATACAGATGGCCTGAACCATTGTTCTTCTTTAACACGTCTGATTCTACCCCACCACCCCCCAGCCCACAGCCCACAGCCTCCCGGCCTCGATGGATCAGACTAAAGAACAACGACCTAAACATCTGGAAACTGTAGCATACTGTAGTTGCACTGATTCCCGTTTCCATGATTCACTGTGCTTGCATCATAACCATCTTTGTAAAATAACTCACAGACATGCCTTAATAGTGATGCTGTTTTGTTGGAAAAGTCAGCATTTTGTGATTCTGTAACTGTTTAAAAGCTGAGAATAAAAGACATTATAAGAGCAATATGTAACAAAAGTTATTTCCTGTAGACTTTCCAGCCCATTTACCCCCCAGTGAGCATGGATTACCATGTGATGTGTGTTTACAGTGATTCAGCTCAATGTGGACAGATTTCTTTTCTGACACCGATGTACATCGGTTTTGTTATGAAGTGGCATGTTGGAACAAATATGGATAAGTATTGACAAAGCCTCAGCTTCTGACTCGACTGAATTCCACAATCTCTTGTGCAAAGACACACAAAAGGCTGTTGCAAGTGCAACTATAAATTCATTTTAAGCAGAATTGATTACAATGTGGAACTTCACCACTCTTTGTCCCTAGATCCTGTAAACTCACCTTAAATCCAACATACTAGGGGAAATATTCCCATAAAAACAACAATTACACTCACACCAAGGGAATACATCTATATCATCTCATATGACCCAAAAGGTCTGTGCGGTGGTGTATTCCAGTGCAGAGACACGTGTCTCTGATCTATGTCCCTGCTTTCTTCTTTACTATGATCAGGACATTTGGGGCGTGCAGGCTTTTGGAAGAGCTTTTCTACACACATGCCAATGACAGTGTGGAGATGTAAGGACTACAAAAATATGCTGACAAGTTCAAATTGGTGTCACAGCTCACGCACACAACATTTTTTGACTACATGCACACAAAATCTATCCATGAAGCACCTTTGCATGTGGCATGCGCAGAGATGTTATTTGTGCTTTATAATGTCCCCAAAAGGACGCAATTGCTAAATTAGGTTTCATGTCACTGATTTTCTGCTTTGTTCTGTAATATATCGTTCTTGAAAATCTCTGCTCACTACACTGAAGTTCTGAATATTTTAAATATGAATTTTAACATGGAGACAAAGTTATTTTCTAGAAGAAGGAACTTTCACGCTCTTATGTAATTGACTGAACTGTGGTTAAAATTACATATAATTTTGAAAATATTGTTAAAAAACAGTTATAAAACTTTGTAAAAGTATATAACACACAGCGTATTACTATAATAATTTTATCTATCCTTTTAAAGCTTTTTTTTAAATTTTGCTGCTGACCGGTCCTTTAACATGGCCAGACATTTGTTCACCCTCACTGTTCCTGGTGCTTACTCCGAAGAAGATGGCCAATTTTCCCAGATTCATCTGGAAGGCCAGGACGAGGGTCCAGATCACATTTCACAAAGTCGCTACACCATGTCAGGAAGTAAAATCCATTACACGTAATTACTTCAGCTTGTCTAATCTTTCCAGAATAAAAAAAGGAAAAGTGTTTCTGTGTGCATTACAAACACAGATCTAAAGATGAACACATGTACAGGATTTTGTGTGTCCTTATCATCCATCACCAAATTGTAAAGTTAGTTTTAAGATGGGTGTCATTTTTATTACGCTGTTGCCAAGAAGAAAAAAAAAATTTTTACCTCTTCTTGCTTCTGACAATAAAATGATTCCCACTTTATGGACAACAGCGTACGTATGAAAGTGCTGCCAATCATATTCAGGAGGTGTTTTAGATTTTCCTTCAGTGAATGTTACTAAAACTCCAGTTTGAAAATGTGACATAATGTATCCTAATTACAAAAAAAAGTTACAAGGTAGACATGAATGGGATTCAAACCTGTGTTCCCAATGCCGAGCTGCAAGGTGCTGCGGTCCTTGTTCAGTCCGTTGGTTTTGGGGCTAGCGGTGGGGGCCACAGTCGCCACTGCCCTGGGTGGCCGCTTTCCAGGTACCTTGACTGTTGTCCTCAGCAGGTCAATCTCTTTTCCATGAACATTCTGCATGTAGTCCTATGGACATTTAGAAACAAGAACATGACAGGAGTTAGGAGTCTATAATAGAGAGACTCCAAATAGGTACTTGATTACCCACAGTGGACTGACAAGAATCCAGGAATTATGGAAGAAAAACAAATTAAAAGACTATTCAATTTCCTTTCCCATTAGTCACAACCCATCTTAGACCTTCCACTAAGGATGTGTGTTAGTGGAAAAATGATTGTAAAGCCATTATACATCACCTGTGCCCACACCGCTTCTCCAAACAGCAAGATGTAAGGCTTAATGAATGTAAACTGTCTCATTCCCTTTCAATTTGCCCATTTGATTTGGTTTAAAGCGACTAGCGCCTAAATGTGGGAAGCCAAGGTGAAAATCATTGGGCTCAGCAGAAACAGACCCAGAAAGAGGCGAGCTCGGCCTCTGCTGTCCCCCCACCGGCTCCTCTGCTTTATTACCGTGTCATAAAGCACTCATTTCTTTCCCAAGCCTCCTCGCTAATTACCCAGTGAGCGCTCTCATTTCATTTTATTGCTGGAATTAACAGCCAAATCGAAGCATGCAAAGCTATTAAGATGTGTGATTAAGCCACATTCAATTAGTTTCTACAAACAATTTAATTGATGTAGCAGATAGAATTAACAGAAGGTGATTGTGTGGATGGCTTGGCTGACTGCGAAATTAAAGGTTCCCCTCTTCCACTCTGTGGCTGCCTCCCTCCTTTTCCTTTCTTACTCTGTCTCTGCTCCACTGCTCAAAATGAGCTTGAGCTGTTACCCCACTAATGTAACTGTCTGCCTTATTTCACCTCCCTCTGTAAGTCAACAGATTCAAAGACTCATAGATTGCCCCGATGACCTGTAATAGCTGTAATGATCAAGAGATAGCCTGTTCAGTCAATTACATACATCACCGTGGCCCGGCACTGCTCTGCTAATAACTGCCTGTAAATTAAACCACTAACACACTGTCAAAGCAACAAGGCCCCCCACGCAAGGTTCACATCTAACTACTGGGAAAGCTTTTAAAAGTTTTAACGGTCTCATTAGACAAAAAAAGGGGGAGAAAAGCAGCCTGAGCTGTTCATATAGTACATCTAAATGATCTAAACATCCAGAAGACAAGACTGGAGGAATGAGAAAGTGATGGGGGGAACTCTCTGGCTGCAGCATCGGGTTCCTGAGTTGTCTGCCGCCAGCCAGCCGAGTGTTTAAGAGGTATTAGCAGCCCAGCGGGATTCTGACAAAGATGGATGTGGGAGGCTGGTCAGGCTTTGCTGCCATGCAGCGAGAACCATTATAAATACAAGCCAGCGTGGTGTCTGGGCATGACAGGCACGCCGCCGCACAGCCATGTCTCCATTAGCCAACATCATGGATGGACACCACAGGGAGGGCAGAGATGACCACTACGACACCCTGTTTCTTAACACTAGCCTTAAAGCCCTCGGAGGTAGCTAATATAGCCCTTATGAGCCTTGTGTACAACAGCAAGTCTCTATAGGCCCCGTGCGTATACAATTGGAATTCATCCCCTGCAGCATCAATGCTGAAATCACATCACAGGAATTGCACTGATTGAGAAAGCCCCACATCAACACCTCCAGAAGCAAACTCGAGTATAAACAGTAGTGTAACAAAACCCTAACTGCGACTGGGAAAAGAAAAAGGAAGGAAAAGAGAGAAGTTGAAACTCACATGTAAACTGGGGTGGTAAGTGAGGACGCCATTATCGCACAGTGTGACGTATTTCTTTTTCCACTCCTTGTTGAGGGATTTGCCACTTCGCTTCAGAAGGATTCCCTGTGAGAGACAAACACTCACGGTGATCATGCGCTCTCCTTAAAGCAGCATGGTTGATTATGTGAGTCATTTTAGATCTTAAATACCATAAAACAGCATTATTATGTCTTTTGCAGATATGTTATGGGGGTTGCATGAAGAATTTTCCCTGTTGTGGATCACAAAGCAACCAGACATTGTGCAAAGTGGCAATTATGACTTAAGCAAATCTGAAAACAGTGGTGAAACTGCAATGAATCACTTAATTTTTCTTTTTCTGAAGGAGTTTAATGGCTGGCAGGTTTAATGGCGTGTTAGTTTTTCTTTTTGTGACCATTTGAATTTACAGAGGTCCGAGATTCTCTGGCACAGAGACCATTTAGAAAGAAAGACAATCCAATTTGCCAGGCCTCCTCCCTGCATTCATACACATTACAAGCTGAACTCTGGAAGACCCCACAATCCTGGGATTTGAGAGTGTGATCTCCCCTCTTCAAAGCCCACTCAGGTTTTATTCTATTCTACTTTATCTTTTGGGGCCTTTTAGGGCCTCAGATGGTTTCCTTATCTGCTGAGTAAATCCACTGGTAAACAATGCAGTTCCTCTGCTGGAGGTGACCAAATGCTGCTAAACGCAAGGGCCAGCAGGCTCTCTGGGGTTAAATAGCGAGGAGGGGCCCGCTTAATTAGGGGATTAAGCCGGGGCAGTGTTTGTGCTTTTATAACCTGGCCCAGTGTGTGTGTGTGTGTGTGTGTGTCTGACTGTATGAGCTGAGGAGGGGGGGTCAGAAGGGTTGTGTTTTCCTAGTGAGGACTATCCTGCAGGCTTTAATCCTGATTAACACATCAGGAAGAGCTGACCCTCAGTGACCTGTGCACCAGGCTGTTTGCCGACAATCATCCTAATCCGAACCCTGATTCATCTAGGCTGAGGGTGGCAGGAAGGGGCGGGTGGGGAGGTCTGCATGCTGAGACTGTCGAGTGTGGCTCCTTACCCTTTATTTTATACCTGGATGTCTGCAGCTTATGTGCTAAATAAATAAATAAAAGCTAGTCATGTGTTAAATGTTGCTGCAAATTAGGCACATATCTATTTATAGGTTTTGAGTAAAATTTCTAGGTAGCGTGGGATCATTTTAAGAAAGCTGAATATAATACAGAAATTATGGACTGACTGCAACACCACATCAGTGGGTCAAAGGAGAGAAAAAAAAAGAAAAGTAAAGAATCCTAAATGTTTTTTTTTTTCAGTTTGGCATGTTTTAATAATTTCATGTCATCTAAATATTCAAACCTTCAGTCAGGTGAGATTTTTGCTCAATTAAAACCAGTTTGTAAAAGTTTCCATCTCCTCTAATACACATGAATTTTTTTTTACAACACTTTATACTCATGTAAAACATTAAAAGATTTATTTCATTTTATTTATCCATTTATTCAGACATTTCCACCAACCATCAAGTCTCAAAATGTGTTCAAAAACTGTGGTGCAGACACAAGCACTACACTGGACTCAAATTTCTTCAGCTCATTGTAAAATAACTTAACTCCAGAGCAAAGAAAAATATTTCCAGACTTTATTTTAAAGTGAAAAAAAAAAAAAAACCATGGCAAGATTAAGGCAACAGATAAAACAAATATATATTGCTAAATTGTGGTGTATTTATTGATAAAAATTACTGAGCAATTTGTGAGACTTGTCGAGTATTTCAGTAAATTTAGAAAGTCATTACACTAAGAGGACCAACTACTAAGCAAATATCCTTTAATCTGTTTATTTATTCATTTTATTCTAAGTAACCGATTAAGGGAAAATACTGTGCAATTAAACAAATGTGCAACTTGTGCTTTCTACCATCCAGAAACCTGGGTTAACTGTTTTGTATCAATACATTTGAGGATTTTTCAGGAAGGACCGTGTCCTTTGATCAATGAGTTCCTGAATGGAGAGACTCTTCTCAGTTTAATCAATAAAAGAAGTGTAAACACTTTTTAAATGACTCTCTAATCTTACAAAGTAAATGATCCAGTCAAAGGGCCTTTGGCAACTTCTTAATGCATGTTTTACAAGCAAATATGTTCCATCTCGCGGTCTTATCGAAGCATGCACAAATCTATACATGTAATCAGAGAGGAACTTCTTATAATTTATCGGAGTTGTGGTGCAGATCAATAAAGAGCTAAGACAATTATGAGAAAAATCAACTTTTTTCTGTTATTTTATTTGAGCAATTGCCCCACTGTGGATGTTGACGTATTTCATTCATCGTATGATTTGAGATAATTTATAGCAATGACCACATCATTTGCTACACTGGATTGTTTATGTTTTAGCATGAAAGCCGGCGTACGTGGATGGTTGTGCTTCTCCTCAACAGCGACACACGTGCACACAAAAGAGGTGAGTGTGCTTCAGCTTGCGATGATGTGAGGAGCCAGGCCGATCATCTGACGCGCTCTCTGTGTCGACACAATTGTCATATCTACGCTGAGGAGATAGTGTCTCTCCCTTCTTTTGTCGGGTGACCAGGAGAAAAGCTGCATCCTGCCGCTGTGGCTGACTGATAGCTTGGCCCTTTGTAACGTGTCAGGAGAGAAAAGGAGGTGGGGGGGAAAGTGTGCTTCGGTGTGTGTGTTGGGTTAGGGGGTGGGAATCTGGACGGGGCAAGAATGCTGCTGAAGAGCTGTTGGCAGCTTCTCAGCAGTGAGCGCATTGTTATCCCCGCTCACTATTTTTTATAGATTGGAGGGAAGGAGGAGCAGAGGGGGGAGTATTAATGTGTAATTTGGTCTGATGGGGTGAGGGAGGGGGTGAGGGAGTGGTGGTAATTAAGACCACATTGATACTTTGATCTCCTTCTTGATTGTGCATTTGACTGGGCTGGAGATCAGCTGGTTACAGCCCACATCTGCAGTAAAACTGCCTTCACACACACACACACACACACACCCTTTGTAGATAAAGAAGGTGTGTGTGTGTGTGTGTGTGTGTGTATGTGTGTGTGTGTGTGTGACTGAAGTTACCCTGATACTTGTGAACACTGGTTATGCATTTTCACCTTCAGTCTGGCTACATTCTGCAGGAAATTATTCCAAATTTCCAACAAAAAAGCAGAAATGTGACATCTGGAGAGAATGCATTATGAAGATTACATTTCTATTTTAATAGGAATATTTTGCAGTTTTCAAGCAGATCTGCATGTTTTTATACAAAAGATATCTATTTTTTTTCCTTCAAATTTCAATACCATAAATTGTCGTATCGTTTAACCGCATGTCTTCCATCAGCCGCAGACATGTCATAAGATAGATATTGTCTCTGTAATACATTCAAAAGGATGCTTCTGATTGAGCGAGGCGGCTCGGAAGCATCACCCTGCCATTATTTCGGCTCGACCGAAGCCCTGGCAATTTTCTCCAAAAGAAATGAGGAGGTCTGGCTCAACAAGTGCAAAAGAAGGACATTATCTTCTATCATCTGAAGATAAAGAGGATAATACAAGGATACTGACCCATTTTGATAAAGGCTTCAAATAATCATGAGTGATTACTAATCAATGTGTCCACTTCTTCTCCTTGGGTCACAGCTGGACCTTTACAAATGATCCTTAGACTCAGCGTTCACTACCATACAACTAGCCCAATTTACTGCCATGAGTAAATGTTTAAAAAAAAAAAAAAAAAAAAAAAGAAAGAAAAAAGAAATAACAAGTGGGGTACAAAAGGAAAAAAGATATCTCAAAGAGATGACTACAAATCAAATGATTAAAGATTTTTTGGGGAAACAACAAAAAAAATAAATCTTTATGATGGATAAATAAGAGCTGGGTTTCAGCAAAAATAATTGTGATAACAGGTAAGTCTATCATCTTATTTAAGATTATGTGCATACCACAACATCAGCTAAAAACACAATTTTTCTTGATACCAAAAATTGCCTATTTTACTATCTAATTAAATAATTAGCCAATTATGCATGTCCACGTTGATTATATGTATACGCATGAATGATGTTTGACGCCAAATTACTACAAATATGCAATTAGAAGCAATCATCAAAAAAAGAAGCAATCACAATATTACCAGAATTTGTGTGTGTGTGTAAGTGTATTGTGTGTGTGTATATATATATATATATATATATATATATATATATGTT
>JAOWBL010000009.1:13099068-13111518 GCA_028564865.1 Zenarchopterus dispar | reverse complement strand
GTGTGTGTGTGTATATATATATATATATATATATATATATATATATATATATATATATATATATATACACACACACATATATACATACACATATACATACACACATATACATATATACATACACTAAATATATATATATATATATATACACACACATACACATATATACATACACACACACATATATATGTATATATATATATATATATACATACATACACACACATACATACATGTGTGTGTGTGTAAAACGAGGAATGAAATGTGTATTTACTGAATTTTATTCTAAAAATATGATTAATATGCAAGTCAGTTTGGCAGACATGGTGAACTGACAAATAAAATACATTTATCAATATCTGTGGTTGTAATCACTTTGTTATAAGCGATTTTAAATCAGCTTTGTGAAAAGACAAGGTATATTTTCCTAATTTGAAAAGAAAGTCCTCAACTAAATATGAATTTTTAGGCAATTTATAACATCAAAGTTAAATTAATTGGGGTTAGAACTAATAAAATATTTATATATTCGCCTGTATTTCCTAATATTTTATGATTGTTTGAGCTCTTATACTTGTTTGTATTTCTTATGTTTTGTCGCCACCTAGTGGTTCGAGTAACACTTCACTGTCTGGCCACTGTAACTCAATAAAACAAAATCAAAATAGACCTGTGACTGGGACTGAAAAAAAAAAAAGAATCATACTTACCAAAGGAATTATGGGAAATGTAGGAAAAACATCAGTGCAGCTGCTTACCTGTTTGATAGGTATGGCCCTTCCACTGCCTATGCTGTCTGTTTTACTGTCAACGCTCTTTGCCTGTTCACTGGCTTTTCGTGACTGCAAAAGAACAAGAAAGTGAGTCAGAAACTGAAGCGACAGTCTGAAGACAAGGCAAAATGAGAGCTGCGGGGCGTGAGGTGGGAATAGTTGGCTGTGCTGGGGCGTGTGTGGGTGAAGCAGATTGACTGGGGGTCAGAGAGTGGGCAGGTGAGGGAGTTTTAGCATCTGCAGTATTTTTGTAAAAACTCGGCGTCGGCAAAATAAAAGTTTCAAAAGAAGCACAAAATGAACAGACAAGCAGACTAGCGGAACAAACAGCAGTAACACCGACGTGCAAGTTAAAATTAAAAAAAAAAAAAAAAAAAAAATCAAACCAAGACCACACTAGACACATCTCAACACAGAGGAGAGCAAAGACGACCACACACTGAGTCATGACTCAACCCTGAAACCCTTCGGGGGGATCCTTTCCTCTGTTTGAGACCCAGAGCAGGCCCTTAGTGGACCTGCAGACCAACTGCTGTGCAACCCAGTGAAGAATCAACTGAGTCTTTCGCAATAGTCACATTGACAAGGGTTTTTTTTCCAAATAAAACAATAAATATGTTAGGTTAGAAAGGAGAGAGAGGAAAAATTGATTATTTTAAAGAGAGCTTTAGTGCAACGGCATCCTCCGGGGTTTCACCTGCAAAACCTGGCAGAACATCAAATCATTTTCCAAATTCAAGCACTCTGAGTGTCAATAAACATGAACTGACATTACAAATTCAGGTAGTGCCTGTGGAGGAAAAAATGGTCAGACAGCATTCACAGTTTTAATGAAAAAAAATCATTTAACATAACCTTCCCACCCCAACATAAATAAAGAGATGAGGTACATTTAGGGACAGACATGAGGGTGTATGGTCTCACTCAGAACATGAGAAATGTCCAGTCACCAATGGATCAGAGGTAGAGTCTGAGTTCAAGTAAACCAACTCTTGCATTTATATATTTTTTTCAAACATTTTATTTTTTTTAATGATGACTTGTTCAGCTTCTATACAGACACCATACAAAGCAAGTCACAAATTCACTTCAAAATATTCAACAGATTGAGCCAAACATTGCAGTTCCCACAAAATATTGGATGAACAATAAAGGCATTATTTCATATATTCCTTATATGTATGTTCTTTTTATAGAGAAGCATTGTAAATAAAATACAATACAAGATATACAGCAGTCTATATTTTTGTCAATCCGTTCATGATAGAAAAGTGATTACGCAAGAGTTCATAATCTCTGTACCGAACATAAACTGGGAAAAATTAAAATAAATAGGCGAATAAAAAACAATTTCAAATGCAAAAATAAATAAAGAAAAGAAAAACAATATTACGTTTAACTACATTCATACAAGTCGGTGCAACCCAGTTTCATTTATTGGTAACTTTTAGTATAATGTCCCTCATCAGCCTGACAGTCTATGCTAAATTTTTTATGAAGGCCTTCATAAAATCACCCAGAGTAACTCATCTAGAATACCTATATATATATATGTATATATATATATTCATACTTTTATACCACATTTTCAATTCCATTCAATACTTCAAATATGCCCTGGAAAACATGAACAAATCAAACAAAAGCAGACCAAACAAAGGAAGGAAAAAAATAAAAGAAACAACTTGGCACATCTAGTCCTTGAGTCCTCATTTATGGGAAAAGGCAGTGTGATGTCATGAAAGGAAAGGTTGTGTCCTTTGGATGGCTGGATAACAGTTCCAAGAGTGACTTGACTGTACAGTGTGTTTTTGTGTGGCGTGTCTGAATGAGAGCAAAAGCTTGGGAAGGTAGAGGGGCAAAAAAGGTGGATGGGGCATTTCCAGAAGAGTCCCTACAGTCTGTCTCACTTGGTGATATTAGACAGTCTACTCTGAGTGCCCTCAAACACTCCAATGGACTCGACTTTTAAGCTGTGTTAGGCGCAAAGTCCTACGGGTTCCACATGCATTACCCTGAATGCGGTAAAGCACTGAGGGTAAAGCAGCAACGTGCTCCTCAACCAATAATCTCCTCTCTATCAGGATTAGCAAAGCAGGGGGACTCTTTATTTTTAACCATCATGCTCTTCTAATTCGGAAGGAGTTGGAAAGCCCTTTTTGTTGAAGAAAGGTTGGAAACAGAAGCACAAATCTGCAAATATTAAAAAACAGTGTGAAATGGTTATATATTTGCTGTGGTTTTGTTTACGTTTTGTCTCATATGTGGAGAGATCCAGCAACAAAGTAAGGGACTAAAATAACAAATGGGAAAAACTGGATGGCAGACAGCAATAAATGGGTTAAATTTGTGTGAGTGCATGAAGTAGAATGGAATTAAGTATAAAAAATACCATATTATTTATCTATGTGGTTTTCAACACAAAGAGGGACATAGTCTGAATGTGACAGGAGAACACGGACAGATTACAAAACAGATCATTTAGTTATTGACCATGGAAGCACTAGGAAAGAATAATGTGTACTCTGCTGACACCTAGTGGCCGATGATAGTTATGGTCAAAACCAGCTTGAAATGATTGTGGTTGGTGAAACTGATTTGCAAGAGCAGAGTAAAGATGAGGTGATGTCTGATATGAAGTTTGGAGTTTTAAGTGCTCACTTTTAAGAAAAAGCCAAAAACATTTATTATGAAGATGGGAGGCGGGGCTTTTCTAATATCTGCTGTTTTGGGAGCCAGATTAAGGATGGGCCAAAAAATCTGGACCCAAAACTAGTTACTTGCATTGTCAAACACAATTGACTCAATTAATATTGCAAAATATGTTTCTCTGTTTCCATAGTCCCAATCCCAGAGCCATGAATGTAACATGTTTTAATCTGTGATTTATAGGTGGACTGGATCTTGAGTGTGAAATTGTTGGACAATCTGAAATTTAATCTTTCTGACATTAAGGCATATTTCCTGTTTTGAAAGTTTCAGAGTTGATATAAGGTAAACTACATACAGCAGAGTTTGAATGGTAATCTGTGATCTGTCTATGGCTGGTGGTCTCTTATAGGACTTGCTAACACAGAGGTAAATGTATTTTTGAAATGGGCATAGCTAGGAAACGGGCATCTTTGACATTGTTATGTTGATGAAACATTTTCTCTTTTTTGTTGTTTTGTAAAATGGCAAAAAAAAAAGAAAAAAAGTTGTCAAACTGCAAGTCTTCCTCTCCCAAGCCCATTGGACTCTTCAAGCGTCACTGAAGAAATGTCGCCGCCGCCCTGTCAACTTTCCGTCCTCCTTCTCCTCCTCTCCTCCCTCACCCTCCCTCCTCCCACCCTTGGCTTGCTGCTCCTCAGAAGGTCATGAGCTGAAACTCCCGCTCGGCTTGCCACTCTGGCACCCACACTGGGTAGGTGGCGTGCTTCGGCATCTCCATGACACGGACGGGGAGAGGCTCATTTCTCTGGTGGACATGGTTAGTCACTACCTAGCGGGGGGAAGGGAGACAACAAGGGGAGCTAGCACACAGCCTGTACTGCTCGGGGGCCACAAAACCTGCGGCTCCCACAGCAGCTTGGGTAAAAGGATGAAGGCAGAAGGAGAAGGCGAGGAGAGGGGATAGATAGAGAGGTTGGAGAAGGAGTTGAGTAGAGAGAGACAGGCGAGCGCTGAGGGCTGGAAGCAGGAAAGATACAGAAGATGGAGGTGAGATTAAAGGAAGCAGATGCAGGGAAAGGGACATTTCAGAGAAGATAGACGTAGCAGGGAGGAGTTAAGAGAGCTTTAATCTCACGTAGCCTGATCTTTGCCTCACAAAGCTCAAAAAAATCCACAGAAGAAAACCTAATAAGAATTACTAAACTTCAGGCAGCATGTTAGGTTTTCTTCTGGGCAAAGAAAAGTGCTCCACAGAACTGCCTCCACTCGTTTGAAGGTCTCTGGTTTCCCTGGTGATAATAAAGAGGCTAAGATCTGACAACGGAAGATTGGGGGATATTTTGCAGCAAAGAAGAAGGCTGGTAAAGGAGGGAGGTGAAAGGAGGAAAGAGGGTACAGGCTGGATAAAAGAGGGCAAAGGCTACAAGTATAAGACAAGCTTAGGACAGCTAAGGAAAGTAGACTGGTTAGTACACACATATGCTACTGGTTAGAGCAAAGGGTAGATGTGACAGGACACGGGGTAAAGAGCAGGCAGGGGCTGGGAGACTGGTGTTTGTTAACTTTGGTGGTTTAAATAGAATATGAGCCAGAATTGTGGGGAATGGGGGGTGCTGTCTAGATTCAGCAGCATGATCTGTGGCAGGTTGGGGTATTTCTGTTGGAGGCTGTGGGCATGCATTATTAGCGGCGTGTGTTGAGGCCACAGGCTGGCTTGGATTTTTAGCTTAGCACGATGGGGGCAGGACAAGAGGCGGTTTTGGTGCTGCCTTCTCTCCTTAGAAGGGAAGTCACTGCAAAGAAAAAAAAATCTAGCAAAAATAAGAGGAGTGGGGTGTGGGGGGGAGGGGTCATAGATTTAGACAGCGCAGAGGGCACAGTTTGTTATGGGTGAGATGACAAACTTAATCCACTCACTACATCCAATTAGAAAAGAAAAAAAGGACATGAAGAGAGTCGATGTTTTTTTCCACAGTGCTTATCTTTATTATTTGCTCCATGGTGGAATTTTGTTTTTCGGGAGCATTTCGGGGATCTAGTATGAGACCTATGAAGTCTTTTTCTCCTTTGCCCATTGTGCTGTGTGAACAAGACGCTGTCTTTGCCTGCTTTGGAGGCAGGAGAGGTGGCTTTGATGCGTTTTGAGCGACCTGTCTCCCTCTGGTGGAAAAAGTGTGCCTGGCACCATGCCTTCTAGTAGTGCGAGTGGGTGTTGCTTTGCATCAGCTGTCGCATACTTACTGTGAAAATGTTGGAGCGGCGCTTCGACTGCTTGCGGATGGGCGTGGGCGTGTTGGAGGCAGCAATGGTCTCAATGCGCATCTCCCGCTGACTTATGCTGGGGGTGGAGGGAACGGAGGAGGAGTAGTCACTGAATGCGCCCCCACCGTTGGCCGCCTGGGGAACGAGAAAGACGAAGAGGAACCGACAGAAGCAGAGGAGGGGAGGGAAGACGAGAGAGGAGAGGGGGATTGCAGAGAACAAGGAATGAGAGCAGGTCAGATCAGGATGATGGGATGTGGACATGATTTCCCACACTTTAAAGGTGAGCAATCATTATGAGAGCGATTACATAAACTGGAGGCTTTTTTTTTTTTTTACATAATTGCATAAAGTCAAGAGTATCTGATAAATAAAAGAGAGTCTCTGCTGAGTGAGTGGATCTTACCTGGTTCATGTGAACGGAGGGGATGGAGGCAGCGGGGACTGATGAGTGGCTGGGAGAGTTGGGGAGGGATTTGCATGGACCAATGGAGAGCTGCTGCTTTTTCCTCATGGCCACAACCTTCTGGGCAACTGGAGGCAAACACACAGTAACAGACTGTAGACTGGCAATTTATGCACCGAGATCAGAAAAATCAAGAGTCATACTGTGCACATATACACACACACACACACATATATATATATATATATATATATATATATATATATATATATATATTTCTGTACATTGCAAGTGATACTGCTCTATTTCTTTTTTTATTACTGTCTCAGACGTGAGGATCCTCATCAGCTGCAATGTGATAATAAAACTCTCTGTTTGGAGACTCTACAAAATGTAACACCATAATTGGATCAGGTTTGCTTATAACCCTAGTAACAAGTTATTGATAGGCAATTTTCTTGTTTTTATAGATCCGTTCGCAGCGTGTTTGCAAACCCGTAGGTTCAATAGTTACACACAGCATCCTCTTGTCTATCTTCCTTCTTGTCTGTGTTGCAGTAATTTCTGTATTTACCAACTTCCTGTTTGTGTATTGACAACTGGTGTTCCATTAACTGCAGTTTTCAATCATTTTTATTTTAAATTCACAAATAAAGTCAGGCCAGCACTGGGGAAAGTTACCCCAGGCAAACTTTAAAGTTTTTGAAAGTTTAGGTTTCCAGTTATTATTGTAATTGGATTATGTGTGTGATTATGGGCAGAACATATTCAGACAAAGGTTTGTTTCTGTAAGCATGTAAGGGAGTTGTTGGAGGAAGAAAACCAAAGAGAGAGACGTTAAAGCTCTGTCAGGCGACATTTTGGGGGAAGTTGTAGTTAGTTGTGTTCCAGGTGGATGAAAATGCTACGTCACTATCTGTACATGGAGCTGTGCAGGTCATTGTGTTTGAGGTTAACATATTAACCAAGATACCTAAAAACCATTTTCTGAATAAAAACAGAAAAAAATGGCTGCACATAGAGAGGAAATCATTTTGTTAGCTGAAGTTATTTTGTTGACCAGCAAACACAAAAACACTTGACAAATAAACAGAAACACACTATTTTACTTTGAAGCAGATAAATAAAGTAACAAAAAGAAAGTCTGTTACTGCAGCCATTTTGGACCAGTTTTGATACATTTTTGTCCATATTCACATTTACATCCCAAAATAAAGAAGCTCCTTCCTCAAGTGAGAAGAAAAATAATGTGTGAATCTGCACTCTGGTCACTTCTGGTGCCCTGTGGCAGGATGAACTGCCAGCATGATAAAGAACCCAGAACTTTTGATTTCTCGAAATATCCAAACTGAAACGAAATAAAGTCTTTAAGCGAACAAAAATTGTTGAAGACACTGCAGAAGGAACTGAGCTTCTGGATTGGTCGTTGGTAACTTCTCCAACTGTCAAATTAGATGTCTGTTTGGTAAATTTATGATTTAAAAAACTTATCTGATCAAATAGTTGGAAATATTAAATACATTTAATTTCTTTGGAAGACAAGGCATGGAAAGGCTTCCTCTCTCATACACACAGGGTACTAAAATAATTCCTGAAATCCTGAGATCTAACATTTTTAGACTATTAAAGGCGACTCAACACAACCGCACCTCTCTGAACGCTCTTTTTCTGGTTCTTGTGCCCAGTTTCTTACATTATTCTTGTAGAATTCCGAGTGGATGACATGTTGTAGAAATAAAACTTCATACCTCAGCAGTGTCGCTCTTGCATTAATTCATGATATTAGCACACTTTACTCAAGTCGTACCAAAGTGTTTCAAGCAAAAATAAAAAGAAAACTATGAATCGTTTTTCTTTTTCTTCAAAGATACTCTCAACACACATTAGCTGAACCACCTCGGGCCATTTGTTTTCCATTAAGGTAATAAGGAAGCTCATCATATCTCCTGGGAAAATAAAGGTAAGGTTATTTCCAGGAAACGTAATAATGTAAAATGACTCCTGCATTTTTTTTCCTCTGTTCTTCGCTGAGCCCTACTGTGTGAGCTCGACCAAATGAGACTATTGTAACCATGTGAACAGCCTGCTTTGCTATGCAGTAGGTGCAACCCATCATTTAATTCACAGCACGCTCGACTGTGTGGAGCAGGCGAGCGGGGGGGAGGCGATGTTCCCGTCTGCGTGACGTGAATTAGCATTGAGGGGAAGAGAGATGATCTGAAATTGCTCCGACAGCTGGGACCATAACGCCCGGCTGCCTGCTGCACCACGGCAAACACAGGGAGACGACGACAGCGATGCAGATCGACTTCTCCTGACAGCACTCTTTTAATTATTTCAAATTGGGCTTAAGGTAGCAATTAAAGCAGAGAAGGATCAAAACACGCCTGTGCATCAACAGTAACTGAAATGCGCAGTGAAACACTGCATTACACATTCAGATATTTTCTAAAAGGATGACAGGCTTTCAAAGGAGCTGCAGCCGTCAGGGATAACGTCCTGAAGAACCGAGTTTTTTAAAACAGCAGCTTCATGATCTTAATTATGAATTCTGCGACTCAGCAACAGAAACTTTTAAAAGACATTTCACATTTATAAACAGCTTGATTTTAACCGTTCCAAGTCAACTGTCACTTTTCCAAACTGCACTCCTCTAAATTGTGTTTGAATTTAAAACTATTATATGTAAAAATAGATATCAGTGATATATTAGCTACTATTCACCATTTTTTAAACTCTTATTTTTATTGGAATATTTTTAATTTCCTAGTTTTTATGTGTCTTATAATTATTTTTGCAGTCCTTTTTTTTTTTTATATAATTTGTTTTTCGGCCCATATTCTTTATTTGATGTGCAGATGATGACCCATTGTGGTGACCCCTCCAAGAGGGATTAACCCAAAATGGTTGATGATGAAGATGCTTTATTTGATTTTAGTTGTGAAGAATTTTGGTCAGATGGATTTGTTGGTTTCTGTCTATTTATATTGCATTTCTGTTTGTCATATTTGAGATGGTTTATGGCAGAGGACACGGCTGATCAAATATCTCATACTTTTGCAACTATAAACTATAAAACGTGAAATCGTGAACAACAATCATGAACAAAAAAAGACAAGTCATTCAGAGGAGTTTGCACTCTTTATACAGACTCTCTTTGTGGTGTTTTTCCTAAACTGCATTTAAGAAATGGTCAACCACATCAAAGTCTTTCTACAAACTCTTTCACATCAGAGACCGTCACATTGAAAATGGTCTCGTTCATTTGTTTGAATGACATGAACTAATTTCACTTAAATTTGACCAATTTTCTGGCTATGATTACAGAACTTCCTAAATTGTATTGTTAGTTTATCTGCAGAGATTCCAGCTGAACTAAAATAATGTAAAACTTTAGTATAGTAGCTCCTCCTACATCGTTCAGCCTGCAGCTTTGTTACTGTTATAAGTCAGTCGGTGTTACGAGCAACGGCCTGTCAATCCTGAGGTGGAACATTTGTTTATTTATTCGATAAACTGATCGTCTTTTTCTTCCTTTTCTTTTTAGAAACGCTGCTGTGAGCTCATGTTCTCTTACATTCTTGTACTAAACTAAATACAAGGCACGAATGAACAAGTGAATTTTATTTAAGTTTTTAAGTTAAATTGTGACAATATTTTCACTTTCATTCTAACTTTATATTAGATCAAATGATGTGTTATTGATCTCAAATCTTAACTCTATTTTTCCATGTTCCCAACACTGGCATTTGAAAGACTGAAACCAGTCAATTTTTGGAACTTTCATTTTAAAATCCACCCTTGATTTATGTCCAGTTATTTACAACAAATGTATGCTTTCTTACTTGAATAATTACATTCATTCAGGATAACTATTATAACTAGAGCTTTGGTGCCTGGATTTAAGCATGCTGGACTCTGTAACATCATTAAAGTTAGACTGCATACTTCCTGTCAAACCCATCTGCACTTCTGCAAATGTTTCCTCTCACCATCCTGGAAGACTCTCTCCACATTCAGCCCATAGGTGGAGCAGGTCTCGTAGTATGTGCAGCGCTTCAGGTCATTTGACAACTTTCTGGCCCGTGAGTCATCAATCACTCTGGGGTTGGCAGCACTGATGGCATCTAACGGACCAGGGCGAGAGGGAAGCATTCAAATGAGAGTGTGAGGCAGAGGAGAAACGAGGAGTGCTTACACCAAGAAAGGAAAAAAAAAAACACCAGCGGTGAACTGAGGAATAAAAAAGTCTGTGTATGTGTGTCAGACGTTGGACAAGCACCTTGTGTTCCAACGAGGACCATGGGCACCTCAGCTGTGTTTCTGTAGCTGGATAGGCGCAAGAAGTAATTGTAGACCGTCTGAAAGCTGATCTCATCCTCCAGGCTAAAGACGAAAACCACGGCGTCCACCCAGGCAGCGAACTGATGACAGAGCAGACATAGTTTCTTGAAGCGCCGTGAAATGTTAGCCATCTCATTGTTGCCTCAAGAATATTCACATAAATCAAGTATTTGCATTAGACCCACTGATCCACACCTGGCCTGATGTCACATTTATGAGCTTTTACTTTTAAGCCTGGAACAAAGAAGAGTTTCAAAACACACACAAACCATCATGTTTTTTGAAATATTAATAAGCAAAACGGAAGTGGAAAATTAATAGCTTAAAAAGTGATTTGTGAAGGAAAGGCTTTTTTTCTTCTATGTCACTGACTAATTCAGAGGCTGAGGCTTCAAAAGTTTTTGTAGAAAGTTTTTAAATTTTATTTTGAAAAGGCTTTTTTAAATTTCTTTTTTAAATGAGACATCACGTCTGAGTAAGATAATTGTATGGGTTTTGTTGTAATCTGACAAGTATGAAAACTTTAAAAAATTTTGAGGCAGAAATCTGAAAACCAGCAGCACATTTCAAGTTACAGATTTATGATTTTTCCCATGGGATAAAGGAATAGGAAAGACAGGTGTAATTTTAATAATGTGAACTCTTTGTGGCTAACCAAGTTAAATCAATGTATTCTGCCTGGTTTATAACCTAAAACATCCATCCATCCATCCATGCATTTTCTTGACCCGTTGTTCCATTTCTGGGTCACGGGGGTCTGCTGGAGCCAATCCCAGCCCATACATAAACAAACAAACAAATACAAATACAACAGAATAAAATAGTTAATAGGGATTGAGTGTATTTATTTACTTTTACACATCACGTGTCTTCTTCAGGTACTTCACAATTTCAACCAGAAGGGGGCAGTGTTGTAACAGCTACAATACAACGTAAGGTTGGTTTAGAGGCAAAGCATCTGTACTTGGTAAAACAAACAAACAAAAAAACAACTACTTATTTAACACAAACACTGAATCCTTGCCTGTCTTGGTATTCTCACATGCCTACTCTGTGTAAATTGTGACCAAATGGTGGATAAAGGTTTCCACTTAGTGAAGAAAAGAAAATCATCAGCCTCTGTTTTTAAAGGTTCAGCAGAACCCAGAGTAATGGTAAGAGTGACAATGGGCGACCAGCTATTTCCCTGTATTGTGCTCTTCCTTCAGCCTTCACACTGGCTGAGACTCCAACATGGAGTGAATGGTAAATCAAGCCTCTGAGCCACAACCGTGAGTGGGAACATAATGGAGACCTTTAATTATGCCACTAATTACACATGCAGCTGACAAATGAGCCAAGCTCTTCTCTATTCCTTTATCGCACTGCGTTCGGTGCAACTGTAAGTCGGGGCTCTGCCGGGCCAGGCATGAGTAGCTGCTCAAAGAGCTGCTCAGTAAATCCACAAAGCAATTTTACAGGAGTGGGGCGTTGAGTCGTCATCACTTAAATTTGATGATTACGTTTGAATCTTTTCATATCCTTCCTGATATCTTTTTAGATTTATGGTCCAATTACTTTAAGCAGTAAAAATATCAGTGATTGTATATCTAGGAAAAAGTGAATGACTCAGTGGACTGAAGTTGAGCTTTTTTCTTAATATAAATGTTTACTTTGAAGGTTGGTGTGGCGAGCCACCAGCCTGCTTGGGACTCATGAAAATAATTTATACAACACTGATATAATAAATTCATCAAAGCAATAGAAGCATTCATTTATCTAATGGGTCTTACACTCTTATTTTTTATTTTGCTGGAGGAGTGCGACAACCCTTCATTTCTTTCCAATTACCAGCAAAAGGCAATTCTTCTTTCAAAAACAGTAAATTTCTGTTAAAGTTTAAGGAAAAGCGATCCTGCCTCTCACACGTTAGCTTGGCAAATCTTTTCATCAATGCGTTGATGGCTGCAAGCCTTTATTTTATTACAGTATGACGTTCATCTGTTCTCGATCAACATCGGCTGCAGTATTGAT
>JAOWBL010000009.1:13071732-13098968 GCA_028564865.1 Zenarchopterus dispar | reverse complement strand
GCCTGCTTGGGACTCATGAAAATAATTTATACAACACTGATATAATAAATTCATCAAAGCAATAGAAGCATTCATTTGTCTAATGGGTCTTACACTCTTATTTTTTATTTTGCTGGAGGAGTGCGACAACTCTTCATTTCTTTCCAATTACCAGCAAAAGGCAATTCTTTCAAAAACAGTAAATTTCTGTTAAAGTTTAAGGAAAAATGATCCTGCCTCTCACACGTTAGCTTGGCAAATCTTTTCATCAATGGGTTGATGGCTGCAAGCCTTTATTTTATTACAGTATGACGTTCATCTGTTCTCGATCAACATCGGCTGCAGTATTGATATTTTTGAGGGGTTTTCTGCAGGGTGGCCATGAGAAAGCAAACGTCCACGGCGTTCACTCCAGACTTCTTGCCGGCTCCGAGTGAGGAAGCTCTGTTTCTAGTGTAGCCGAATGTATGATCATTTTCAGTTTGGCGTGTTTAGCAACTAAATTAGGGCTCCCTTTTGGATTATTAATTTGCAATTACTTTGCGATTAATTTGCGAAAAGGCTGATGTTTGATCATCTGCGGTTTTCTCCGGGGTCTATCCTTCGGCCCACTCGGTGATGGCTCTGTGGAATGCACCAGTGACGGTTTAGAGATGCGGAGAGGAAAGCAAATTTTTATGCATCTTATTTTACAGGAATTGTAAAATTAACGTTAACCTTGTTTCTTTGTGGCAAAGTTAATCTCTGCCTTCAGTCCTTGAGAATTAAAAACTGATAAAAGGTCAAATAAAACCTTTACCCTTCCTATTAGCAAAGCAGTTTAAGTACTGGAAGCTGGTTTTAGTTCATTTGCCCTTTTGTTTTTCTCAAGGTTAAGACATGCACAAGCCAAAAATCAATGTTTTATTTCATGGAAAAATATGCAGAATATAGATATGTGAATTCGGAACCATTTCTGCAAATAATAAGGAGAAGAAATAAAAACTGAGTTGGAAGGAAACATTTTCGTGCTATGATGTGGTGTAAAAGTTGACTGAATGAGAGTGAAAAGGGATTAAGGTGCGAGAACATGAAAGAGTGCCACAAGGCGTTCTTCTTTTTCAGATTAGAAACAGCATTAAAATAGAGAAGATAGCTTTTTTGTGTTTTTTTTTTATGACACTCCAGTACATTAGGTGGTATTATGCAACCAGACGTTGGTTTGAGACTCATTTCTAATGTTAGTAGCCAACATTGCTTGATTTATGTTAAAATTAAGTAAAGCAAAAATAGGAGCTCTGAACTGAGTTATTAGACATTTATTCTCGCTCTCCAGAACTTCCCAGACCTGCTGGTTCGTGTCCTTAACAACAGGAATTAATACCTGGCACTCCCTCATAAACCCTCTGGAATATCACCAAGGGAAATATATGTGGAGGTAGCAGTTAATCCTGAGCTTTAACTGTGAACGCATGAGTCAGCCAGTGTGTGTACCAGTAAACAGTAGTTGCCCTTTTTAGTTGCTTTTTTATGCTGACTTGTGTGATGCTTTTAGTGGATACATTCAGAGTCATGTGATACGGGGACCAAAGGAGGCCCTCACTCATCAGAATTCTCGAGAAACTAAAGTAGGGATTGCCAAAATGCACACCATGACTCAGCAAGGGAAAAGTCCACAAGCCATTAAGCAACATTACAGCAGCTAAATGTTTTCTTTCTTTTTTTTTAAATAGACAGTTTGTGAGTGAGACATAAAATCATGGCTCGAGAACAATCAGAGACAGGAAGTGACACTACTGTCCTGATCTCTGCATCAAGATTTTCACTCAAGATTTGTCAAAGCCCACTGTTTTTTTTTTAAATTTCAAATACAAAAAGGACGAGTCAATGTTGCCCCTTCGACCACAAAAGGATTTCGGTCTGGGCGACTCGTGTTTTGTCTTTCTTTTGAAAGATCAGTGGCAGGGTCCTGTCAGACTTTTCCCAACAGTCCTGCAGGAAAGGAGCGTTTCCATTTCAAGCAGTTTCTCTCTGCAGACAACGTCCACCTAAAGAAGTTTACATTAAAGACATTCAAAAATTCTACACCTCTTACCTGCAATTCTGGAGGCCCTCCTTCATCTCTGATCAGAAGTAGATAGCTCTGTCCATCCACCACAATTTCTTTCTTGAAACGACCACCTAAAGGAGAAAGATTATTGAGATCGTGCAGAAAATGGTTTTGATCAAATCGTATAAAAACATGAGAACCAATCAAGTAAACATTTCAGTATCAGAGCACAGGTCAATGTGTCTCATATAAGTCTGGGGAGATTTCTAAGTCTAAGTGCACTTTCTCAATTTCGACCTCTTGAATGCATAGCTGCAGCGATCGTGCGCCGACAGGAAACCAGGTCCCTCCGGAGCCAATTATGTGGGCGACAAATTGCCATTTACCACGTCTAGTGCATCGCTGCTGAAGGAACCGGCGACATGCCGCTATCAGGGCTCTGCCACGAGTCACGAAAAGGCCAAACTTTCACTTCACAGACGCTGTAAGACTGCTTATTCAGCCCACACTGCTTTAATGAATGAGCTACACCGGGTTTGGTTTGTTTTCTTCAGATAATTTCCTGCGTTTAATAAAACCTTAAGACAGCAGGAACCTTTAAAAAAAAAAAAAAAACTATGAGAATATAAGGACTAAAAAAAAGGAAAAATAGGAGATAAAACCAGAAATATACTTTATTCTGAGCTGCTTTACTTCAGGTCATGTAATGTACAGAGGATAATAAACGGGAGAGAACGCTGCTTCCTTGAGGTTCTCTGCCCTTTTAAATTATTTTCTGATATAAAATGCATTTTCTTTGCCGCTAGCAAAGCCAGCTGCAGATAAAGGGGGGGACCAATGGTAGAACCACGCAGTAAATTAGATTTTGCATATCATTTGAATGGTTTTCCGATCCTACAGAGATTAAAAACATTCAAATGAGAAAGTTGTGAAGTCAGAGATGTCCCTGGGAATGAAAGCAGAGCTTTATGAATACGAAATTACGCTGAAAGCAATTTGACAGTACTGAATAATTCAAAAACCTTAAAAGCTCTTGGAGTGATTATTAAATATGTCCGAAAAATAAAGATGACGCCGCGTATAGCAGATGTGCACATAGAATGAAAGCGCATGTTTTACACTTGTTTTGGAATTTGGAAGGATCCGTATACGATGGGAGAATAGCGCTGGGAGAGCTGGCTCCTCAAATAATCGACTGAGGAATAAAGATCCCACATCATAGAGGGGAACTACGGGCCATGAAGTAGCCGGAGGCTGTAATTTTTAATTGGCAGACAGTATTTCCTGTGTCAGCAAGCGATAGATATCCACTTGAGCCATACTTCCACGCTGTTAAGTCCACTTTAGCCCACTTGGCAAATAGGGGATTCTCCCAGCTTCTTGCAATGGCTCTGAAGCTGTGCTTTGATGCCGATTGTGTAACAGAGAGAGAGCGAGAGAGAGAGAGAGAGATCGATGAAACACCAGCCAGCTCCTCGTTTCTTTATTTATTTCACTGAAGTCACAGAGCTTTGGAGCTTTTCAGACACGGGAACGAAAGACTGTGCATATGCACGCTTGAATGTTGTTTGAAAAGATGAGGAGGATTTTTGTTACACGGTGGGATGAGACCGATGCAGAAAGCCAGAGATGTATCAGAGTACAGAGTTTGTTCAGGGGCTGGCAGCGCGCATGTACCTACGCCAGAGGAGATTAAGAGACAAACAGAAACCAGCAATGTCACCACACTATATGGTTCTGGGGAGAAATAAAAACTAAAGTTGAGAAGGAGTTTGAAGTAAAGATTTTCCGTTGCATAATCATGCAGGAAGCTGTTGTCTTTATTTAGAGATGAAACAACACAAGGCATCTGAGGAGAAAGCAGGTGCTGTGAACAAACGAGGGAGATTTACCACAGCCAGTTCATTAGCTGCTGCCATTGTTTGATTTTTTTGCTCAAGTTCAACTTTAAATCAAAAAACATTCAACTAACATCCTTACACACACAGAGAGATGGATAGTTTGTAGGCTTAGTTAACACACAGTGAGCATAGTCTGCTTTACACGGAGGCTCAGACCTTGACACAGAGCCACAATCCGACAGAGCTCCATCCGGTGTTGCCATAGCAACAAACTCCAGTACCTTCTTTCAGATATCATAGCAAAAGCCTAGGAAAAAAAAAACAGTAAAGAAAAGAGCCACAGCTGAATCTTCCTTTGCTGGACGATGCTTCTGCGATGTAAATACTCGAACTGGAGTAAAGCCAGCGCCGAAGCACGTAAGAAACAACGAGCCTGAGCAGCTACCAGACATGAGACAGGTATGTTGCATCACGGCGAGTCACCACTGTATAAAAGCATACGCAGACACATCTGAACAGACATGTTTCCCCGATTAGAGCAACAACCCCCGCTCTGTTTTTTCCAGCATTTCCACTATTGATTTCTCAAGGACTAATTAAACTATGTGGATTTCTTTTTTTTTTTTTCCTCCCTTGGTGCAGCCAAATGCCAGAAACTAATTATGCGCTTCATGTCTCATCCACACTATAATTACACTAAAGTGAAACACTGCAAACCCCTGAAAGATCAGCTGTTAACTCCAAGTTTGCCAACATGTTTGTGGAGTTTTCAAGGACGAACGTTTCAGGAACATTTCTGTTATGATTTTTTTCTTAGATAGACCTTCAAAGCTTCACAAAAGCAGCATGTATATTAACTAAGAGAAGGAGGGTTCAAATTACACTAAACTGAATGCCCTTAAAATCTCTCTGAGGTTCTTTTTTTTTTTTTTTTGAGGTTTACTGGTTCTAACTGTTTCCTACAAACCCACAAGAACCCCCAAAGTCTTGATGTGTTCAACTCAAAAATCAGCATTTTTGATTTGGCCTTTAAATATGATTCTGAATTTTTGTTTTTTTTTCATCCATAAATGTTAACTTATTTCACTTCCTGATATGCATTTACTTTCGGTATAGACTGTGAATGAATTACATTTGTTATTTCAGTTTCACCGTTTCAATAACTTGCTCACTGGTTGGATTTATCTGAAGCGCAAACACTGTTTGCTGCACCCAGTGGCGTGAAATCTGATTGACAGAGTAAGGCTTTGGTTTGAGAATCGATTTGCAACAAAAAGTGCAACTTACAGCCCTGGAGAAGTGATGAAATATTTTAGCTTCACCTTCATGTTTTAACAGTGATGAGTCACCAGCAGATCCATTTACTGGAAATGTTATGCTTTGTCATGATCTCACCAGCTTTAGTGAAGAGAAATAAAGCCAATTTCTAGACTGAACCAAGCCAACAATAAATCTTGGCATGGGAAACTGAGAAAACTCAAACACTCAAGATTTTTTTACAAAATTATTGTAAAAATGCCTTTCACAGGAGCCCGACTTCACACAAAAACCTCACTCGCTTCCTAATATGGTTATTATTCTATGCAGAGTAAAGCTGTGAATCAGCACGCTTGATTGTGTGTGTGCGTGTGTGTGTGTGTATGTGAAAAAACAAAAGGAAATAAATTTACCACTCTAAAAGAACATGTGACTCAACCATGACAATTTTGAAACAAAGAACGCTATTAAGCAAACATTACTAACTAACTGTTATGTATGAAATGCTAAAAAGCAAAGGTGTTCACAAAGCAGCAATAATCCAACAATGGTGTTTGGGAGTTTAGTCTCATCTCCATTTGTGCTTGAATATGAACTAAAATGTTTACACATTTTTACAACAGGTTCATGAAGAGAACTAACCCGAGGAAGATCATCCAACTAAAGCCCTGGTTTTCAGTTTCTGGCAGTGGCATCTTGTACAAAAGCCACTGCATCAGTTGTTTTTCAGTAATTATTGATTGATCCTGCTCATCAGCTTGGAGGGCTTTTAACCGTTTCTTTCATCAGAAAAGCTTTAGTTCTGCTCACGGTGGGTTTCTTAACGTGGGCTGATCGCTTCAGCACTTCTTCTGTTGGATTAAAGTCAGGACATTCACTTCGTTCTTTTTCAACCGTTCTGCCAATTTACTTTTTAGTTGGCCTCCTGCTGCATGACTCAGTTTTTGCAAACATCTTGCTTTTAGAACATTTGTTCTGCCAGTTTTCTTTAGTATTATGTCATTCCCAAGTCATCGGAGGCGAACCGTTCTGTCTTAAAAGAAGCAAAACCAGCCAGAACCTTTACTCCACTGCCATGTTAGAGTATTCGGATCAGGATCTCATCACGGGAATACAAATGTTTTCATTTCTCCAAACATGGTGTAGCTCATTTAAACATCATCACTAAAACAAGATTCAGAAATGTCATATGTTTGTTTCACAGAAATGTGCATAAAAATGACAATGAGTAATATTTTTTTGTCTTTTCATCAACCTTTAGAGCTTAAATGTAAATATGATCATGTTTATTGTAATATTTATGCAGATACTTTAGAAAACTATAAAGGGTATGCTATCTGACAGTTGCTGTTGTATAATTTACAGGCATTTAGATCAAAAGGGCAATGATAAATATACATTATTTAGACATTTTCACAATGCATTATTCAGACTTTTTTTTGTTAATCTGTCAAATATGTTAATCACATCCTGACCTTGACCTCCTTCAGCAGACTCTTACCTTCAGGAGACTCCTCCTGCACATATGTGCCTGTCAAGTATCGATGCACCAAGGCTGACTTCCCACTGGACAGATTTCCCACGATGCCCTGCAAAAACATCAGAGAAGCGAGCTGAAATACAAACAATGAGAAATTCAGCACAATGTCACTTCACCTTGCAAAGCTTTCCCCTTTCCTTGGAGAATTCCACCTTTGCTGATCATTTCATGCTAAGCTATTCCTTCCAGCGCCAAAACAAACAATAAAACCTTGCGCCAAGACCGTGTAAAACGTGAAATGAAGACAATTCCTCAGCTCCTTTCATCTCAAAAGCTTCTGTCTGCCCGGCGAGAGTAAAATCTTGTTGCTACAAATGTCTTTAAATGATACATCCACAAAAAAAATTGAAGATAATTCTTGACAACAGCTCTTCCATTAAAGCCAAAGTGATAAATCAAAGGCTGACATTGTGGGTTAAATTAGTTTAAGAATAAATGCATTTATAGTGAAGCCTGTCCAGGAATCCACATCCAGAGAGACTCCAGGGCAAGCAGGAGGAAATGTTAACTGCAATTTGAAAATAAAATCTCCACCTTCCTGTCACTGTTCTGTTCATGAAAACAAATGAGGTGATTAGAAGAAAAATATCCTGATTAGTACCTATTTTGACTATAAAATAGTCACACAAGTTGTCTACGTTATGTTTTCTGTTAATAATTCATAAATAGGATTCTACACATTTCTAAAATAGACATGAATTAGAAAATAATTTGTTTTCTGTTACAGACAATGTTATGCTCATTTTAAGTTTCAAATTTGCATATGTAAGTGTTTTACTTTATCACCAAAGTCTTTAAAGGATCTCCTCCAAACTGATTGGCTGGACAGACCTAACATATCTATTAGGAAGGCATTGTGCAGATATTCTTCCCCATTCTTAACAAAACGTTTAAAAGCAGTTCCTCTGCGGGAGGCGATCAATTATTTATCCTGGAGGCTTTGTGACTTCAGACCTTTTACACCCACAGAAAGATATTTACACATTTTAGATTGAGGTAAAATCCACAAACTAGAATCTCTTTATGTAGTATCCCCGCAACGGCTTTACTTGAACCAAAGGAAGCTTCCCAGAGGGTATAAAACCCACCTAAAATGTTTGGATGTTTGTGGAGAACAGAGCTAAGAGTAAAGGAAACTACACTTACAAGAACAGAAAAGTAAAAGCAACGTGGTTTGTTTGTTGATCAAGGCCGTAAGAGCTTGAAATAGTCCTTTAACGTGCAGCAGTTTGTGCACAATAAATTCCTCTGCTCCGGTGTCTACACCAGACCTCGCTGCGGTGCCTTCAGGGGGATGCTCGGCAGAGGGTGGCCCGCACATCTGGGGAGAACAAAGGCTGCCTTGCAACATCATCTCCACCCACTCCTCTCCCGACCACCACCCCTTCTTTCGTCACGCCATTAACGGGTGGAAAAGCCAGGTACGGCTCTAATTACAGAGAAGCGCAAGACAGAAGATCTGTTTGAAACGTTCCTCTTTAAAACTGAACTCCATATGCATCATGAGGTGCCTAAGCAACACAAGTTATGAATAAGCGTGAAGTCAGCAGAAATTGGAGGCTGTGTGCAGGAAAAGCTTTGAGTCAACAAGAATTTCCTTTGAATATTGCCACAGAAGTGATGCTCCTGCTGTTTTAACTGTTCGGCTTTGTGACCTGCTGGGTTAAAGGCTTCATGAAAACAAAATGCAGCATTTACAAAACTTTTACTCTCCTTTTATAGATATTTAGGTCTGATCTGAGCCAATTGTCTAGCGTGGAGTTGATGATCAAAATACAGCTTAAAGGTCAGGTTTGACCATAATACCAGAGTTAGAGCTGACTGCAGCAGATGAGCTTTAGCCCACATGAAGATGCTCCTATCAATTAATTATGCAGTTATGTTGCTGCTGTTAATCAAGAGCTTTTGTTTTTCAGTCTGAGAGCTGCTCTCATTGTTTTCGCACTCATATTTTATTCTGCTCTCGCACTCAAACAGTCAGTTCTCGTGTGCAGATATGCTCCGCTGCACCACATAAATGTGCCTTTGCTTTGGTGCTCAGTGTTCCAGATACAAATGTCCTGCTCTCCGATTTAAGCCACTGACCTTTCGTCCAGGGTTTTTCTACTAAACAGCTGCTCTTTTCTTTTTTTCTTTTTTTTTTTAAACTGGGACACTGACAATTCCTCCTCTGCCAGCACAAGGCCTGATATGATGCTGACCAAAGAAAAAGTCCTAACTGACAGAGTCTTCTCCTGATAATAACTGCCTAACTTGGCTCTGTTACGCCTGTAAAGAGTAACTCAAATTTATGCACTTCTTTATCACATTTTAACCTTCTCTAGGCTGTATAATGAGCTTTTTCACTATGTTTTTCCTTTATTCATTCACACAAACACTGCAGCACCTCTGTTACAAAGGTTCTCTACATACAGCAGCACTTTGCTTTGGGCACAATATAGAGTCGTAAAGAATTTGCAGCTGTAAATTCATGTTTGCACATAATTTTAAGGTTTGCACTTGTAAATCAACTTGTATCCTCCTGTAAAAGAAATCTGCCTGAAAATTCCAGTTTTGAATGTGTAGAAACGATCTGCATTTATGTCAAAAAAAAAAAGTATTTGTGAAAAACAACAGAAGTTCATTTGCCAACATTCTGTTTACAGACTGAAGCTCTAAACTTCATGGGAGATTTTTAAGTTGCGGTTGTGAATTTCGTCCCCATCGCTACACCTCTATCTGACTGGATGGTGACAAATCGAACTGTCCAATCAGAGAGCAGATGGCTTTCTGTCCTCCCCTTTAAGAGAGCTGCAGACCCTTAAAGGAGAGGAGAGTTTTAACATGCAACAAGGTGCACTCAAGTGGGCTATAATTTATGATATTGTGGGAATTAAAGTTCACATTTAACACTTATCCTATAACCATACGATGGTTTTTGCAAAATAAATTCCTGTCTAGGACCACTAAGGTCAATGAAAATCTTCGCGGAGCTCCACGGTCCATTATCCTCACGGCTTTGCCACGCAAAGACAACAACCACATTGTTCCACCTTCCACTGATAGAGGAGGCGATTACACAACAGCCTGTCTGATTGTAACAGATTGGAAACAGTCAGGGACCACGAGTGAATTAAATAATTTATATGTGGCATTATGCGGCAACTTGTGGTGATTTATTTATTTTGTTGAAGAGACTGCACATACTCATCCTTACTTGACCTGACAGGTCATTTTGTTTTAACCCCTTATGACTATTTGTCGAGTGATGGAAAAAATGGTGAGTGATGATTTTCCTGATCAACCTCATATCTGTCTTTTGGCACGGTTGTTGTTATTCAGAAGCTAAGACTAGAAAATCTAAAAAGTTTAGCGAGAAGCACGAAGGGGAAAGAGAGGTCCTTCTGTCAACATAATATTTCCATTTGCAACAGTAAACCTGGTAGTCACTTATTTTTCTTTTTGCAAAAGATGAAACAAGTTTCACCATATTTTACACATTTTGAGACTTGTGACAAAAAAAAGTCTTCAGCGTGACCTTGGAGCCAAACGTTTGTGAGATTTACTTGAAGTTACAGTTATTTGAAACATTTAATTCAGTCTTCCCTATCCATTAAAAACAAACAAAAAAAAGTGTTGAAACTTTCAATTAACAGCTTAGAATCATAAAAAGAACCAGACACGCTTGAAGTGTTTGAAGCCCCCCCAAAAAAGCAAGTTTGTTTGAGCTCAGGCTTGTGAATCTCTCCTTTTTGTTTCATTGAAGTTTTCCTTTTTTCAAAGAATCATAATAAATTCACCTTTCAGAAAAAAGAAAAAAACATATCCACTGAAACAATGGTGGAGTGAAGCTGTTCAAAGCTGCTCGTCTTCATGGGTGGAGGAGACAAGACCGTGTGAGGATGTTAGTTGTGCATTTCACTGTGTCTGCGTGTGTGTATGTGTGTGAGTGTGTGTGTATGTGTGTGTGAGTCTGTGTATGTGCTTCAGTGGCGGGTGGGATCAGACCCAGGATGTGTCACCAGTTTAGCCCAAAACTGTCACTCATCCCGCTTCCTGCTGCAAGCCATCCTGCATCTCCATGCCAACAATTCCGATTAGAAAAAAAAAGCCAAAATAAACAAACAAAAAAAACAAAACAAAACAAAACAAACAAAAAAAACACACTATGCGGCAGAGACGACTCTGGGCAGTTTCTCAAACGTTCCCTTCTCATGTGAAATGGAAAACCGATGCTACATGGGCACAACAGGCTTTCCCACTGACATATAAAGGCTGTGGTATTAGCAGCGTTACAAACTTAACTTACTCACCACTTTCAGCTCCGGTACGGATCGACTCAATGTCCATTCCTGACTGTTGACGAAAGAGTCTAAAAGGGAAAAGACAAAAAGAAAAAACAAAACAAATGAATAACTGCCCTAACAACGGTGTGGAGTTTTTTTGACAGATGTCATTTAGATATGATAAAGCTCATCAGGTCAGGTTTGATCTGCTCAGCCACTGATCATTGAGAAATATACCCTTTGTCATTCACTTCCTCTCTTTTCCCCTCATGTTTTTCATTTCCCGGCCACACATCAACCAGTGTGAATGTTCCTAAATCCTCTGGAGCTCGGTGCCAATCAGCAGAGGCATGATATACCAGGCTTCAGGAAATAAAAGGACCGGTTAAGGAAAGTGACTTTTTTTGTTTTTTCATATTTTCCTCTGTACTTTATGCCCCGGGAGAATTTCATTGGTATGAAAAGAAAAGGAAGAGCATCAGAGCTGCAGTAAATAATTGATCAGTGTGGAGACATCAATATCTTTGCATCTTAATTACAATTTAATACATTTACCCCAACAAACCAATCAAAATTTGAGTCTCAAAGGCAAATAAAAGGTGAACCCTAACTCCTCACCGGGGGGAATAATGGCAGTGGATAAACATCTATTATATAACGTGCGTTCCACTTAGGCAAGACAGCTTTTACTGTCCTTGACAAAATAGTGAAGATGTTTCATGGTCAAAACTCTGATAAGAAATTAAGGCTCCAGAAAATCTGGAGGATATGGTAACTGTGATACACAAGCTCAACAGGTTATTAAGAAGATCCAAAACAAAGAGCCATACTAAAATTTGACCGATTATGCTCATCAAACAGAGGGAATTAAGCTAAAGGACTGTTATCTTCCACTACAGATGCAAGTAAAAAAAAAAAAAGAGCACTATTTGATGAAAACCTTCCAGTCTTAAGAAGACAAGTGGCAAACTGACCCCCATTTAGTATCAGGCAAATATTGTATTTTTCATAGAAACTTTATATAACAAGCAAATGCAGCCAGTGTGATGTCACCCAGTGGTTTAAAAACTACTGTTACCAACCTAAAATTTGATATCTGAATGTAGCCAAATATCAAAATTGGCCTTTTTGAAGCCTGAAGTGTCCACATCTGGATGTGAGGATAAATTTGGAAGGTGATACTGAAAACTTGACATAAATATCATCTAAAAATGTATATGTTTATTTATGGCATTGTTTAGGAGGAGCACCAGCAGACTGATCAGAAAGAATGAATATAGTCAATGTCTTCAGGCAAGAAATGTGGACTGAATCTAAGGGAGCCGTAGATGTTTTGGGGTCTGCACTTAGTGACACTTAGTGGTATTTGTAATTTCAGGCACTCCTTTATTGCCTTCACATCTCAAATCCATTTTTAAAAAAAAGAAAAAACAAAACAATATATACATAACAACAACAACAACAATAATAATAATAATAATAATAATAATAATAATAATAATAATAATAATAATAATAATAATAATAATAATGATACAGTAAAGCACTGGACTGGCGACTTGTTCAAAAGCTGAGACAGAGTCCAGCAAATCCCTGTGGCCCTAAAATAAGAACAAGTGGATATAGGTTACAGAAGAAATAACTGTACCTTTAAAAATAAAACTAAAAATACCAGTCAGGAAAGAACCTTAATCCCACTAACAAATATGTGTCCCTTCTTGTTTGTTTATGTCATAACAACATATTAAACAGTCAGCTAATGAGAAAAAGAAAAGTGAAATTGTGGTTAACACGACGCACAGGCTATTTAAATAAAAGTTTTCCACACAGCCCAATGTAGGAAAGAGATTTGACTAATCTCTTAAAAAAAACAAAACAAACAAGAACAAAAAAAAACAAAAAAAAAAAACACCTATTATCAGGCCTGATCTAACTTGTTTGGATTTCCATTAGCAGTAGGAGACCTTGACAAGATAATACTGCTTTGAAAAAAGGACAGTGGGAAAGAGCCCCCACAAAAGACAACAGAAACCTAAAAGACCTAAAAACACCAGTGACAGCTCCACAGGCAGGGCCCATTTCCCACAGAGATGGAGTAAATAACTATATGTCATAACAACAATTACAACAAAGACCACCCCTCCTGTTTTGGATTAAGGCGTTCTCACTAGCTGAACCCCCCAAGAAGTTCCTATCTCCAGTGCAGGAGTGTAGACACCGTGTCTCCAGGAAACGAGACTTTCAACACCAGGTGACCTCCCTCCCCCCACATGTCTAAACCACAACAGTTAAAGTACCCATCCACTGCCATTACAGTAAGCCTGTTTGTTTGTTGCAGCAGTGGTGGTTTCCCTCTGTGCCCCAGGCGGTGGTAACAAAGGAATGGCAGAATAAACAGTAATGTAACCACTGCTGCTTTAAGACATGCCTCCATTTTCTTCCAGAGATCTATGATAAGAGGATAAATGACTCAGCCGAAAATACCTGAGACAACAAATCCTTCACCTACGACAACCGTCCCCAGCTAAAATGTTTACTTATTGCTGACCTCCGCCGCGCCTCCTGCTACTCTGGATGTCTCATTTGTTGTGGGAAAGGAGAGTGCACCCCCAACAGAAAGGGCCTTTCACCAAGCCTTGTGTGGAGCAGGCTGGTGTTTCTTAACGGCACACCTCCTGTGGCGCCCTCTCAGTGTGGGCTCGACTTGTCAGAACACGAACGAAGACTTCTGAGGTAGAGGAAACTCGGTCAGACCTCCTGGAGATGCTATCAGACAAGGCTGTTGATCCATTAAGGATTTCCTGTCGTTTTGGAAACGTCTGACTTTGACAAACCTTGTAATGTACCAGTCTTCAGACTTGCTGTAAATACAAACATCAGAGTGTAAAATCTAAAGAGGAAAAAAGGCTCAAGACGGACAATTTCACAAAAAGGTTAATCCACACGACCCTACAAGGAGACATAAAGCCACGCACGGCTCAGAGACGTAAAATTTCCTTTTGACAACAGTAAACAAAACTTTTTTGGAAACTTTAGGAACTTTGTGTTATCCATGTGAACTTTGTATTACAACATTCTTTAAATCTGGCCATCCCCACATTGATGTGTCCCAGAGTGCCTGTGGAAACCGAGTCCTGGCATTTCTGATGCCAACCGAGGACACCAAAGCCTTTGTCTCTGTGTGTGTGTATGTGCTGGGGGTGGACTGTGTTGCCCGCTTGTTTGTCGGGTTTTTCACTTCACTGCTCATGTCTGCTCAGATAAAATGACCATTCACTCTGAGCACAGTGAAGCACGGCGGTCCTGAATCTGATTCCATCGCACAAGAGATGAAAATGCAGTGTGATCTGAAAATTTGTGCAAATGCTTGCTCTTGAGCGTGTGTGTATGTGTATGCACGCGCATGCATTTTTTTTTCATGCACAGTGTCTGAAGTGGTTTGCAGAATGAGAGAGGACAACCTTGAGGTCTAAACTTGCACTCCTACTTTCCAACCATGATTTTTCCACTCTCAGAAATTACATAGTGAGAATTCGGAAAGCAAACTGCCTCAATCATTTGCCAACCAACATTCTGTCTTTTGCAAAGTGTGTCCTGACAAAATGGTCCTGGGCATCTTTCTTTTTTGCACAAGTCTCCAAAAAATTATTTACCGACCCAAAAAAAGCTTTTCTTCTTGTTCTCCTCAGCTCTAAAAAAAACCCCAGCTTCAATGCTTTTAGGAGCGTCAAAGGTTTTTCGAGCATCTTTGGAAATAAACAACAAACACAATTAGCCGAGAAAAAGGTAAAAATAATAATAATAATAAATTTGGGCCTATCTAACCAACCACACCAATGTGGTTGGTTTGCCCTACTTTAAGCTGCTGGAGCCTGCTGTTGTCTGCAGACGGACACTGATCACGTCCCAGAAAATAATTGGACATCCTGGTTCAGACAGCATTTGCGAAGATTAGTTAATTAGGTTGTTGAGAAGGCTCGCGATAGACAACCTGGGCTGGCTTTCTCAATCTTTTAAGTTAATATACGGATGTGTCAGAATTTGTCTTTGTGAAAGAAAAAAGTACTGAAGAAACACCAGCTGCTGAAATCAATAAACCGTGATTGGAAATTAAACCTGAGAGGATCTATAAAGTTGCAGATCCAAATTTAGACTTTCAACAGTTTTCCAACTTGTGGGTCAAACTACATCCAAAGTAGCAGGATGCAGGTCCCGTAGTGGACCATAATCACAAAGATCCAAATCAAGCTGCATTAGAAGACACTAAAAGGCAAGCTACAGTCACTCATTAATACATTTCCCTCCCATCCTTCCCTGACTGTTAATGTTTTTTTTTCCCCAATTCCTCACTCTCTTGATGTTCCCTTCAGAAAATAAGAGAATTATCACTCCATCAGCACTCGCCAAACGTTCCATAAATGAGTCTTCAACATAACTACATGCTACGACACAGAGGGCTCACCCACATCTCCTTGCATAGAAACATGAAAGAAAAAAAAAAGGGGGGGGGGCTTTTTGAATTTTTTTTTTTCACTGTGCAGGCTTTGGAGGAGCCAGACAGTTTCCAACGGCATGATAAAGTTGATACGTGAAATACAGTTGGCAGGAATTTACAGGGAGGAATATCAAATTAGACATAGCAAAAAAGAGCAAAGGGAATTCAATCCCATCAAATAACTTTTATGTCACATTCAAGAGAAGCGAGCATGGATCACACACTCGTGAGGAATTTTCTTCAAATTTCAAAGGGCAAGCACAACTCTGTGTATAAAGGCTAAACTAATGCTCATTACATACTTCTATATATAAACCTATTCCTTGGATTCTGAGCCTGACTGGATAGGTGCACTGCTTCATGAGCAGCCTTCACGCTTCAATCCCAAAGACCCCCGGTGAGCCCCCATGTCAGAGCGCAGTTCACTGATCACTCCTGGATCCACAAGCACCACAGAGTAGCTTTGTTCATCCACAGGTGGGGGTGGGGACACTTCAAACTCTTCACCCAGTTAAACTCCCTCCTCCCCCAAACCACAACAACACACACACGAACACAACGTTGTCTATGCGTGTTTGTGTTCATTTTTTGGAGGCCCGGGCTTCAGCTTTCTGGATTTAATTTAAGAACGAGCACTTAGGCAGGTAGCAACAGGCACCGAGTCCCGCCCAGGGCATTGAACACGCAGCTTTACTCAGGTTGATCGGCACACCCACATTCCCGATGCCTGACTGACTCTGCAGTGGAATAAGCTGACAAACAGAAGTTGTCACTCCACCACAAAGGAATAAGTATCCTTGGTAACATGTCATGGGACAATACAAACAAAAAGAAGCTCATCAAGGTCAACCGTATGGTAGTTGCTTTGTGTTAGGAATTTAAAATAAAACATCTGTTTATGTGAAACATTGATTGAGAGCGAATGCAGGAAATCTGTAATGTGATGTTGGAAATTTTACACTGTCACTGAAAACTAACTGGGTCTCTGTGAGAAGATGTGAAAGCTGAGCTTCAAGCACATGAAGCTGCAAATCTCTGCAAATCACAGCCATTAATTCAGATGGTTACAAATATTTGCTTCTCACTGCCAGCTCTTCCAGGCAACTGGACAAACACAATCCACTGTCAGAGTTAACCTTTAAACACTGCACTTAAGCCATTTTCTCCTCTCCCCATCATTATAGCATGTAAGCCCTCTTAATATAGCTCTGCAAGACTGCCAAATGCATCCTCATTACAGCCACCGCTTTCATGCAGCTTCTTTAAGCTGCATTTCTGAGAGCACGTTATCGGGACTGAGCACAGAGGAATTGTGTTACACCACACCGCTGCCCCACCATAAAACAAGATGGTATAATGTTCTTATCTGTCACTGCTAATTTAATTTCACTGTACTTACCTACTCATTTACTACCAAACTGAAGGCTTACATAAGGCATCGTAACTGCAGCACACAAACAAGGGGTCTAACCATGAAAAACAGTGGAGACATAAAGCACCCAAAATAGAAATCCAGAGGGACTCTCTGGAACCAGACGTTTTTGAATCCTGTCCAAGCTCACATTTCCACACATGTTTCTCATTTGCCTGTCCTCCTTTAAGAAAAAAAGAAGAAGAAAGGAAAAAAAAGTCCACTTCGGAGTTTCTTCTTTGAACTGTAACTTTTTGTGAAGGGAATGAGGTTGCTTTAAATGTGGAGCTGAGCTATGACACACATTCATCAATCTTGTAGGTCTTACCTTGACCTTTGTGGGTGTCTATGCCCCCCAAAGCCTCTATAGGGACTGGCTCTGACTTATTACTCCCAGTCTGGGGGCACTGGTTATTGTCTTTGTTCCAGGGCTGCTGGGATTCACATTTGTATGATTGCTCTTTCCTCCTGAAACGGTTGGCTATGAGCTGCCATATGCTTGGTTCTTCCTGAACTGGTTTGGAAGAGAGTTTTGTTGGACACAGGGGTACTTCCATCACCTTGACCTTGCCCCTGCTGTGGTACTGAATATACTGCATACCCCCATCTTCCATCTGCTCTTTGGAAGTTGGGAGCTCTCTTCCTGTGAGGTACGAGAAAGGCCGTGGAGGCATTGTTGTCTCATCAGCAGTGCCTTTAAGTTGAGAGTACTCCTTTAACTCCCCATCAGACCCTAAGTTCATTTTGTCACGGGGTCGAGTCCTCCTGATTCGTAGGCTGAGGCTCCGCCTTAAAGAGGTCAGCTTACTTTTTGAACTGTCAGACTTGCTGGACTTGGGGGAAGATTTGGCATCTTTGTCTGCTCCCTTGTCCTTGTTCCCATCCACAGGTGGTTTTCCAAACAATCTCCATCGAAAGCCTCCTTTGAGAAATCCTCCATCCCGGCTTGTGTGGTCACAGGTCCTTCGGCAGTCAATTTCATCATCGGAGCCCCTCTTTCTTATCTCCAGTACTGTCATACTGACAGGTCTTGGCTTCCAGCTCCTCTGCTGGCCCCGAAGGGTCACCTTTGCGGGGGCTGATGCCTGTTGAGCCAAGACAGGATTGAGGCCATCAACTGCTCTCAATTCAGCCTTCCTGCTCCTGTACTGCGTGTCATTTTCTGAAATACCTGTCCTTTTGATGAACTGATGGGACTTGGGTTCCGACAGGCCTGGTCCTGCGCCTGCCAGCATGCAAACACTCCTCGGCCTCCCAAGCCGCCTTTCTTTTTCAGCCTGAGAATCTCTTCGCTGCTCGACGGGGCCACCATACATACTCATCGTCCTCCTGCCGAACGCGGCGTCATCGTGATGTGGCCTTCGTAAGAAGGCCCGCGGCAGAGAGCTGTGGTCTTTAACAGTGGCATGACCCCCAAGGACCTGCCCCTCAGGGTAACCAACGACAGAGGAGGGCGATGAATTCTGAATGTGTTGCTCCTGGGTACCTGTGCGAGTTGTGAGCTCTGCCGCGTCTCTGTCGTGTTGTGAGGAGTTTTTGGAGTTCTTTGAGGGTTGTTTCCAAAACCTGTCTGTCTTCATTTTTCCCTCCACCTCCTCCTCACTCTCCTCCAGAACTACCTCCTCTCTTTGCCTCCCAGCTTTACTAGTGCGGCTCAGTGAGGGCCACCTGTTGGGTTCCTGTCGTGCCCTGCCCAGCCTGGGGCTGTTCTCCATTGGCACTAAATTCATTAGCTCTTCTTTTGGTTGGTAATTCTCCACCAGGTTGTGAGCAATCCGGCCCATTTTTGGCTCTGGCAGCACTGCATCTTCCTGTGTTTCCTTCAGGATTACAGAGATGTGGTAAACACTTATCCCCTGCTGCTGCTGCTGTTGGCCATTAACTGTGCTCCTTGGGGTCGCATCCCCGCTGCTGAGGAACAGCATAGCGCTGCACTCAAAGAAATTTCTACATATTTCATCGTTAACACACTAACACACACACGGAAGACAAACCACTGCTCACATTCTGCCTGGGAGCGGAGAGTCAGCTCATAAAGTCCTTCATTTGAAGTCTAAATTCCTGTGCCAGGCATAATCCTTCACCTTTGACATGAGAGAAAAAAAACTTCAAACAAGTTAGTGCAGAGCCTCGCTGCCACCTGCATCCTCTGGTTCCTTTACTCAGCAGACTCACACGGGCATTTAGATGGTAGCAGCAGTCTCTCCACAGTACTCTACCTGTCTTTGACAAACAGATGCCCAAAAGAAAAACAGGCTATCCACTGCTTATGCTGCCACAAACTCAGAGGGAAAAAAAACTGAATCATCCTTCTTCTTTGGCAAGTTAGAAACTGTGAGCAATCCTTGCTGTTGGCAGCGCAGGCAAGCCCCTTAATCTCTGAGCTCTTGCCATGCAGAGGGAGTGTGTCTTTGTTTGAACTTTCAGCTGCCTTCCAACCCCCGGGACAGATGGAAAACAAGGAGTGGATCCCATGGGCATTAAACACGCCCTTCTGCTTTCTTCAGCGTCGCTACGAGCCCCAAGAAACAGCAGCAGACAAAAAGTGAACACGCGAGCGAGAAAAGGATGAGATGATTACACGCTGCTGTAATCAGACTACAGTCCACAACAAACAGCCATGAATGGACACTTTGTCTTCCTGTGGCCAGAGGCAAACCACAAAAAGTGTGGGGTGCTTGCTCATAACTACTAGAGAAAAAAAAATCTCATAACTTTTGTGATTCACTCGCACTAAGCCATCTATTTATACGTGTTCATTTTATGAATCTAGCACAGATTCACCGTTCACTTACAGAAAGACTTCACAAATGTTTTTCTCTAGGACCTTCAAGGCAGCAGAATCTGAGTTGGCAACATGGACTAACCACACAACCACACACCATGCTTCCAGTGCCTCCCACTGCAGCCTACATTCAGTGGGAGAGCTTAAGCTTAATTCCAAGATAGGCTGACAGCTATTTATGGAGAGGAAATTGTATTCTTTTTAAAGCACTGATGGTTACTATGCAGAAAACGGTACATTAGACATTATGCAAAATGACATTCTTCACATCTCGACATGACTTCATTTTAACTGTGTAGGGCTGGTAATTTCATTCAGAAAATTACTGCACTGAACTTCTGTCATCTTCTAGCAGTAGACGAAGAGTAAGGGATGAAATGAACCAGCAACCTCTTCATGTCCTGCTCAATTTTTCTCTCTCTCTCTCTGTTTTTTTTTTTCTTTTTTAAAGCAGGTGTTGGCGTGGTATGATGCAGAAGTGGAGTAGCACTGGCTGTTCATCTATGAGACTGTATCTGAGTAAAGTCTAATTTATCCTGCACAAATCTTCAACAATGACGCTGTTGTTAGGACTGGAACACTGCCCCCCTGTGGCCAATGAGAGGACAGTCCTGGTGGTACAGGAAGCTGTTCACTAGGCTTACATTATTGATATCAATGAAGTAGCCATTATCACAATTGTAATTAAAGCTGGAGCTGTGGTCTTACTGTCTCACAAGGTCAGAGAGAAAAACAAAACAAAGCTCTCTGCAGCTGGTTATTAAATTGAAATCTTTTGTTTTCCTAAAATACAAACTTTGAAATCAGTGCTTATGAGGAGAAGCCCATAGACCAGGACAAAAACTGGTATTTATACTGTCTATTTCCAGTTTTTCATGTATTGTTATAGTTCTTTTAGATTTAGTTTCAGTTTTTAAGAGTGCATTCCATTCTCTTCTTTTCTTTCTTATTGTGTTTACTTGAAATTTAAAGCACATTGAGATCTAATCATCTAGATGTCTCCTGGGTACATCGCTGCACTTTTACTTCACATATTTATGTGGAAGTGGCTAATTGGGCAATTTGTATTTTTTCTGTTTAGTATGTCATTTAAACTGCTGTTCTAAATGTCTTATTATGACCCTGATTTAGCCCACAAGCCAAGCCCCATTAGTTGATTATTGAAGTAGTTCCACATCCTAATAGTGTTGACGGAGTCTCAAGTTTTTAAAACTTTTTCGCCACACTCACACAGCTAGAAAGAAGGTGAGGTTGTGGCATAAACATTTAGAGTGTGGGCATTCTTTTAAAATACAATTCTGGTAAATCCCGTACTGAGTCAAGATTGCATCATGATGCAAGTTTTAAGAGTTTTCCAGGAACTTTTCAGCACCTGCGACAACACACTGGAACGAACCACTAGAGAAATACGTCTTATGAGAGAAGTATTGATTTTAATTCAGTTCTCGTGTTAAGCGGAGCCCTTACTGTGCTGGCTTTTACCTGTGTCTTGGAGGCAGGGGGGTGACAGTGATTGGGTCTCATCATGGAGCAAACAGTCCTCTTCGCTCCACTGAATCGAATGGTTTCGAGTTCCCCTGCGACTCCCGAAACACAGCAACATCTTCAACCTCAAGGGGTCTTCGCCAAAGAGGAGTCAAAATAACGCCATCGCTTTAATTCTTCTGCTCCTGGGCTTTGTCATGGTTTACCGTCCTGAAGTTTTGCTGTGAAAATCCCCCTGCAGCTCAATTCTTAGTTCCAGCACATTAGTCCTTCGTCGCCTTTGTCCAGCATATTTACAGTGGAAAAAGTTCACTTTTTCATCTGCATCATGCTGTGGTTGATCTTCCAAAAGGAATGCGGCCGCCTGCAGAAACTTGAGCGGTAACTGGACAGCCCGAGGAAGCGACTGAGAAAGGTCATGTGCCGTGGTTGACTTGGAGTTGTTTCCTGCTTGTAATTGCTATTGCAGGTGTTGGTTACCAGCAAGAAACACTGATCGGATTACTGCTAATCCACTGTCCTGTTGTACTTTGTTGTTCTGTCTTGTCCAGAGGAATTCTTTGTCAGGTAAATCTAGGGATTTTAAAGAGCTGACCAGGTAACAGAGCTTCCCTTGTGCGCCTCTCTGTCCTCCTCTGCCCCACAGCTGAATGATTCTCCCTGTTGTAACTCAATCTTGCTGGCAGCTGAGAGGGAAAAAAACTTGTTCAGAAAAACTGGACTAGCATGTCTTGAGATTCCTGAATCACCTCCAATCTCTCCATCTATGTTTTCTCTGCAAAGTACATCTTGGCCAATGATCTCACGTGTTCACCTGTGTGCGTCATTGCAGAAAAACAAGAGAGTAGGGCTGTTCTTGACACCACCTCTTCCACCCGGACGTTTCCTGTTCCTCCTCTTAGCCCTGAACTAAACTCCTGGGTGATGATTTGTTCTCTAAAGTTGATTTTTTTTTTGAGTCCCAAGATGGAAACTTTAACTGGAGCATCCCCTAATGTGAGAATCCCAACTTGGAAAGCCACCTGAACCCCTTTTTCAGAATCTAGCATGACTGCTCGCATCAACAAAAGGAAACACTCAGCAAATTTGACAGTTTATAACAGTTCTGTGTACTTTATTCACAAGGGATCTGACAAAGCCATAGTCCCAATTCTTTTGGTCAGAGGTTACAAACAGCTGGTCCAACGTTTGGAAAGGTTCATTCTCCTGTTTTAAAACTTGAGTGCTAACAATTCAGGTGTGACGACATTCCCAATTCCAACTTTCAAGGTAAATGGATACACAATAATAATTCCTGTCTCTGTTGAACACACCCATTAAAACACTCATGGTAACAGTGGGAAAACTCAGCAAAGCCACAGGCAAAAGATTTCAACAAAAGACAAGTGAACTAAGTAGTTTGTCTTCATGTTAATCTTCATATTAAAATTGATTTCAGTTAGTGTCAATGCAGTTTAAAAGTATGTGTACTTGCAGGTGATACCTCTATACTAAAATGCCTAAAGGGGGCACTACATAGTCTTGCGATTTCATTGGTTACAGTTGTTATTAAAAAAGTTGTAAACTTTTTTGAGTTTTCTGTTTTCCAGAGGGCAGAATGGGAACAGTTTCACAGCATCATCAATTAATTTCAAGGCTAAAGCTATTTCAGAGGGTGTGATATTTTCTGAATATTTTAAAAAAACAAACCCACAGGACAGATATTTCTGGACCGACGACATAACAGAATGTCAGCCAGCCTGCACTGGTGTGTTTATATAAAGATGCAGACAGTATGAGTGGCGAAGGCTGGTTTTGTCTGGCAGATTGCAAGATGAATCCAAGCCACATGAGTAAAGCTTACTAACTCCTCATCGGTATCAGAACATGAGTCAGTGAGAGGAAGACAGCCGTGCACATATGTATGTCATGATGGCTGCTTCCTTGAGACATGGAAGCTGAAAGAAAAAAACGCAGGCGGCTCCGCGTCTTGCCCAACTCTCAACTACAGTTACCTGCTTGCCCAATGTGGATATAACTCTTGTTTTTTTTTTTTCCTCTCTCTTTTTCATCAATGAGGTGTTGCTGACATCATTCACACAAACCCAACACAATGACGTTCAGCTATCGCCCGTATCACGAGGTTTTATCTACCTCCTGAAAACACGTTTACCTTCAGCGTTATTCAGACGTGTTCTGGGCGAGCTCTCCATGACAAATCAGCGCCGAAGCTTGCAACACTGACTCACTTCGTTAAACGAGAACAAAAATGTTCATGACTTCTCAGCGGCATCGATGCCAAGCTTTAAAAATAGTGTTGTGTGAACATGTAAATGTATGATATTCAAGGGGAAGCCAGCACGGAGAAGCGGGAAGAACTCATTCAACTATCAGAAACGCTTCTTCGAGGAGAAGCCCGACCTCACCGGACAGAGACGAGAACTGGGACTGACATCATCACAGACCAGACACATGAGCTCTGAAATACTAATAAATCTGTTCTGCCAGAGGCGTTCATCGTAACATCAATATATGAGTCCGCAAAGCTTCATGAAATGTTGCAACATTTCTAAGTAACAGAGAAGGAGCAGCAGTCCCGGAATTAATAACTAATAAGTTTGAAAATGGATGGATGGAAGTTTGAATAACATGTACTCCAGTTAGAGCACGAACGGCGTCTTTTGCACTTTAAGCTTTGCACAGGTTTAAAATACGAGAGAGAGAGATGTTAACACCACTGCATATTGTGGAATTTAATTTATTTTTTTCCCCTAGTGAGCCCCATACAACATACAACCAATCATGACACCTGCATAACAGCAGAATTTGATTGACTTTATTCTAACACTTTTTTTATATTGCAGTAAATGTGTTATTTTATACATATCAAAATCTAACTTTAAAAATCTCCACAGTGAAAAGCTATTGCACCTTGTGATCCTTTGCATCCCTCCTGGGGGGGGGGGACCCAAGATTGCGCTGTGTTAACATTGCCGTTATGAGAGAGGAGAAAACAAAGAAAACAAATGAATTTAACTACTCTTTGAAACTTTATCTTTAACTGAAAAAAAGAAGTTTAGTTACATGCGCTGGATGCAAGATGCTGTGATGTACAGCCTAGTCTGTGGGTACCACTTTCCTCATGGGAACTGTGGGGCAAGCACGCAAAGAGGGACATATTTTCTAAACTTAGCTGGGCTTCTGGATATGAAATGGACCGTTTAGGCTGGTGTTACCGACTTCACTGTAATACAGTGCAGGTTTAACTTTCCTCCATTGTCATTTGATTGTCTTATTCCTTTATGGGGAGTTAAATAAAGTCTGGGCTCCAACTGACTCAGTGATATTGGTGACTTGAATAGTTTTATTCAAACAGGGACATTATGTGCTGTGCAGGTATATGCGTATATTATCATAACGTTTCATTGTAATGATGATTATGCAATACAAGTAAAGCAAAAGCAGTTGAGTAATGGTTTCTTTAACATGTGTCTGCATTTATATTCAAACAAGCGATGTGGTTATTACACTTAATGGTTCATCAGTGCCACCCGACCCCTACCTCTCATCTCCTTCATCCCCATCCACAGTGAAGCTGTCTCTATGACAACCAGTCCATGGTGAAGAAAAGGCTGGGGACTCCTTTTCTAAGGGACGAGCGTACTGGATGCAGAGATATCTTGCCTTGAAGTTGCAGACTGGAACAAAAGTGTATACACTCACTACCTCCTCTACCCGACGCCCTCCTGATTTCAGCTCAGAAATCAATCTCAGCAGAACGCCTCGAAAGGCCTTTCATTCCGAATATGAATTCAGAGAAGAGAGGAGGCCTGCTACAGCAATAGACACGGATGCAGAGGTGCATCTTTAGAGCAAGTCTTTCCAGCATCCATCACGAATAAAAGCACAGTCATGGATTATTTTGCATTGCAAACTGTGTTCAAAGTAAATACAGGCGTCGTCACAGAACTGCAGACATGATCATCCCACAGAAATCGCATATAAAGTAGCATTTTGTTGTAAGACAGGCAGATGGTGCAGTTGTGCCTCACATCAGATTTAAGCTATGCTGGGTTGAAATGGCAGATGTGTAACCTTGAATCCTCTCTCCTTATCTCATCCAAGTCTTCTCAACTCATCTCAGAGGTAGGACCAACTACCACATGGAGGTGATAACCACAGGATACACAAATTTAAAAGAGGACATTTTCTGCCCGTTTCAATGAGACTGATAAGTGATCAACATCTTCTTTGTGGGCTAACAACACTCATACCATGTCACAACAAGAAACTGTAGTGTTTTATCAATTTCTAACAATTTGTAGAGGAATTTATGAATACAAGTGCTGCCTGAGATGTAATTTCTAGTAAAGTGGTGTTACTTAAGTCGGGCTGTGACATATATCATAAATGCATCATCCATGCACTATCAGGATGAGCAATATTAATATTGCAAAAGGCTGCTCTGACAGCAACAAATAGAAGTCTCATATCTTTCCAAGCGTCTGACATTCATGCCCTGAGTGCACAGCTCTTGAATAAAATATTTGGCCAATTAGATAGGCCCTTGCGGCCCTTCACGCCCGCCCTCAGATTTAAATGCTAGTGGCTGAGCGCACGGAAAGTGAAGTACATCATTGTAAACCGTTTCTTAGGAAAAGAAATTTACATGAAGGGAGATCAATTTTGCTTTTTCCCCCCAAGTTTCAAAGGTTGGGTGTCTAGCACTTTATGAAAATCCTTCCTAATACTGCAATACCCCCATAGCCCAACCAAGCTGTGTACAGAGAAAAACTGGTGCAACTGCAATGGGAGACCGCCGCCATTCATTCATTCAGTTTCAGATTTCATTGGATTATTTGTAGCAACTAAGTAGCAAGTAGTAAAGGATGCTTTTTAAGAGTAGAAGAAAAAGATTTAAGTTTTTTCCCCAAGACTATCAAGTTACCAACATGGAAGTTTTTACAAGTCAATTTTTTCGATGTTGATGAAGCAAATAACGGCTCTCTTTTTCATTTTTCCAACTAGATGCTTCAGCTATTCACTGTCTGAAGTCTATGTTAGAAGCATAGCAGAAAGACAATGATACCATGTATTTCAGTATTTCTTTTTGCATTTAAAGTTATGTTTGCAGGATTCTGAAATGATACTGCAAACTGCATGTCTTCTTAGTGCACATTAATGCTTCTTCGCTGCATGGCTACAGGTCCACATTTATTTCTGTTACAGCACGGCATCGTTTCGTTTCACTGCACGCGACTGTTCACCTGTGTGAAACATTTTTTAAAAATGTTCTGACCTCCACCCCCCCCCACAAAAAATGAAGAAAAGCAGGTCCGTCACCTCCTGAGAAAGGCTGAATTACTTTGATGAATAAAAACAAGATATGGACACAGTTTAAACCTGAGAATTGGAGTTTCGCACCCAAATGCATGCGTGACAGTACATACTCCCGAGAGCCTCGATGAGACACATTTATATTATAAACAAACAGGTTGGAGGTAAGACTAAAGACAAGTTGTTCATCTGTGAATTCACAGTTCTAGCGCACAATAAAGCAGTGAAAATGTGCCTCTGATATCCCCACGCCCGGGCGATTGGAGAATGACCTGGCAATTTCCAAAAAGATATTAATTTACCAGCCCAGACCCCCCTCTCCCATTTGTTCATCGACACTGAATTAATGTTGGCAAATGAATAAGCCTGAAGACTCACACACACAGACGCAGAGTGGCTACAGACAGCGAGGAAAGTTATGATAATTACGCTTGCAGTAGGGGTACTGAGCGTGGGTGTAGAGCTTTTTAAAATTCAGCTCCACTAGCGACGAGCATACGTCACCGTTGCTCCACTGCAGAGAAAATGATAGGTTCGAGGACGTCTGTGGGAGGCTGTGAAAAAATTCAAGACGCTTCTGTCTCTGAAATTTGGATTTTGAGAAAGGGGAATGTGTGTGTGTGTGTGTGTGTGTGTGTGTGTGTGTGTGTGTGTGTGTGTGTGTGCGTGTGTGTGTGAAAGTCAGAGATGGAAAAAAGGGAGAAATTGAATGGAAGAGAAGCAGTGACAGAGTGTGCAACAGCCGTGTAACCTCAACTGAAAGCAGCACGAGGCGCCCTCATTAAAGTGTTTGACATCCAAGACGCCAACTGCTAATTTTCCTGTTTCTTTTG
>JAOWBL010000009.1:13049826-13070114 GCA_028564865.1 Zenarchopterus dispar | reverse complement strand
CATGCGGTCAGATCCATTGGACCTTCGGGGTTTGGTTCAGATGACAAAATTTATATTCTGACGGCAGCGTGGCCAAATTTATATTCTGACGTGACTGCCATAAATTTGGAATTACACTGTGTTTTACAGGGTGTGGTGGACAATGACCGCCTAATAAGCATGACTTTCTGAGATAATTATTATTGATCGTCTCCCGCAGCGAGACTTAGAGTGTGCCCCTAACTGTCTTGCACACTGATAAAAATCGATCAGGCACATTTGTTTTTGTCTTCGTGTTGCCGTAACTTTCCTAGGCTCCATGTGCGGTAAACAAATGTCCTGCATTAGAAAAGACGTGCTTGCTTGTGAGCGTGGGGCTGTCTGTGAGTCCCAACATGCCTCTGCAACTGCTGTGCTTCACGCTTTACAATCACACATCGCTAACAATTGGAGGCAGTCTCCAAAGTATGTGTTGAAGTTTGAAGTACGAGTTACTCTCGTTTGTGTTGGTGGTCCTGGTCCTTCAGCTTTCCACTGCCACAGAAAAGACAGAAATCATTGTAGCTGATGTGTGCTTTGTGGTTGAGTTAAAAATAATCAAGACTGTCTGGTGCAATGACTTCCTGAGCTTTTCAACCATGCTTTTCCATTTGTTGTTCACGCTTTTTCATATTTGTCTTGAAATCTGTCAATCAGAATTTGACCTCCAGGGTCATTTCCAGCTACAGCTACAAGATATGAGCGTTTTGGAAGAGACTGCATGAAAACTTGCTGGTTGAATCCCAGAAGTCCTTCACTCTACATCGATTTTCATCATGCAACTAGATTTTTCCTAAACAATACAATTGTTGCCATTTCATTGTAAATTACTGGTGGTTGTTAAATTTGCTCAAGGGATAAGCCATGGGATGTTTGTTTGCTTCACTGGAAAAAAAAAAAAACCAAAACATTATGTTTCTCATGCTGTACATTGCTGCTTAACCTACTGTTTTCTCTTGTCAAAAACCCTTAATTTTCATTTCTTTTTCAGCTGACTGTTTCAAAGGGCAGCTGTGCCAAGGCAGGCGTGTAAATGTGTCACATGGTAACGTCATTAGGTGAAGAAAGAAGTCTAGAATAAAAGCAACATGTTGGAACAAATCCAGGAGTAGTCTAGAAGTATAGTTTTATTTTATACTTTATCTAGCAGCATGTATTTTATAGGTATAGTTTTGCAGTCATTGTACATACCATCTAGTCATCCACCATCTATACCCACTTCCTCTACTTCAGGGTCGTGGTTGTCTGTCGGAGCTGATCCCAGTTGTCTTTGGGCAAAGGGCGGGGTTCGCTCTAGACAGCTCTGTTGCTGGCATGCAAAGCTGTTCATTTTTTTCTTCAATTCATCCTTAAAATAAACAGACAACCCATGCCAACCACAACCTCCTTGGCGAAGGTAATTACCCACTCTGCAGAGATTTTTGCAGCCATTCATCTTCCACCACTTCCAGCGCCATCAACATCGACTCCACACCCTGTCTGACTGTTGCACAGCCATCCAACCAACCGGCATTATTTTCCCTTCAACACCACAAAAGAACACAGGTTAGAAAATTTGAAAAAAAAAAAAAAAGTCTGTCTGTCGTTTGGTTTTGTGTCACAAGTAATATTCAGTTCGATTCGCATGCGGTTGCATTTATCAATGCCGCCACGCTGTCAAGAGGGGCGTGATACACACACACGGACGTACTCACTAGGAAGCGCGCACACAGACAAGAAACCACAAAACACAACCACAAGCACACACACATTCACAGCTGAAGGCTGATGCTGTGCTAATCAGTGTCACTGTTGCCGAGCTCCTTGCTGCATAAAACACCGCAGGAGCAAACATGATGGAAGAAGAGGGACGCTTACATAAAGGCGGAGAGAGAAATAAAGGCATCACTGGACACAAACATTTCCTGGTAGACAAGAATTACAGCACGATCAAGAAAGCCATCAAAAAAAATGTCAATGTGAAGATTAATGCACAAAAACAGCATTAATGGAAGACTGCAACTTCTAATTAAAAAGTCACACCAGCACTATAAAATGGTGGTGCAACGACGAGCTCAACAAACAAGCACCATTATCAGGACTGCCTCAGTGTTTCCATGGGTGTTGCATTTCTTTATTACTCGTTTCTAGTCTACATTCAACAGAGCACTGCTGTTATGCTCTGTATCGCCGCCCACGTCCACCCTTGCAGAGCGCCAGAGAAAGGAAGGAGAGGGAGAGTGGGAGGGAGATAGAGGAGAAAACCTTGCTTTCACAGCGAGAGACCAGCGATACACTATGGGAGGACAAACCATATTGCTTCATACTGTTCCTTTTACAAACCACTACATGACAAAACAATATGTGCACATAATCGTGCACATAACGTACAAATCTACATGTTTACCCTTCTTAGACTTTTTTGGTTAATGAAATGAGATTTTCGGAGAGATTTCCTGCTTAACAAAATGAAATGAAATACAAAACAATGAAACTCCATTTGTTTGACGAGGCTATTTTCAGGACTCGGGTTTACCCCTCAGGTCAGAACTGCATTGATTTTTTTATGGAGAGGGGAAAAAAAAAACAACTCCAGCATTCATGGATGCTCTCAAAAAGAAAGAACCCCTGCTCGTCAGTCTCGACAAGATTTCAATTCAAGCACCGACTATTCTAGCATAAGTATACAAACTACTTGTGAGACACAGCTTTTAATTAGAGATAAACAAAAAAAAAGGAAAACAAAGTGCAGTTGTGTTACATAACATCAATAATATCCATTCCCTGTGTCTGTAAGATCTTAAAGTTGCATAATGGTAGATGTAAGACAAACACATCTACCACTGAAATGTTTTGGTTTAAGAACCCTGCAGGAAGCCTCTCCAATACATAAAGATGAAAAATATTTTATCTTCTGATATTTACAATTATCCGATTTTATTTACCATCTAAAGATAGGTGCTGCTGCTTTTGGTTCTGCAGTGATGTCCTTGGGTTTTTTTGTTTGTATTTCAAATGAACTGCGATGTAGGATTTTTTTTTTAAATATCAGACAAGTTTGTCAATCTACTAAATTCAAAATAGTGTGACACAGACTGTGATGGCATTACCAGGGGTAGAGCAGTACACTTTTGGTTAAATAACACCACGTCCACCTGAATTTAATGTTATTCTGAGCCAAGGGTGAGGCAGTGCCATGTCAACTCCAAGGGTTTTCCTGGAGTTTTAGAAAATGGCACAAAATCGTGATTAATCTATCATAACTGTCCAAATTAACCATACTGACAATACATGTGAACTAGAGTTTGTTTTAGCCGATCCAAAAACATTACATATGGAAGTAATCTGCTCCATAGATAGGATTTATTATGAAGTTTTAAACCAGGTAAAGAACTTAATTAATGTACAATATTTGCACTTTTGCCAAACTAATCAGACTTGCTAACTAATGCATCAAATTGTGATGATGCTGAAAAAAAGTTTATTCATTTATTCATCCGTCCATCCATCCACCCACCCATCCATCTTCTTTAGGATCACACTATCTGCTGCAACATATCCCAGCTGTCTTTAGATGAAACCTTCCTGTGATGGACAGAGGAAAAGAGATCTATTTTGTTGTTGTTTGTAAGAATACATACTACAAATCATCCCATCTCATGTTCACTAAAATGCTAAATGTTTCCAAAGTCACTGAGTAGCCTTGTTACTCAGTGATTGGCTAAGTTTTGCAATCAAGCATCCCAAAGTCTGATTGTAATTTCTTATTTAAGGAATATGACTGATTCCTGACCTTATTATTCAAAAACATACAAAGTATCTGCAGAATAAAGATAGTGACACAAAAGACCTCAGTATTTTAACAATCCTGGCTGCAGCCCCTACTGTACAGGCTGTTTCAACACAATAACTCCAGTCTGGTAAAATGGGAACCATGCTGGATTTGACTGATCTGTGTTTTCATCTGAAGGTCCCTTATGATCGTGACCCATATTACTGCGGGGGGAGGGAATCCATCAGAGGCAGTTCATCAGCGTGGATGAGCTCCTCTCATGGCTCATATTCAAGGACGCTCATTTGTGAACACACTCAAACATTGGCACTCTCCCTCACAAACGGCCTATTATAATTTCCTGTCCTCTCCTATTCTCCTTTTTTCCCCCTCCCTGCAGGCCACTGAGCTGTCGGGATTTGGGGAGGTTGAAGCAAACCAGCAGCAACCAGGTTTTAAAAGCTCCTTTCCCTCGTATTAACGAAGGAAAGGACATGCAAAAGGGAGGACAGTCAGACGTACTGGCACTAATACCGCACTGATTGAACTAAACTAACTAAACTTACTTCTCCACCCAGTGTGAACTCCATCTGGCTTACTAACTATACAAAGGGAGACAAAAATTCTCCTTACTTTAGCTTGTGACAAGCATGGGTAACCATGGTGAGAGGATTATTTCTCTCTCCATCTCTGGTCACATCACCAATTAGCCAACCTACTGTACTGAATCAAATGACAAGAGGGTTAAAGTTGACAGTATCTGATGCACGCTCCATTATCACAGAACGAACAGCATTATTCATACTGCACACAGTATGCACACAAGCTCATTAAATCATGGGAATCATTCGTTTTACAGTCAAATATTAGGTCGCCTGTACTCTCATTATTTAGAGAAAGACAGCTCTCTGAGGTTCAGTGCTCTCCAGCAGATAGAGCTCTGAAAGAGACAAGGCACTTATGCCTCAATTTTAACCTGAAAATGTTTTGATTTAATACATTTGGGGGGGGGTGGGGGGGGGGACAAAAGGGGCAAATGTAGCAGGTAGTGCAATGATCTTCTCTGCAACATCACTGCAATATACCCGGTAATGATGCTTGCAAGCATTGTGTGGATGCCAGATGAGCTTGATGTCATCTTGTTGAGAGGCAGGACCGTCTACGTCAGCACTTCTGGCTGCTGGCCAATACCACAGAGCAAGGACGCAGGACAGACAAGCATGAACTGCAAAAAGGCATTTTTCTCCAGGATTTTCTTCTCAAGCCTGGCAGCTCTCCGAACCTGTGAGTCTAATTCTGCCACTAGGCCGGTCCCTGGCATCCTCTCCAGATGGTGGTAAACAGGGGGGTGAACAGGCAGATTATGAAGAGAGTGATGACTGGTTCCTGACTGCACATCCGGTGACCGAGTCCCATTCTCATTTTCCTCCAGTCACATGCCAGCCGTGGCCCTGAAGACCGGATGCTCGCGTTTGTGCCTCAGCAAGGTGTTAAGCTGTTTATTAGTGGCTTGAGATGATGGAGCTATAAATCAGAACAATACAAAAACTAAGAGAGCCCATGTGGTTATTTCTTGAAAAAGATTTGCAATGTAACTATGGACTGACTACTCTTCCAAAAACATCCATAGAATTCCTTCAGAAGAACTTTTTTTTTTTGTTCCACAAAAGTTGAAAACATATTTTCCCCAAACTTAGCTTCAGAAAATTACTGAAAAACTAAACCCTCAAATTTAAGCTTGGGTGGCTGGGAAAATGTAAATTATGTGGTAAAAATGAATGAGTGCCAAGAAACAAACACAAGATGAAAAGACAGCGACAGAGAGTAAGCGCATCACAGCAAATTTCACACCCCAAGATAATCATCAGCTTGAAAAATTGCATGCAAAATTAAACCAGCTTGAGAAGGGTTGCATCCACTTCAGTTTTCTTAAAGTTTGTTTTTAAGGCTTTCTAGAGAACCCTGAGACATAATTCTGCTTCGTGATGGTGAAAACGAACTTGAAAAACATGAGAGCATGAGGAATCGGAGATTTCTTTACTAGGAAACTAAGTAGGAAAAGTAAAGAGTTGAAACTCCTGCACACACAAAAAAGTGCTTAAAGGTGGAATCAAAATGCACTGCAGAAAAGAAATATGAGGACATGTGATGGGATGGGAAAGGAAAAGAAAATGTTCACTCAAATTGCTATCATTAAGAATATGCAGACTCAGAGTCTTGGAACTGAACAGTAATGATTCATCAAAACAGATCTTATACAATTTCCTTCATAGTCATTTTTCATCTCCTCCAGACTGCAAAAAGGGAAGAGCAAAGGAGAGGGGGAAGTTGGGAGCAAAGCAAAGAAGACATAACGAGCACTCTGAACAACTCAGACAAAAGATGTGGCGTTTCTGTTGATTTATGACTCTCCTACATCAGTGAGGCTGCAGATCTTACATAACTCCATTCAACTGGAGAAGCTATGAACCACACCACAGAGTGGCAATGAATGATACGTGCGCCGCCTCAGCCTATGCTCCTTTGTCACAGGTTTTCAATTCATCGTCCTCAGAGACAGACGGTCTTGACTGAAAGAAACCTGAGAACATCAGGGGGCGCCTGGATCACAAAAGCCTTCAATCCCCAACCGTTGTTGTCAAGGATCAGGTCTTCAAACCAATTTCAACAAACAGCATATAAAGTTTCAAAAAGTTTTACAAAGAAATCCCCCAAATGCTCACTTATACTCAATTTCTCCTTTGATCTAATACAACAGGACTCGGATGTGTTTGAAGTTAAAACACATTTATTAATGTTATGCAATACCCTAGATTTTGGGAAGTAAACAGCTATTCTAAAGCCAACATCAGATAATTATAATTCATTGAGAAAGACTGAATTAGTGTAATTGAGTTACTGACATTATAAATTACCAATGCTTTAATACTTATATGATGTTCAATGGTTCTCTGATTCTCCATCTCAGGAAACCATTGCAATTTATGTTTGTGATGTATTCAATCTGCATCAACCAACTTCTTCTTTTTTTGGTCACGTCATGGTAGTCATGAGAAAGAAAGTAACACGTAAAACCACAAGCTACAAAAAAGTATGACATATCCAAAATTCTAAAGGATTTAAAAACAGAAATCAAAGTAATTCAATATAGCTCGTGTTTTGTTTCATCAGCTTCTACAGAAACACAGAGTCTTCATAAAGACTCGATGCTGTGATTTTGCTCATCGTTTTTAAACGGCCAATGTTCACTTGATGGAATTTGATTTGTTTCACTTCATTTTTCAAGCTATGTCGATTCAAACGATAACCGTGTATTTTTAATAAACCCATCATCTGTGAAAGCTGAAAAGTGTAAAGAAGAAACCAGAAAAGTGAATGAGTGTGGCAAATGTTGGACTGAATGTAGCTCAAACTAAAATATGCATAACAGTCTACAGAGTAGCACTACCAACCATAACCTCTTTTTACTTTAGATTTGTTTTTGAGGGTTTTTAATGGGAATATGAATTTTGTGAGTTCTCTGTAATACCAAACAAAGGTATCTCATGATTCTGCAAGTGGCCATATTGTGCTTTTCTCTCTACAGTGAAGTTCAGATGAATTAGTATGTTAGAAGGTACGGGTAGCTCAAAAAACAAAGCAAATTATATTGCAGTGTTTCTATGTACAAAATATTTGTGTTTTCAGGGTGCTGAGAAACTTCCCTCTGAAAAGTTTTCTCTAATATTGACTCCATGAGGATGGAAGTTTCTCGTACGGTCACATTCTCCGGACCGTGTCAGTGTGGTGACCTTACTGTAGGAGGGCAACCACTTCTCCCCCCAATACCACAAACAGTCAAAAAACACAGGTCTGCCTATAGACAAGCCTCCAGGCTTCAACAAATAAAAAACTGATTCAGCCAAATCTGCTCGTTTTCAAGGAGAGCCTCTCTTTGTAATTCACAGTCTTTGTCGCCCTGAACAAATAAGAAGCTTGTGGAGTTTTTCTGAGTGCAAAGCTACTCTGAAAAAGGTACCAGAGATTAAAAACAGGTGGTTGAAAATTACCATTTAGTGCCACTTTAAAGGCTATCTTAGGTATAATGTTTTGGTACCCTGTCAGAAAGATTTTACCATTTTTTGAGCCTTTATTCTGAATCTGCTACATTTTTTGTTGTGAATTTAGTGATTAAACAACATCTGGTATGAGATCTGACTAGCTGTATTGAGTAAAAAGGGGTTTTCACTGATCATTACAAAAATAGTTGTTTCAAACTGGACATGATTTTAAATAACATAAAAACAACTTTATTGAATGAAGGCTAGACTTCAGTCAAATTTTCACTATTTCTTTATATTAAAACATTGTAATGTAATTAGGTAATTAAACCTGGTTTAACAATATTAAAATGAAGGCTTTGATTTTGATTCTTTACTCAGCCATCATAAAAGTTTAACAATTGCACAACCTGATATAAAAAAAAAACAAAATAGTTCATAAAAGCACACATACAAAGCCTTTCACTGCATGAAAATCCCTCTTCTCAATCAGAAAATTAATAATTCAACCAAATTCCACAAAATATATACATATCTGGCAACCCTATTCTGCAAAAACTGAAAGCATCTCAGCGCCTTTTACCGCTCTATATTCATTATATGTAGTAAATGGTGCCCAATTGTCCACTTGAAATTCCCATTTTCACTATAGCCATGGTAAAGTTCTACATTTGTTAGTGTCTAGTGGCTAGTTAGGTGCTTCTGAGGGCTTGTTTTTTCAGGATGTGTCGAAGCTCACAACAGAGATGAAAGGGAAACAAACACTACACTCATGACAGAGGCTTGGCTTAAACTACTATCGATCTTAACTGTGTGTTAACATTAATAAAGCCATCATTTAATGGCTGCTGGGTTGCACTGATGTCCAGAAGAAGGACATCGAATTAATGCACCCATAATGGAAAATAACAGTAATATCAAACTGCAATTAATGATTGAAAGATGATTGGTAAATACTAGATTACTAAACTTGAATTAAAAATGAGGGTAACTGTACATAAATACAGGCTTGATATTTAACAAACATCCTTGTAATCCCTCAAAAAATATGGCATGGGGTATAACATCTTAACAATAGCAACAATTTCATAACATGCACATTAAAATCCATCAGGTCAACTGAAGTCATAGAAGTTTGTGTGTTTCTCTGATGAGTGATATGATAAACGGTGAACACATTAGTAATGCTTTATCATTTAGTCCTTTATCTTTTAAGCCAAAAAGTATAGGCTATTCACTGGAGGAAAATCTGGAATTTCACAGTCTCTGATTCCCATGTCAGGGACTCGTGCACTAACATACACAGCAAGACCATCTGCTTCAACAAAAAAAACAGAGCAGCTCAAATTACAGCACACACAGAGAGGAAGTCATTTTTTAAAAAAAGTTTCTACCCCCTCTTTCATCTCTAAGGTTTTACATATGAGGACAATGGAGAGAAAAAAAAAGTCATCTGGTCTTTACTAGGTCTTAATATAGGCCAAATACAACCGCAGATGGACAACACATGACGTATTACATCATGTCATTATTTGTGGACCAAAATCTAAGACAAAATGCAAACAGAAAAAGTGCAAAACTCAAACTGCACCTCGTGACTCAATAGCTTTTAGGCATTTATGTCCTTGTATATAAAACTCTTGAATTAAAAGTGGTGACCTCAAAGTTTTTTAAAAAGAGCATGGTTGTACTTCTTTCTCTGGTATAATGACAAATAAACTGCTTTATCTTAACACTGAAAACGGTTATCTTCTGCTGTATTAAGATTCAAAACATTGTGCTGACCACACCATCTTTCCTTTCAACCACAGAGGCTACTGCAAAGCACATGCACTGGAAGCACACCACCTGACCTGAAGTATTGACCCTGAAAATCTGTTATGTAGTTAAGTAAATTGCAAATAAGAGCTTCTTTTATTTTCATCACACTAAGAAAATATAAGCTTAAAAAATGATACACACGGCTACACACAAGCACGAGTCTCTGTTCAGATTCATAGATAATTACAAATAAATACAAAATAATATGAGAGCAACATCTTACTCAAGATAACCTGTATTATTATACATTTCCTACATTCTTGCTCATAGGTTATTTCTACAAGAGAGAATCATCACCGACAGCAGCACATTTTGTTGCGTTTTATGGTGTCATTGCTCACATGCCGCTCAAATACACCAAATACTTACAGCGCACATGCTCAAAATACGGTGTCCAAATTATATACAAATTCTGCATACAGTAAGATGAGCGCCTTCTACTGCAGCAAAGCCAAAATGTTCACAATAATTACATGGCTGGCTTAGCAAGAGAACTGGTGCAGGCAGATTGTACAAACTGCTATGTGTGATGAGTGGCAGGGAAGTAGGCCAGCTGAAAGGATGGCATCCCCATCTGGGATCGTCTTAGGAGGTTATCACTATAAGCATTTCCTACACGACAAGAAATCTGAAAGATTCCAGATACAATTGCATTCCATAAGATTTTTAATACAAAATCAGTGCTGTCCTATTTTTAAACCCCCCTGGGCTATACGCTCTTTCCCTTTCACAAAGCATATGTCAGAAAGATGGAAAATCTATTCAGCATAAAGGCAAATGGGTAATTGCTCCATCCTTTATTTGCACTCTACCCTTCATCGGATTAGAAAGCCAAATCTGCCAAGTCAACATATTAGGAGTCCTCTGGTCAGATAAATTGGCTCCACTTTCAGAAAAAGGTCTTGTGTAAACTGGCAGAGCAAAACTTTATGGGCATTGGAGCTCATGAAAAGCAAATATTTTGGTACTTTTTTTCAGCCCTTATTGAGTCCTGTGGCCAGCAGGATATCACCAGTCACAGTCAATGCCCCACCATAAAGAACAGTCTTATTGTTACACCCAGTTCAACTGCTGTAAAAAATTGGGGTTTTGTCTGCTTGGAGATCCACAGATGGCAAAACACAGAGAAAGCTCAATAACTCTGGATTTCTTACCGTCCAATTGTGTATGAATTCATTCACACTATTTCTGAGAAAAAAAGAAAAAGCACCACAATGGTCCATACTAAAAAAAACAACATGCAGCTAGGATGGGTTCATACTAGGTGTGTGTAGGTGTTTGCTGGGCTTACCTGAAGGTATATGATATGGAGGGGTGGATCACCATGAGCCAAAGCAGTGAAGAAAGTGTGGCAGAGAGAAAAGGAGAAGAAAAATCTGTCAGTTCAACAGCTGGTAGGCTGAAAATAAATAATTTTTAAAAACCATTGGGTTAGTTAGGCTTCAAAGCCTGCATGCCCATCAACTCCAAGTGTTAATAGGTACTTGCTTATATGATGCTGTAAACAGTTGTAAGTTTGTCATTTGTTAAGCCAGCTAAAGGTTTCAGATTTAAGTAACTTGCCCACCACCTGATTCGTTTCGTCTTGTCAGTGTAGCTGAAGAAACTCATCTTCAATCATTGTCAATGTCTAAATGTAGCGATTCTGCACTATAATTTCATGGGTCTTTCTTTTACTCATGCTCGTCCTCTTGGGTGACTTTTAAAAAGGGTGGCTGTCACATCATAGCAAATCAGAGATGTTACATGATAATCCTGGCTTGTTCAATCTCCAGTCTTTGACTGATGTAGTCAGTATTCCCTTGGAGCTTTTTATCTTAGTCTCCTCCTCAGTACTTCATCTGCCCTGATCGAAACTGAGAGGTCTGCAAATGCCCTGCTTTTTGCTGTCATTTTCTGTACATCCAGTACCACTTGGGTATGGTAGAACTTGCACTCCTTCAAAGAACTTTTAGCTAAACAATTTCCCCATGCAATATAGTTCATATTTGAATTCCTGTTTGACAATAGTTTAAAAAAAAAGACGAAATGTTTCAAATTATGCGAAACAAAGAGCATTTGGATCCCTCAGCATTTAAACCACAAAAGGTGTCCATAGACAAGGAACCCAAAGATAATATTGATGAGAGTGGCTGTTATTATTTTTTTTTTTTTAGATGAACAGAAGAAGAAAAATTCTCCAGAACATTCCAAGAAAACTCATAATGATCTGCATCCATCTTTTTTTTTTTAAATAATGCTGAAATTGGTTGTATCTGCTCTGCTGTGTGTCCCATTACTCATCATCATCTATAACCAGTTCATTTTTGGTTTTGCAGTAGCTATCCCTGTCCTTGAGTGAGAGCAAACTGAGGTGTTGCATTGCTCAGCACTGATCAGCAAGAACCACTTTCAATGACTCATCAACATGCCAGTTGATTCACACAGTGCATCATATAATGGCTTGCTGAGTTTCTCCTGCAATCTTTTAGAGGTGTTGAGAGCCACACACAGACCGGAAACATTAAAGTAATGAGTCTTAGACAAAAATAAAATAAGCCTGCAGAAGGCGACAGTAATGTTCAATAGTTTCACTTCTTACATGAGAACCTCAGTGTGGATGAAATGGTTAGGTGATCACCAGAATGGTTGGAGATGTTCTTTTGTTTGCCACGTGAATCCATCAAATAATCATTGAAGTTTAAACTTCAAGACAGTGTTTAGATAATGTTCTCAAACAATGACATGCTATATTTCTAGGCATTTCTTTGTTCTTTAACCAAGCAAGTGCAAGAGGCCCTAAACCCCCACCCCAGACTAGATTTTTAAGAGCCCCCTTTCCCTTTTACCTGTGTTTCAGATAAGAACTCTGACCCCATGACACCCAGAACCGTCACGTATGGGCTTGGAGTCCTGAACATTTCTGATCGAGTTCTCCCAGTGTATTACTCTAGCATTTCCTTCTCAGTCATCACAGATTTAATACCAACAATAGCTCATAAAACCTGCTACCCTTAGGTTGTGCCAGAGTAATAGTTCGGCAAGTCAGCTGAGAAGGCACATGTGCACTGCGACCTTCAGTGGTTGAGCAACTTCGAGACTGACTGAACAGAGAAAGAAAGCTCTGATTGCGACGAGAAAGAAGCTAAATCAAAACTGTATGATATTAACCTCGGATTTAAAGAGAATGGAGCTGGAGAAGAGTTCCTCGTGTGAGTGGGGAGAGAGCTCTGAGGAGGTCAGAGACTTGAATCAATGATTGCAGAGACCTGCAGGAATCTGTGATGCAAACAAAGTTTGCATTAATTCACATGAAGCACCCTTCCTGCTTGGCTGTTTGACAAACTGCTGCGACTTACGCAGCAGCTTCGACATAGGGGTGAAGAGTGTCGAGAAGGATTGACATGCTTCAGATGACTTCATTTGCTTAATCTACCCTGTACCTGGGACCTCAGTGGAAATGCAAAACGCCTAGCCCTGAAATGATTAGCCACTTGAAAAAAAGCCCCTGGTCTATTGAGTTCTGGTGGTATCGGTGGCAATGGTCATTTAGAAAACTGAGCCCTTCTTTGTAACAAATGATATTTTGTGTTAAGCCATTTGCAAACAAAGGAGTTAGAATCAAAACTCACTGAGATATTGAAACATTCACATGCACCAGTTTTAAATTTATAACCCAAAGAATATTGCAAACAGTGTGTAGAGGATTACTAAACTGCAGGACAACCTCAGTTCCTGACCTAATCACAACATGACACTCCTCCAAACCTCCCATGACTTTCATCTCCTCAGGCTGTTTCAGTCAACAGACACCCATCTAGGTTGGAGGCAGGGAACTGCGTGAGGGGAAATTCACACTATCCAGAAAACACAACATGCACAGCACAAATACACACACTCACACAAAGCTACTCTAGCCACCTACTTGAGTTACATAACACGAGCCACTGCCTACCCATGCACCAGCAGCTCTGCACAGCACCCCACCACCACCACCCCCCAAGAATGGAGATTCATCACCGGGGCTTGTACACTGCAGAAATAATATAGTCAACTTCCAAACTATTCAGCCTGGGAGCTTCATTTCAGGCATAAGGGCAGGTCCTCTGGGCTGCCGATACTAAATGACCTATACGACAGCCCTGACAGTGAAAACTAAGATTTCAGTCAGATGGACTTTTCCCAAACGTGACATCTGACTATCCACAATGGTAGTTTTGGCCAAAGGATTTGTTTTCAAAGTGGAGTGCTTAGTGTACTGTGCCCAAACTCTCACTCAGCAAGTCAGTAGAGGTAGAGTCCAATTTACTAAAGGCCCTATTGGCATAAAAAAAAGACCACAGGAAGATTTGTTTTATTTTCTAAACAGACAGAATGTAGCTTTGAATTAGCCTGGGCTATAATTAGGTGCCAACTCTTTTTAGGCCAAACCTAGTTTTTATGCCTGATTCTGACACAATAAAAGACAGCTTTTTTGAGCTGACAGAGTTTTTCTGAAGCCAAATATGTGAAAAGCCACCATTTAGTAGTGCAAATGTCCTCCAAGGGGCCAAAAGAAACATTAGCAATGTGAAATATCCCTTTCTTTAACCCATATTTTTTTGTGCAAGTACTTGGACCTGGACAAATAAAGCTCAATCCTACAAACCAATGCTGCTGAGAAACCAAATTTCTTGGGAAATTAGTGTCTTGTCTTACAAAATGGATACAAATAGCTCTCTGGGCTTTAATGCAGCAGCTAGGTGCGTCTTTAGAAACCAGTTGGTCCAATTTTACAAGAGAAAGGGCCCAAGGGCACAGTGGGGCATGAGATATACTGTGCAGCAATGCATGTGTCATAATTCTTCCACTTTAAACTGTACAGTATTTTCTTCGAGGCCTGAAGTTCGTTCCAGTACACAAAACGCAAAACCGAGAGAGTGTTCATCTGCTGAGGCTGCTGAACGGTGCACTTTTCACGCCAGACTCCTCAAAATCTCATCATCCAAAGTGAAGCGTCACTGACACAGCCAAGAGCAAGATGGAATGGTTTATTTCAAATGGGCACTGCAGAGCATCTCTTCACATCGTGGATGAAACACTTTATAGCACTGTCTCATATCGGAAACACTGCATTTAAAAAAAAAAAACTACAGCATTCTGCTCACTTTCTTTTTCCAAATCTCCATAGTAACACTGCTCCTAACTGGCAGGCTACTAAGAATATGACTTGTATTTATGACTTCTTCAGATTGAACTCACTTTTGCCAACGTATGTTTGGCCTCTTGTGACCCGTCGTTCTGTGGCCTGCTATAATTTGGCTGTACTCTAAGTTACATGTGCTGCCACTCTGCCAGCGACCCTGTTTTCTTAACATTGGGCCAATTTCCTACAACACTTTTTTAATGATTTATGCATATGGAAATAAAATATTGCAGCAAGTCAGACATCAAACCTCCAACATGCAAAGAGGTTAATTATTTGACTTTTAGAAGCTGACAACTTGGCAATTATGAAGCACAGAAACGAAATGCATTAGGGTAGTTATTTCAACTCCCCACACAAGCTGATTTTAGTTTCTCTTTAACTTGAAGGGGATGCAACATGATTTGTAATTAATCGAAATGTTATGTTTAACTGAAATCAGCAAACATTGAGATAGAAAATCATAAAACAGATCCACGCAATGGAAAGACCGACTTTTTTTGCTTACACTGAGAAAATATTTGTATAATGCAAGAAGGTTAGGTGATGTGATTGAATTTTGTTCTGATTTCATTTATTTTTTTTGTTTTCACCTCCTCATCCATGTTACTTAAAATATCACTTGGGTTTTTATTTGAGATGACACTTGGAATGGCGTTTGCTTTGAAATAAGATACGTTCACGCAAAAGACACACACAATGTGGTATATAGTATATTTATTTAGATGTTGATGACATCAAGTGTGTGGCTCATGTTTTTTGTACTGTGCTGTTCTTGTTTACAATCAAAAGACCTAATAAAATCAAACACTGAAATAGCAAAAAGGAAAAAAAAAAAATGGAGCAGGGGCAGATTTACCACCATCTTGCATGTCTTTGAGAACTGACAAGACCAGTTGCTTTCACTTAGAGAAGAAATGAAAACCCATTTTATTAGTGTTTCTACTGCTCAGCAGTTCAGGGAGTCCTAAAGGACCAGGGAACAATTATACCAACTTATAAAAGATTCTGTGAGTGAAGAAGCCTTTGGAAAAACTCTGGCTTGATGAAATTTGCCCTTCTCCTAACCTCTCTATCAATAGCGGGCAGGTTCCTTTACGTAGCTCTTGTTTGGTTATTTTGTTTCTCTGTTATTTGCTTTTATTTTTTGTCCTCAACAGAATATGTGAAAATTGCTTATAAATTAAAAATTTTCTTATATTCGTACCATTTTTTGCCTCTGTTTCTTTTATTCATCAGGAGACGTGCGTTAGCTGAGGGATTGCCAGTTTAGACCCTTCCTTTTTGCAGCCACGTTGTTTCTCTGCATTTGCATGAACTGTGTTTACTGGCGATGGCTTTCCGAAGCGTTCCTGAGCCCATGCACTGATTTTCATGACAGAATCGTGTCTGTTTTTAAGAGCAGAGCCTTACAACCACGCTTACGTTTATATAATGAACACACACACACACAGCATTCTGCCTTTTGGAGACGAGGTTGTAAATCTTAGCGGCCCAGAGCTGTCTGCTGCAAACAGAAGCCAATCTGAAAACCCCCCTAAGATGTCGGGCCCAAAATGGGAACTATGATTGCGTTCCAAGAGGGGTTGTAGTACATGCAGTTCACATACTGCACCACATGACATCAGTCCTGGGTCATGGCCAGAGGGAATCAGCAGTGGAACAACTTTAGCTTATTCCAGTTGGGGAAAAGCAGGAAATGGGGGTATAAACAGTAAATGTGGGGTCGCATTACACTTCCTCTCCACTTATTCCCACAGAATAAAACATCTCTTCACGACAAACCCTTCCTCTGAGTTTAGCCGTGATTCACAAAACAAGTGACCAAAATATCCCTGCTGATGCAGACATAAGCTGAGTAACAGATGCTCCAGAACAGAGTCAAACTGCTTTTCTTTTTTCAAATATTTTATCAAAGCCAACTGGGTGCTGCATCATTTTCTTTTTAAAAAAAAATATCGTGGCAAAATACGGCACCACGGTTGTAACAAAAAAGCAGCAAAATAATTGGAAAACAAGAGCCAGGGACGTTGCCTGAGTGAGATCTGACGACAGCGAACACAGGACCAGCGGACGTGTCAGAACATTATCAGCAATGACATGTACAAAAGGAATGTAAGACCTGGGTAATATCACTTGGCTGGCACATGTTAAACAAGCTCTTCTGACAAGAAGACAAACCACAAAAAAGCAAAGACAAATAAACAGAGAAGAGATGATGCAGAAAATCTGCTACGGGTATTCTCCTTTAATCCCCCACAAAACGTCCCACTGCACAATGAAAACCCTTAGGTTAAGTGTTTTAGACTGGATTATAATCTCACCAAATGTCAGTTTAAAGTCATCCAGACTAAAGCGGGAGAAAGTGTGCAACCTTTTAAGCCAAAGGATCCACTGACACAACAGTAACTTTCACAACTACCTGCACCATCCTCATGTGGGAAGCAAGAAATTGTCCTTGAAGAGTGACTGACACAGAAAAATTGTCACACGCCCTGAGCCATTAAGGGAATTACACTAAATTTCCACGGCCCTGTCATCTTTAAATAGTCTGCACATTCTCAATTACATGGATGAAGAGAAACTAACTCCTAACGGCAATGCTGTAAAGCGTCATATGCTGCAGCATCGTGGCCTCAAACGCTGTACGCCACACTTTATCCAGCATTTTCATTCAGTGAAGTAAATATGCCCCCCATGGGCCACAAAAGCCCCCGTTCGGAGTCTCTGTTTGAAGAGAAAAGGCAACTGAGTGTCTTTTCCTGAAGCAAATGACGAAACGGTGCATTTGTTTAAAAAAAAAAAAATGCTCCAGTGGCCCAAGTTGATTTCTTGCCACAACCCGTACCCAATTAAGAAGGATCTCAGAAAAGCATTTTTATTCTCGGGACACTTCATTCTTTACCACAATCGTCTATCCATTCTCAACCTGGATGAGGCCAGAATCTTCCCACAGTTAGTCACGGGACTGCTGGCAAGCTGAGGGGACTTGGAGGCATATGTGCCTTTCCATCTGTTGCTCAGTCACTGCTTTCCAAACCCCTTCCTCTGTCGGCAGCCATCTGCTTCCAGCCCTACCCCACTGGCAGGAAACATGAGCACTTCCACCATAGGACATGGCTGATGCACAAATTGAAAAAAAGAAGAGCCTATGGGAGATTTAATGGACTACCACCTCGGCTTTAAAGCAAATCAAGATCGTGTCAGAAGGCAAGTATTTTTTTTCATATCACAGTACACTTTGGTGTTGGATGCAGGATCCAGATTTTTTTATATGGTTTGTTTTACTTTCTTATAGTCTAGACAAATGATAAATCTAGACTTGATTACTTTGAGATGCTAATCAGTGATTTCACAACAGTAAACCAAAAAAATCTATATGTATAAAGCAAAAGGATGACAAATTATGTCCTCTAAGTTCATGACCTGTTTTTTTTTTTATTTTTTAAGATTACTAACCCAAAGACAAACAACAGTAACCAACAGTTAAGATAGAAATTAATTAATTCATAACAGGGAGAGCCTCTGCTTAATTTTCTCTGAATAATCAAAAGAATTTGTTAAAATATTATTTGACTCCATTGGAATGAAAAGTCTTATCTTACAAAATTTAATATGAGGCAGAGGACTGTACTTTACTAGAGTCTGTCATTTGAAAGTTGGGGGGCGGGAGGGGGTTTACTGATCACATCTTTTTAACTATACAGTAACCCTACAGCAAAAAAAAAAAAATTAAAATAGCATTAACCATATTACATCACCCTTCGTCCTCAGAAGAAATTGAGTTTCCCCCCGCCTTCTTTCTTTTATCATAATCTAATAAAGCTGCTATTTCTAAACAGGATGGAACCAAAATGAACTCAGCATTTCATTGGTTTTGCCATTCAAAAAAAATGTTAGAGCTATGATAGAATATTATACAGGAGAAACAGCACTCTGCTTCCAACCAACAACAGATTAAGATGAGTATACTCTAAAATTTTCTGACCGGCTCTCTCCGCCCCTCTACATTCAGAACAAAAAAAAAAAGAAAAAAGCTGTCCATCAACAGAAGAGAGGGAGAGAGCGCCTTTGTTCAGAGACACAATAGAGGACATTCTGCTGTGGAGGATAGCGTCACTTTCAATAAGCCAATGCTGTGGTGTGGCAGCAGAGAGGGGACATCAGGGCGGACGCAGAAATAGCACTCTGACCCCACAGGCCTCCCAGGCCCTCAGACGGCGGCCTTGTTTACAGCTCACCAGTTCAGCTCATCACTGCTGACCTGCGGTCAGGAGTCGGGTGTGGCGTTAAAATGAATTTCAATCGGGCTGTAATGAGCAGTCTGAAGCCGTATATGAAAGTCCAAAGACCAGACTCCTGAGAGTGAGATGTGCAGACCCAATTATCCAGTAAACATCTGTCAGGGTAAAGAAGTCTGCTACAACTCCCCTCTGGAGAATAAACATGTGACATAAACTACACTGGGGGGTGTTTGGGGTTTTTTTTTCTTTACTTAAAACACAGCTCTCAAGGTTTAAATATGGCTGAAACATATTCCCTGTCGGGCACAACATAAAGGTTGCACAGCTGCTACAAACGCTATAAGAGATGTGATTATATTTTGAGATGAATAGCAAATCAGAACAAGATCACTTGATCCGTTCCCACTCGTGTGACTGACATGAGAGCTTTTGACTCGGGTGTTATATCACATACAGAGGCCCGATGGAGAGCTCAACAGTGCTGCTCCAGAACTGAGAGACAGGAGATGAAACAAAGGAGCTCTTTCAACCTACAGGTACTCTTAAATCATTGCGTCATCCTACATAGACTCAACACAAGTGTGTATTTCTTATTAGAAGTGGGATCTTGAGTTAATTGTCTTTTTCCAATAGCAACATATGCTTTCTGGCCACTTTATTAGGTACATGTGGTATACACTCACCCCCCCACCCACCTCACCCCTCTTCCTTCTGAGCGACCTCACCTCATGTCTTGCTCTTTCTTTGGGGTTTTCATTGGCTGCAGCATCAAACAGAACCTGATATTTAGCATGCTAGGTATTTGTTTGGCGACAGAGATGATTCTGCAATGCCTAAGCAAGCCTCTATGAGTATTTCATACTTGACGACCCAGCGACGGCCAATGAATGCTGATGGTTAAGAGCTGTTCATCGCAAGCTTGGCAACTTGCAAATTTGACTTGAAATTGTGTAAAGTGAAGATAGCTTTAGCTGTAGAACAAAAATAATCATGTATGTTAGGTTGATTGATAATTCTAAATTGCCCGTAGGTGTGTGTGTGTGTGAGTGTGCATGGTTGTTTGTCTCTATATGTGGCCCTGTAATGGACTGGCAAACTGTCCAGGATGTACCCCCGCCTATCGCTTTAATAAGCTGCGATAGGCTCCAGCAGACCCCCATGACCCTGTACAGGAACCAACGGGTATAGAAAGGCCACACCTCCTTCTCTCTGGTCACTTTGTTCGGCTCATCTGGGCGGATCCCAAACAT
>JAOWBL010000009.1:13038645-13049269 GCA_028564865.1 Zenarchopterus dispar | reverse complement strand
CTGCGATAGGCTCCAGCAGACCCCCATGACCCTGTACAGGAACCAACGGGTATAGAAAATGGATGGATGGGTGGATGGATGAAAAAAATAATCAGTCTATGTTTACTTCAAGCTCTTGTTTTTCTTTTTTTTTCCCCTGGGCATCCAGCAGAGAATTTCATATAACTACATCAAACCATCCATCCATTCATCTTCTTCCACTTATCTGGAGTTGAGGGCTGTAGCCTAAGCAGGTAAGGCCACACCTCCTTCTCTCTGGTCACTTTGTTCGGCTCATCTGGGCGGATCCCAAACATCAAAACAAAAAGAAAAACAAAAAAAAAAAAAACACAGCTATTTACCATGCACAATCCCATTGGTAAACCGGGGAACTAAAGAGACCGTTTTAGCTCATCTTTCTTTACTTTGCCTTCTTAGTTAGAAAAAGCTCTCAAGTCCACGACTGCGTGTGTCCTCAAGTCCGTGTCATAAAGACCATGTCCCATCCAGAATATGTAAGAGGACAGTATCAGTTGGCAGCATCAAATACAGCCAACCTGAGTCTATCCACTTTACTTTAGCTATGATGGGGACACTAACTTGGACTTCATGGGCGACCTGTGCCTGCAGCAGCTAACTGTATAAAGAAAATCATGATGCCCTTGCATCAGACTTCTCACGATAAAAGCTTGTGGTAAGTCTAAAACCTGAGCTTTTCTTCCCTTTTACACATTAACGTGCACCTCGTCGTTTCAAAACTTGATCATGCTTGATGTGAACTTTGAGAGTACGTTATGTTGGCTATATAACAAAAGTAAAGTTTAATGTGTCCACTTTAAAGCCATGATACTTGAGTGCAACTGAGAGTGGGGAACATCAGCCACACTGGCTTTGTCTCAACTTCCAAATCCACGTACACTCTCTCAAAACTCACAAATAGACACTCGATAAACTGGTAACAATATCTTATAATCACATATTCATCTAAGTGTACAATATGAAAACTTTTTTTTTTCCTGAATATGATTGAAGTATTTTAAACATCACAAAGTTTGCACAAGGGTGTTTTCTGTGAGTCAGTTGCCATGGCAAAGTTTAGTTTCTCTCTGACTCTACTCCAACCACTAATATTTCATCATTTACACAATACATATAGAGATATGAATTAGAAAATAAAAATTAGCTGACGGTGAGATAGTAGTTAGATATTAGCTTAACTTTTCCAAAAAGTTTTAAAACGACCACTTTTTATGACCAGTATGTTATCAGTGTACGATCACATTTTCTGCCAATGATACAATAAATGTTATATCCTGTTTTTTTTTTTTGCTTTGTTTTGTTTGGTTTTTTTTTAAATAACTTTGTGGTTTAACTGTGGCTAACACTGGGCTTTAATGCATCCCTGCACTAGAACATCTAGTGTACATTTCTTATGAATCACAGTTCAAATGAAGCTTAGACCCATTAGAAACCCATCAGTAAACAATCATTTGTCCTGTTTTGACCAGCTGCGCTGACCTCAAGACTCTAAATACTGGATTAAGGCTTTTTTAATCCACACGCCATAAAATCTTAATGTGTCTTGGCACAATTCACGTTGAACTGTTTAAACGCACTGAAATACAGTCAATATATGCAACTGAACAAGATTTTGAATGCAAAAACACATGTTTAAAAATTCAGTTTGAACCAAAACATCTTTCCAAAGGCATCTTTATAATTACTACATATTATCGGGTTTATCTAGGCCCTATTACGACGTTTTGCCCCCGTCAGGTTATGACTGAATATAAATATTTACAGCTTATGTGTCATATGCGAATATCTCTCGCTTGACTAGATCAAAATGGTGCCGCTAGACTTCTTTTTCTCGTTGCTATGGTGAATCATAGTATTGGAGTTGCAATGATGTTTTATTTATTTATTTATTTATTTTCTTTTTTAAATACACACATATGCAGTTAACTCAGATTGGACATACTCAGAGCTGACTGAGCTAATACACGATCAGCTGATCTACTCTGCGTTTCCCATCTCAGGGACCAACAACCCAGAGTTCAGGGTTAAACGCAGAGTTTGTTAAAATACTCTCTGCTCGAGACCCCTGCAAGTGTGTTTACAAAACTCACAGCACTGCCTGCAGGACATGCAGCCGAGTATGCACCACAGCCAAACAGCACCTTCACAGTTTCTAACTAATTTGTAAAATGTATTGCTGCAAAGTTACACACACAAAGAAGTAATCTTAGACACAAGAGCGCTAGAGGCATCTATTCAATCTCACCAAAGCAAATAAAACCATTCCCTTTGAAAAACTACTTAAAAAGCTCTTTTGTGCTGAACTGGCAGACTATAATGAATATTTCCACTGCAGTCTGTCATATTTCTGGAAAATGTTAGTAGCTTAGTAGCTTTATGTGAAATTACCATTTAACTGGGCTGGTCAACCACTTCATGTAGGGATCAAAGTACATGTACTGCAAACACACAAATGCACACGCAGCTCTTGTGGCTTGGACATAAAAGATTTGTCGTTCCAACTGAATAATCAAATTCTAAAGATGAAGATTTTTTCTAATGTGTGCTCCTCCATTTGTCCCACTTATGTGACTCAAGAAAAAAAAAAAGAAAAGATTACTCCACGGCTGGGCCTATTCCATACTTCACAGATGTATTTACATAAGGCTTTATTTAGGCACAAGCTCTACAACAAGCAAATACTCACCGAGTTACTCTATAAACACGACATTCCACATTAACAGCAGTTTGAATTGACATACCGCATAATAGACGCAGCCGGTGGTATTGACTTACATTTCTAACTCTTTCTAATCGATGTTCACAGATAAACTTTTGAAATATAATGAGAACATTGTATGAGATTTCACTTGTTATACGTAGCACGAGCCTCGTCCTGACACAGATGGCCTGCAGCCCAGTTCATCAAATCAAATTTAAACCAGACAGCCACGTACACAAATCAAACATTAAACTGCTGCAACTGTAGAGGCTCGTTTCAAGCCCTCTGCAGAACCCCGAGACGTTGTGAGTGGTCCTGAGAAAATGAATCCTGCTTTAGCAGAGATGAAAATATGCATTATCATCATTCTCTGCTTGTGATTAGCAGATTAGCACTCATGCTCGCGCTTTCCTCGGTAAATGAGATGCTGCGTGTACCAGGGAGCTCCTTAGGTGCAACACAATGCCAGCAGAGAGCTCTGAGGCTGCTGTCTGTGTGCTTTTTGTATCTCTCTGTGTCATCCCTGCTGCTATTCCAACTCACAATGCCCCTTTGTAGAGGCTTATTAGTTGTTTCTTGAAATCCCAAGCACCCCTCTTCAACAGTGGATTTCGGCAGCCGCCTTCGCTGCGACACTGCCTTGTCACTTGGAAATATGAACGTCAGTGGGAGCTTTTGCGCTTTTATGAAATATTGTTATAACTCACGATGCAGAAAATGAGGATAAAACAACAAAAAAACAAGGTTAAAGGAAAGTCCATGAAAATACACACAGGTCAGCATTTTAGAATGTATCAGACGTCCAACTCGGAAAGTTAAACACCAACCTGAGGCTAAAAAAGCAAGACGGAGTTCATCCGTCTCTGACCTTTGCAATACTTGACCTTCGTAATACAAGTCCTACTTGGACATTATAGCTTCAGAAATATGTGTAATATTTTTAACCCCCAACAAGAATAACTAAAACAACTACAACAATATTCACTTTAAAAAACAGCGCCCATCGTAAGCAGAACAAAAGCTTTGATTCCCAGGACTCAGTCTGGGTTTCCCATCTCCTCTTCACTGAAATTAATACATTAGAAGATGACTAAAATCATACCCTCTCATCTTAGGGATTTCATTCTCACACATTTCTTTCTTCCAGTAAAATCCCATTACAAACCTAATCGTCAATTTCACTGAAAGATTTAAGGTTTGGGAAACTGCAGAGCTACGTTTGAGTCATAAGAATTGGCTCTTAGTTTAAATGTTTTTTTTTTTAATTAAATGAAGCATGAATCTACTGTTGGAGCCTCCATTTTCATTTCTTATGATTTGGCATGAATGCCTGAGTTAAAACTGGTGCAAAAAGAGGAATGTGGCCGCAACCTTTAAGTTCAAGGGACTTGTGACTTTAAGGAAAATACAGTTCATCATAGCAATGCATCTGTTCACCCATACACAAGTTCCTATTTTGCAACAGTCACCATTTACATTTTTCTGCAACAATGCATGATTCAGCAGCACAGAAAGATTAGCCCACTATCAGTATACACTGTGATGCAACCTGCAGTTGCTTTGACAGCTCAACCTCTGCAACCTCATCCCAGGCAGCTGGCAGGAGGCCTGGCCAGTGCAACAACACTGATGTCTACAAGACAGAGATCTGGCTCTCAATTAAAGTCATTCTTCCATGAACATTTGAATAAATATTGGTTTATAACAGTATTCCGATAACTAAACAATAATCTGAGGTGCAAAGTCTTTACTATGCCCTTATGTTGATGTTTTACCACAAAAAAAAAATCCTGTACATACTCCTTCATGAAACACAGAGTGCTTTTGAGCCTGTTAACCTGTCCTAGACTAGAGACAATGCTTAACTCACTACTGCTGAATATATTTTGTAGAATAGGCCACAAACTCCAACATGTAATCGTGGGAACTTTTCCATCATCAATGAATGCAAGTAGCCTGATCAATCAGACATTTAGCAAATTCAGATTTGCTAGCAGTACGTCTAGATTTCTAGGCTACATTAGAAATAAGTCGGATCTGAACTACAGATATGTTGTGAGTTATTTACAGAGGCTCGAACAGTCTCCAGCTCAATGTGTGTCTGTTGCACTTCGCTGATCTGTTTGCTCCAAATTTGCTTATGAAGTTGCACCAGAAGTTATGTTCCACATTAATGAATTATCTTCTGGCCCTGTCTGGCGGATAGACCCTGTGTCAAAATCTGGATAATTAAAAAAAAACAAACAAACAAACAAACAAAAAAGAATCCCTCTTTTGGATGTCCCCGCAAAGTGCAATGTAGACACCATCTGTCATGTGCTACAAATATTTGCCCCAGAGACCTTAAACTGGTTATTCAGTCATGTTTAATCAAAGGTGGATTAACTGTGATCTTTATCTGCTTTAACATAAAGACTTTCATGGCATAGTTACCCCGCCAACATTCTGGTTCTGCCATTTTGCGTGAAGATTTCCAGCCTCAGTCACTCTCGCAGCTTTAAGTCAATTTCACACTTTTTAACTTTTGTCAGCTTTGGCTGTCCCATCGTCAAAAAAATACAGTTTTAGATAAAGCTAGAAGGGCAAAAACAAATGGTTTGCTCATGTACAAAACAAAATAAAATTGGTCTAGAGATGCAAATCAACACCTAGAGGATGAGTCTCCGCATATAGCCCAACGTGAGATAAAAACAACATGCTTCTGTCTCATTGTCATATGAGGGAAATGTCTTATTAATCAACAATACAACATGGAGACCTCAGCGTCGAAGGGAATTTATTTTGTAAGGGGTGTCATTTCTGTTCATTCTTTCTTCTGCTAAATGCATGAGCCACTGGTTTCTTAGCAACGGAGTCTGCAATGATGCAAGATTGAAGAGGAACAAATCTGCAGTTCCACAGCGCAGGTGAAGACAAGTCACTCAAGATCTGCTGTTGCACCTCTTCAAAGCCTCTTGATGTTACACTTAATATAGAAAATGCATGTTAAGTAACATGATGAAAAAGCACAGACGTGTCATTGCACTTCAGACATATTTTATCAAGAGCATACCTTTTATGTCTTTTCGTAAGATATGTACTGACAAAAATAAAGATCATCTTATCTTATAGCAAATAATATGCGTGTGAATATCACAATTCAACTCCATGCTTTATACACAAAAGCTAAATGCTCTCAAACGTGTTAATGTGCTAAATTTAAGGTACGCTGAATATGACCTTGTTTTCTGATCTGATTTTGTTGTATACTGTTAGATCTTTGCTCTTCCTAAACACGAGAGTTCTAGTCTGAAGCATCATCAGTAAACATCCTACCTAAGGTAATCAAAGGGACAGGATACCAAAAATAATAACAACAATTATGTAAACATCAAAAACAGCGCAGTTTTACCAGCAACAGAAAAACAGAATGTCATATTTTTTTTTAAAAAAGAACACACGATTCTCCCTGAAAGTCACTCTTTAGTTGTTGGCTACATTCCTGAATTTGCTGTATTTAAATGCTAATGTGGTGTCTTAAACTCAAAGCCGCAAACTTAAACTCCTTTTCTCAAGATTCTTTGAGGGCATTTTGGGAGAAGCAGAAATTTCCTTGCTGAAGAAAACACACATGCTGAAGGGAGAACAAATCAACAATAAAAGTGATTTTCTGTACCACAAAATTACCCCGTGAAGGCTCTCCGAATCCATGACGCCCTACAGGGGAATAACACTTTTTTTTTTTTTTTTTTTAGTTTTCCTTTGGGCTCAGCTTTTGCTCATTTGTGAGGGAGAAGAAGCAAAATATTAATATCAACTCAACTGGATTACATGAGCTATGACCTTTATCTTTTTAAAAAAGGCAGATCTGAGAAATAACTCCACAAAGGGCTCCAGTGTTGTCCTATCTAGAAACAGAATAACGATATGCCTTCACTGAGAAAATTATGCAGTCATCTTAAAGCAACAGAACAAAAAAAAAACCCATCTGTTCCTTAAAAGGTTGAATGATAAAGCCCCAGAAGTCCTTTTTTCTCTCTCCTGGGAATTACATTTGGTGACTTAGTAAGCACAGCTTTGTTTATACAACAAAATAGTCCAATACTTTGCATCATATTCTCACTTTATCCTCACACACGTTCCACCATAAACAAGCCTGAAGGTTTCACAGATACATTAATCTTTCAAGGACTACACTGGTGTGTTTTACTGACTGCTCAGTTCAGGATAAACTGGTTCCATTTGTATCCAGATGCCACCACACTGGATCATATAGAGAAAAGATTTCTTTCTCAGACTTGCTATGATGCTCTTCAGAAGCCTCCTCGTGGACAGCATGCTTATACAACTACTGACTGGATGAAAGAGCTAGACTAGTAAACCACAATTCAGGAAATATCTACATCTTGCTGTGCATCATCTTCAGCTGATTCACTGCTGCTGATACTGGGGAGCTCTGGTTTGCAGCCGCCATCATATTTCTTTGTACTTGGACCTCCAGTGCCCTATTTAATAACAAACCCAATCATGTCCATTAGGCCCTCTGCAATCATCCATCAAAATTTCTACTCTCCTGCTGTTTGACTGGTTGTGAGTGTTGCCTCTCTGCATTGTGCTGTTCAGGGCAATCATTAACCTAATGGAGAACCTGGTTCTGACAGTTTCTTCACCCACTCCTCCAAAATAACAACAAATGGAAAATTTAAACTCTCACTCTCTCTGCCATTAAATAGAAAAACAAAAGCTCTCTTAAGCTACTCCTGTCAAGAAGCAGAGCTGGGTTTTTCTTTTTTCCCTCTTTCTATTAACCACAGGGGCAGGCTCTTGTTAGTGCATGTGAACATCGCATTTGTGAACGCTGCAGTGCATGGGTGCCGCTCAGTCCACGAACAGGACTGTGAGATCGGCTACGCCCCCAACCTTCAAGTGTGATTGTTGACACTGGGCTGCGCCTGTGACACTGTTACCAATTGTGTATAAAAGGGGGGAAATGAGGACCCCCCCTCCACCCCCCACCCTCAAAGGGGAAAAAAATAGGCTACATCGCTCCTTTTCTCCTTACCCTCAATGAATGAAAAACACTGAAGCACGAAGAAAATAAATCAAATGTACTCACCTTCTATGGAGATTACATGCTCTCGGATCTGATTCTGCAGGGCCAGGTCATCGATGCGCTCGATCAGGTCGTAGATGGCGTAGATGTTCGGGTGAACGGACTCGAACCGATGGATCTCTGCCCTGATGGCCGCCGAGTTGGACAAAACAAACTGCGAGCCGGTCGGGCCAGGCTGTGCGGCTTGGCCCGAGACAGTTCCCGAACCGAACTGGCCGGCCCCGGAGCTTGCAGACGATCCGGATCCGAACTGGGACGGGATGGACTGGGGAACCGGGACGGGAACGGGCGCCGGGACGGTGCCTGGAGTGGGCATGGCCGGCTGAGACTGCTGCGCGATACCGGACACCGGGACGTTGGACTGGAAATTCATTCTTGGTTGTTCTGTTTTGCTTTTTGTGGGGCGGCGAACTCTTTTACAACGCAGCACAAATGTGCAGACTGCAATTTGGGGATTCAAGCGATGCGAACAAAAGAAGTCCGCGCGATTGGATGGTCTGGGAAAAAGAAAAAAAAAACAACAACAATCGGCGCAGATGCGTCAATAGTTGGTCCCCAGTTGCGACAAAACGCGGCTCATATTTGTAAAACTTGACTGTGATTCATTTTCCGTTATTGGCCAGATGAGTCCAGGGCCCTTTTTTTTTCTGTGTCTTACAAACCCGCAATGCCTAGCACTTGGACACTCCTCCCACACCGCTGTTTTGGTCAAACGCGCTTTCCTTAGTTCCTGGGTTTGAAGGAGACAATGGGCTTCAGCCTCCGGCAGGCGTCAAGGTCCGCTGTCTTCCAGTCCTTGTTTCAGCGCTGAAATGGAATAGCGTTTTAGTCCTCTTTGGTCCGAGTGGTCCCTGCCCAGAGCCCTCCTCCTCCTCCACATGCTGAAACGTCACCGATCACGTAATTGTACTTGAGATGGGGGAGGGTGTGATTGGATTTGTTGGAGGGAGAAAATCGCAACGTGAACATCATTATAAAAACCAACTTATGCAAGAACCAAAATTAATAATATAGACAAAAGAAATATGCTACAATGGCATCTGGAATGCAGGGGGGTTTTGTTTTGCCATTATTCTCATTGTTTTTTTACTTTGACTTCTTTTATCATATGGATTTTAAAGATTTTTTTAATTTTCTCATCAACAAGAGACTCATTGTAAATCCTATATCTCAAATTTTAAAGATTTACTATTCGTCTTCTGCAGTAGTCACATATTCTGGACATGAAAATGCTCCCAATTTCTATGATGCAACCAAAAATAACAGTAAATATGAGTTTAAAAACTCTGCAAGCAATGCAAAGCGCCACAATAAACTAGAGTACATCCTACATTGATGCGTCCCTCCCTGAAGCATTCAGAGTAATCAAATTACTACGTCTGGGTCTAGCATTTAAGGATGCCAGCAGAAGTGGCCTCTTCTTGATTTTTCAGTAAGAGGAAGAGCCAGAGTCTCCTGCTGGTTTGAATGCACATTACAACAACAGCTGGTGAAGGCCATGACTGTCTCTGTCAATCAACGCTAATAACGGCCGGCCAACGCGCAATAAAGACCTGTGTGTCATTTTATCATACTGTTTCAATATCAAGTCATCCGAATGACCCTTCTTGATGTTGGACAGAAAACAAGGTTCACAAAAGTGACACTTAATATATCTACAACAAAAAGGGGAATTTCATTCAAATATAAGGCCTTTTACTGTCTGTTTTTGTTTTGTTTTTTGGACACTCTTGTGGCTCTTTTCAAACTTATTGATAATACTGAGTGCAATAATCTTAAGAGATTATTATTGCTTTTAAATGTTCATGAGTTCAATAAATGTAGAAAAATCAAGCTACTGCTCATAGTTACTCATTCAAAGCTAAATGGGTGACTTTTTTTGTATGTTTACGTAATTACCTTCAATTAATTTTTTATGTAACAAAATCTGTTGTGACAGCACAGATGATTATGCACATTACAGAACAATTAAAGTATGATATAACCTTTTATTCTTTGGAACATTAGCAACATGTCTGAGAAATTATGAATTCTGTAGCAAGATGAACTTGGTGCTTTGGAGATTATGATAATTATTTATGATCTCCATAATGAATGGTGTGCAAGATGCTTCTCAAGCGGCCTCTCTCATTGTGCATATTGATGAGAGAGATTTGGCAAAACTCTGAAAATCCAGAACAGATTTTAAAAGGAGGAGCATCTTTAGTATTTTCTGAAGATATCTTATAATGCATCATAATAATGTGAGGATAGCATACAGACACAAATTTTCCACTCAGTGCAGCCCACGTGTATGGTCTTCAGCCTTCTGGCGCCATCTGTTGACCAAATTAGAAACTCCTTCCATCAAAACCTGCATCCAGCCGCTATATCACCCATGGTTGTTTAATGTTCTGTAAAAATGTTTTCAACTCCATAGATTTATGTTTTATTTACGTCTTAATGCGATGGCAACAGTTATATTCCTTGTCTGTGCAGGTAGAGAATATATATGACAAACATAAACCTTCAGGCACAAGTAAAATCTGTCAGTTTGGTGTCACGGCATGCACCACACTGAACATGGATGAGAGAAAGTAAAGGAGAGAGCTGTCTGAGAAGATCAGAGAGAAAATTATATACAAGAAGTGTAAGGCTTAAAAGTAAAGGCTAGAAGACCATCTCCAAGTCCATCTCTGGAGTTTAGGGTCCATGGAATTGTAGCCAACCTCCCTGGACATGGTTGCACTTGATGAGAACTTCATCCATCCATCCATCCATCCATCCATCCATCCATCCATCCATCCATCCATCCATCCATCCATCCATCCATC
>JAOWBL010000009.1:13019594-13030903 GCA_028564865.1 Zenarchopterus dispar | reverse complement strand
GTATTACGCAACCCCAACCACTACTGTAGCTTCTATTATATGCGCCTTATAATGCGGTGCGCCCTATATGTGAAAACGATTTTCAAATAGGCCGTTCATCGAAGATGCGCCTTATACTCCGAAGCGCATTATAGAGCGGAAAATACGGTACTTTGTAGATTTTCTTACCACATATATAGAAATAAATGGTTTGATATGCATCTTATCAATTGCTTTTTTTAATGTCCCTGTTTTTGTATCACAAAGTTTATATAGAAAAATAATTGTTTACACCCTTTAATCGGAGGAGAGGAGCTCACTTCTCCAAATCCTCACCCTTGGCTATGAAACCATGATCTGTGAATACCATGGTCTTCATCCACATTATTGCATGCTTCACAAGATTCTGGTAGGGAGAAGTAATCCACTTCAAAAGTAGCAGAAGTAGTGGTTTAGAGCTGATTATTTCATTGAGAAGGTTAGATTGTTGACAGTAAATAATGCCAGTACCACATTCTTGTTGTTTTGTTTTGGTAGTATCTAAATACATTTATTTTGTTTAATTAATAAATCAATTTATTTACTTTTTGGCTTAAGGTTTTTGTCCCACAAGGGGAGTTTTTGCCTGCCATTGTTTATGTAATAATTGCTCAGGGGTCATGCTTTTGGTCTCTGGAAGTGACTAGAGACAACTTGTATTGCAGTAGATGCTATATAACTAAAATTGAATTGAACTGAACCAGCAAATTAAATCAATTTCTAAATTTTCATATATTTTTTTTTGTGTTTACATGTTGAAACCATAGTTAAGATTTATGATTCAATTGTGGTTCAGTCAACATATAATTTCCCTTTGTGTATTAATAAAATATTATTGAATTGAATATAAAACTATTATACCTTTGCTGTGTATTTACATAAAGAGAACTGTTGTGCTCTTTGTCTGAAATACATTTTAAGGGAAAAAACAGTTATACATTTGTGTACTTAAGTTACAAATAACATTAAACAAATCAAAAGTATTGTCAAATATAATTCATACTGACTGCAATAGATATCTGCCTCTATTTATTTTTGTGCTTATTTTTGTGAAATAATCCACAACATTTACCAATAATTTCAAAATGGAAAATTATCACCCTGATTATTTAACCAGCTGATTAATATGTTTGTCTCTACTCAAAAGAGGTCTGTGGCAACTCTGTTTTTTTTCCTCTGTTGCACTGAGTTATTCCTGTCAGTCACATCCACACAGTGCTTTTCCTTTCCCTTTGTGCTACATGTCTACTCTGAATTAAAATTAGGGTGGTGGAGTCAGTCTCAGAGTTGGGGGGTGCTGTTACACTTCAGTATGTGGAAAAACAAACAAAAAACTCAACTCAGCTTTAATGACCATGCTCACTTTTGAATTTGTGTGTGTTTTTTCCCCCTCAGGGTGGTGGTGTGTGACTAAATGAACAAGATAGGCAAGTTCGAAGAAGTCTGGGAGATTCATCATGAAGTTGTATGTGTTCCAGGTCAACAATGGCAGCACATTGACATTTGACACTGACCTTGCTGTGCAAACGTAAGAAATTGGCATTTTAATAATATTATTTTAAAATAGTGGTCATTGCATTGTGCTTGCTATTACCTAAATTAATGTTTTCTTTGTCACAGTGTACTGGAGCTTAAACATGCCATCCAAGCCAAATATAAGATTGCAATTCAGCATCAAGTCCTTGTTGTCAATGGAGGGGAATGTATGGCTGCAGACAGACGTGTCTGCAGCTACAGCGCTGGCACTGTAAGCCCATACATCTTTTTGGTGGGCTTCTTATTTTCTTTGAACATATACAGAACGTATTAATGATGTTTATATTTCTCTTGTGTTACTGTTAACCCTTAGGAAACCAACCCTATATTCCTATTCAACAAAGAGACGATTTTGTCTGACCGGGATCCAACGATTCCCAAAACAACCTTTTCAATTGAAAGTGAGATTCAGGTCAAGGTGGAAGAATCACTTCTGATGCCAGCTGTCTTTCACACTGTTGCCTCACGAACACAACTTGCTCTGGTAATTATCTCGCCTACCTTTTTAATTTTGGCTAAGATAATATTAGATTCAAAAGTTTGCTTTGTATGTTTAATTTAATGTACATGTTTTGATGCACATTGTAGTTCATTTAAATGGACCAGAGGATGTTAGATGGTCAGAATCATGTAATTTTTAGCTTGATCTTTCAGGGCTGGTGAGCACCAGATCTTGAATATAATATTATTCCTGTGAGGCAATTTTACAGGCATGGACGTCCAAATTAAGTTACTTCATCCATGCAGAGATGCACTCTAAGATTACAGACACAAAAGCATGGTAACAAGGCACCACAATTAAACTTCCTCATTGTAATTTAGAGTAATTTGTGTAAGATTATGTGACTTTTAGGTTCTGGGGTACTGCAGAAATATGGTGGTGCAACACACTAAACTGGAAGTAGGAAAAGTGATGCTATCTCAAAAAAATAGACTGCTGCTAGTACTAATTTACTGCACACAAAAGAAGTCTTGCTTTTATCTTTTGAATATCGTATTGTATTTCTTCTAATAGATTTATATTAATAGTACACACAGGAATTTAAAGAGACACAAAGCTCACAATTTGTTGAACTATTTTGGTTAATTAAAATGTTTTATTGTGAACATATAGAGTAAAGCTGACATAAGTTTCAAGTTTTACATTTCTTAGTATATCTTTTTAAGAACATCATACAATTATTGTATTTAAATAATTGAACTATTCAGTTCTGCTATCTTGGTCTGATATTGACATTCTAACATATTTTGTAATGTCTCTAGGAAATGTTTGAAGTTGCCAACAAACTTTGCTCCTTCTGTGAACGTTTGGTCCATGATGAACATCTCCAACATCAAGGCTGGGCGGCTATCATGGCCAATCTGGATGACTGCACTTTGTCTTATCAGAAATTGCTCATGAAATTCAACACAGCATACATAAATTATCAACACGACTTGGAGGAAATTAAGGTTAAACTTTCGAAGTAAGTTCTGAATTTTACATATTTTTATATGAGATTTGAACCTAAAAAGGAAACCTTTGTGTCTGCGTAGTCTGTTGGCTGACAGAACTATTTTTAATAATTTAATCTAAATTTTATGGAGTATTGCAAGTAATATGTTTGAGAGAGTGAACTTGAAGTCTTAATTTAATTTTTTTTTTTTTTTTTTAATGTCAAATTGCAGGTTAGGAACAGCAGTCTCTGTGATGGCCAGGATACCTCTGTTGGAATGTTTGACAAGACACAGTTACAGAGAAAGCATAGAAAAGTCTAGTTCAACCCCAGACAAGGATTCAGATGAGACGGAAGAAGAAAAATCCACCGACTCTGTGCTCTGCAGTACTCAAGCACAGATGCCCTCAAAGTCATCAGCGTCTTTGTCTGCTTCAGGGAAAACCACATCTGAGCAAGATGGAAACCAGGAAACAAATGAAATGACAGACAGTGGTGGGCTGAGAGCTGCATTATTGGATGACAACACTCCAGAGGCCACCAATCCATCTTCATTCAATGTTACACTGTTAGATTGGATCAACGTCCAAGACAGACCCAATGATGTAGAATCGGTTGTGAGGAAATGCTTTGACTCCATCAATAGGGTGAGCCATTGATGTGTAGACATTTCATAGCAGGGTTCTGCATATTAAATCATATTTTGTGGTGGGAGAAGTGTGGCTTCATAGACATACTGTGTCTTTCAGCTTGATCCTAGGATCATTCAGCCCTTCCTGGCAGATTGCCGTGACACAATTGCAAAGCTTGATAATCAAAACATGAAAGCCATCAAAGGACTTGAAGACAGGTTGTATGCTCTCGACCAAATGATTGCGAGCTGTAAGAAGTTGGTGAATGAGCAGAAAGAGCTTGCTCAGGTATGTAGAGGTAAACACATTTAAATTGTTTCCACCAGTTATTTATTTAACAGCTAACATGTTTTTTCTTGAAGGGATTTTTGGCCAATCAGAAGCGGGCTGAAAATCTGAAGGATACATCTGTCCTGCCTGATTTGTGTCTGAGTCACACCAACCAGCTGATGATCATGCTGAACAACCACAGGAAGCTGCTAGACATTAAAAAGAAGTGCACCACTGCCAAACAAGAACTGGCAAATAACCTTCAAGTCAGACTCAAGTAAAACTGAAACCTTATTTTTTCTAACGTTTCACTATACTCTTTCTCTCTCTTTTTTTAATGACTTGTCATAGTGTATTCTTTTTCATGTAAAATTGTTTTTAAAAATACTTGGCCAAGAAAATCAGATTTGGAACTTTGCTGTCGTTATAGATGGTGCTGCTACGTAATGCTTCATGCGGATCAAGATGCAGAGAAGCTTCAGGCTCTTCTCAGACTTCTGACAGAGCTGCTAGAAAGAGTGAGGGTTGTTGAAGCCCTCAGTACTGTTCCCCAGATGTACTGCTTAGCAGTTGTGGAAGTTGTAAGGAGAAAAATGTTTATGCGCCATTACAGAGAGGTCAGTGCTAAATCCTATTGTTGGATGCTTGTGAGCTCATTTTGTGTGTGTGTATATGTATATGTGTCCTTTTGTCTAATTTACTTTAGGACAATAGTTGTTGGAAAAAAATAAGTTAATCAAATTTTTGTTTTTTTGTTATTTTTAAGGTCAAAGCATTTGCTAAGTGGCAACCATCAACTGCTGTAGCTCTTAATTTCTAGCCACTTCTTTCTCACTTTGTGCTTGTTTTTCCCAGCACCAACAGCAGCTCGTCTGTGGTGCTTTAACAGGATATTAGCAGCACTGTCATGCATGAAAAGTATTTATAAAATGGATAAGGATAGTTTAGTTTAGATTGAGAAATAAGCTAAGATACCGTATTTCTCCTAATTAACGCACCCAGATGCAAATTACCGACAGGGCGCGTCTATTTAAGACCAATTTTTGCAAATTATTCAGTTTTAAATAAGGCTTTAGAATAATAAGATGTCCCTAAAAAGGTCAAACATACATTAATTATAAATAAAAAATATGACGAAAATCGGTCTCTAGTTGGTTGTTAAACACAGTAATCGATCGCGGCAGTCTCGTTTCAACGTGCACGTGTACGCAGCAGTATTGCTGCGTGCACGTGCGTGTCAACACTTATCTCCGTGTATCGGCCCCTCTCCGCAAAATAAACAAAGCGGTGTTAAGGTACCTTTTCACTTCCGCTCTTTTGACAGCTGCGGTAAATTTAAATGTCGAATCGACTGAATACTGCATGAAATCTGCAAAGATTAGCGCAAGGTAAGTGTCTGTCATGGCAACCCTTGACTCATAATTGTAACTGCAATCAGTTTTTGTCTTATCTGGCTGAAAAATAATAGCTGCACCCTAGCATTGTGGGTGGGGGCACATCTATAAGAGCAGGAGCGTTAATAAAGAGAAATATGGTATACAACTAACTCCCTTATTTTAAGCAAACAAAAAAAACTGCCTGGCAATAAATTGTTTAGGATATTGGTTCTTTAGGTAAGATTTAAACTGTGGTTGTACACCCTTTTTTTATGGACGTGATGAGGTTTTTTTTGTTAAGTGTGCTACCACAAGTATTTTTCCCCCCTAAATTAAAAGTTTAAAAGCAGTTTAATCTATAAAAGATTTCCAACCAAGAAAAGCAACAGGATTGGAGAATGTTGCTGAAAGATTCTTGTTGTAAGCATTTAATTTTTTAAACAATTTATAGCAGGTTAAACAGCAAGCAGTTATCACAGTTTAAAATAAGATAAAATCCCATTAAATTGTACACTTGTGCCATCTGCTGATTTGACTTGGGATCTGCATTGTGCATTTACTTGTATGAAATAAAATATAGGAGTATTATAGAAAGTTCAAATTCTGTAGGTAATTAAGGAAAACAGCTGGTAGAAGGCAGCCTCCAAATTATGTAAGTTTCCTTTTTTCAAGACTGACTACAATAATTTGAAGAATAAAAAATAAATACGTTTTTCAGGTTATCAGTTAAAGCCAGAAGTCTCCACCATTTGTCATCTCTATCTGTGTTTGGGTGTGGCTACGGGAGCTGTATCTTGCATTGAGACACCAGTGTGTTTGTTGTCTTAATTGGATACATTTTGAATTTTTTTCTCCTTAGATTTTAATTTGTTCTAAGACTTTTTATTGACAGCATTCATAATAATTCTTGTAACTGTGAAATCAAACTGAAGGTGAACTACCTCATATATTCCAAACTTAGCAGTTTTTAAAAATATCAGGTAGCTCATATCTATATTTTCTGTACTTTGTTGACTGTCACACTTGTTGCTTTTGATTTAATTTTATCTAATTTGAGAACAGTTTGCAATAATCAAAAAATTCTGTAACTCATTTTCAACTTACTACTATGCATATGAGATCAGTGTTTGTTCTTAATTAACATTTTGTTTATTAGCTGCTAATATGGGAAGCTTCAGTCTGTGAAATAGCTACAGTGTACTTCATGCGCCACATGAAAAGGCTGATATGTTGTTCTGAATTTTTCTTATGTAAATTATGCACCCAATTTGGGATAATGTATTAAAGTTTATTGATAGCTGTTTTTCTTCTGAACACACAGTGTTCTTCTCAGTGTTAGGGAATGCAACATTACTGTTTATGTTGCACGTGTTATGAACCGTCTAGCAGCTAATTTGTGAATATTTGTCCAGAACAGATTTGGTATATCAGAGATTTATGGGGGTTTAAGATAACCCCCATGACCAGTGACCGCTCATGCACTGGCCAAAAGTTTAATGCATCGCTTATCCTGTTGTATTTCTTTGCTGGGATTAAAAAAAAAAAAAAGCTTAAATTCCAGGAAACCTCACCAATTCCGCCTTTTGTTTGAAATACTATTATCTGTTGTGTAGGTTGCTGCCAGCTCCTGAAAGCAGGCATTAGAGGAACATGATTATTTCTTTGTGTTGTGATTTTATGCCAAAATCTTTCTTAATGTTGTCAGTGGGCCAATGCACTCGTAAAGGATGGGAAACGACTTTACGAAGCGGAGAAGTTCAAAAGGGAATCCTTTGGGAAACTCTTTAGTAAGTGTTTTTTTTTAATTTTTTTTTAAACTCATCTAATGGCATTTTAGCTGTCGTTGTCAAATAAAAATGGACCTTTGAAAAAAACTCATCAGATCAAACCAAGATTCTGTTTTTGACCCATCAGTCATTCTCTTTCTACTTAGGAAAATCTTTCCTGCGAAATCGGTTGTTTCGAGGACTTGATTCATGGCCTCCAACATCCTTTTGTGTAAGTTTGAAGTTAGTTGTTTAAAAAAAGACATGTATGTCAGTTTATTCCAATTATTTTAGAGGTTCTGTTTTCTCTGACTTTTGCCGATAGACACGGAAGCCCAGAAAGTTTGATGATGAACTTCCAGACATCTCAGTTGATGACCTGCAGTACTTGAAATCTTGTTGTCCTGTCGAGGTGCAGCCTTTCCTTCTGTGAGTTGTTCTTCTCAATTACTGACAGCAGTGTAGATAGAAATTTAACTTTTATACAAACTTAAGAACCAATAAAAATATACATACATACACACATCTAGTTATTTGTTTAGGGTCATGATAATGTGGGACAATTGGCATGAAATCATATCTCTTCTCCTTAATTCCAAATTTAAGAAATCTACATATTGAAAAGATCATATTTTAATTTTGTCTTTCTTTCTCATTTTCCCTTATTATTTTTTTCTGCAGGGTCCCCAACATGTGTGACTTTGAGCCCTTAAATCACCATGTAGAGACACTTCATCAGCTGGTCCAGGCTGCACAGAGTGTTGATGAGATGTCTCAGACTATTACTGACCTACTAACTGAACAAAGGGTAATTGCCTCTTAGTCTGTCTGCTTTCCTTGTAACACATGCTGATCGAAGACATAACTTGAAGGGAAAGTGGCTTAACATTTAACCTGTTACCAAATGTCACTAAAGAACAACTTTGTCAAATCAACTTTGTTCCTTTAGTGGCTTCTTTCATGTTGCATAAACATTCAATGTTTAATAAATAATTTTGGCTCAACTCAAATTATGTTTTTATGAATTGTAATTTTACTTTTAAGTTGTATGTATTTCCATATCTTTCTAGGCTTCTTGTAGTCAGAGCGCCCAGAGGTCAGTGGCGTTGACACCACGATCTGAAAGCATGCCTGGGACCACAACACTGATGTCCTCCAAGACCCTGCCCTCTCTAAGCCTTCAGGGACCCAGCTGCCAGCCTCTGCATGTACCTGTCCCTGCTCCTTTAGAGGATTTATCTCCAGACAGCATTGATGCACAGACATTTGACTTTGAAACCATAGGCCATCCAAACATGGATCCAGTCCTGCAACAGGGATCCCTTGACTTGGATTCTCTAGCAGAGAGCCCCGAATCAGACTTCATGTCAGCTGTCAATGAGTTTGTGATTGAAGAAAACTTGATCTCCCCTAATCCCATCAGTGACCCAACTAGCCCGGAAATGATGGTTGAGTCACTGTACTCCTCAGTCATTAATGCTATTGACAGCAAGCGAATGCAGGATACCACAACCCTAGAGAGAGAAAATTCAAGGATCATTGCGCTAAAAGAAGCTGTTGAGAAGTACCAGTTTGCTGCAGAGGAGTCTCATTCCAATCTAAGGAGTGTAAAGGATGATCTTTATCACTTAAGAGGTCTCGTATTGAAAGAACTACAGGAATTTGGTTTGGCTTTGTGTAAGATGGCCACAGAAGTCCATACTACTGTGGATGACACCTGCCAGACTCGTGAAATGGAAAGGAAGCAGCAGCACCAAGATGAACTCATAACTGTTAGGCAAGAGCTCGAGAAACAAGTTCACGCACTAATGGAGGAAAACCAAGTAAACCAGAAAATTGTAAGAGATGTCCAGCGTGCAATGCTAGAGTTGGAGGGACTCATGGAGCGCAAGGAGAAAGAACTTACTCAGCTTGAGCATGAAAGAGAGCGATGGGTTGAAAAAGAGAGTAGTCAGAATGAAAAGATCAAAAACCTTGAGCAGGTTATCAGTAATCAAGCTGAAGACCTCAATACCCTCTCAAGTACAAGAGACTCTTTGACAAACCAGCTTGAAAACCTGCACTTTGAGATTGAACGCAGTCAGCAGAAGATCCGACAGGAGTTGGAAGCTGTTGGTCAGGGCAATTTAAAGGAATTGGAGAATAGAATGAAGCAGGAACACAAGACAGAACTGGAGACCGTGATTAAGGGTAAACAGGAAGCTCTGGAACATCTTGCAGCTGAAAACAGTTCAAAGTTAATTGAGGCAGAAAATCATCATGTTGCCGCTATTAGAGGGAAGGACATTCAAATCAAGGACTTTGAAGGCCGGCTAACTGAGCTTGCAGAACTCCGTTGCAAACTAGAGGTGGAGCTGGCTCTCAAAGAGTCAGAGATGGAAGAGGTAAGAATCTTGTTTGAAGAGGCCAAGATGCAGCAAGCAGAGGCTGTGAGAACTCAAGTGGAAGCTGAGACCAAAGTTCTTGGGGAAGAGTTGGCAGACCTCAAAAAACAGCTTCGGATAAAAAATGAGGAGTACGAAGTGGACTTAGCAGAACTGAGAACGCTCATGAGGATTGAGAAGGATCACTGCATCTCAGAGCTTGTGGACAGGCATGAGGAGGAGACTATTCTGCTGCAGAGCAAGCTGTCTGTCCTGCAGAAAGAACTCCAAGATGCCAACACGAGCTATGCTGAGCAGAAGGAAAAACTTCAAGAGGAGTTACATCAGCAAGTGAATTCTCTTAGGGAAGAAAAAGAAAACCAGCTCAGGAGTTTCCAAGAGCATGAACAGAGTTTGAGGACTACTATCAGCAGTTTACAGTCAGAAAAAGACCAGCTCCTGAAAAAACTAGATCAGGAAAGACTTGAAACTCGGAAAGATTTAGAGAAAGAAGAGGCCTCAAATATTGCACCACCAGATGCCTTTAAAGAGTTAGAGCAGCAAAAAGAAGAGAGTGAGAAAAGACTTTTAGACAGAATTCGACAACTAGAGAGCGAGCTTCATGAGAAACAATCGTCAAAGAGGTAATTGTTTGATATCAATGGTGATAATGAATCTGACCTGACTTTCTTTGTTTTTTAACGTATAAAAGCAGGCTGGAGTTGATTCCTTAAATTGAGAAAACCATTGGTCAAAATTATACACAACAGATTCATAAGCAGTTTATACTATTGTTAATTAAGAAATGAATGTGTGTGTGTGTTTTGTTTTTTGTTTTTTTTAAATCTCGCATATACATGGGCACTTGTATATTTTAAACTTGATGTTGCTGATTTGACCCAACTGTTTTCTTCTTTTCCCCAGTAATGAAGGGTTATCACTGCATCCTGAAGGTCCTACAGATGCTGGACCACCTCTGTCTTTAGATTCAGCATTACAAGAGCGCTTGCAGCAGCAGAGGGCCTCCCTGCAGATTCAGTTTGAACTTCTGGAGAAGAAGAAGAATGAAGAGATGCAAAACCTTAAGACGTCACTAATTGCAGAACAGCAGGTTTGTGTTTAGGTAGTAAAGTAGCTTTAAAAGTAAGGTACCACAGTGCTGGAGAGTCTTGTGGGGAGTGGTCTTGGAGTCTCTTTATTTTTATACAGCGCAGCACCATGTTGCAAGTGGCGTTGACACCACGATCTGAACAAACAGGCCTTGGATTTAACTTGTACTATGATGTTAATCTATTACTTTACATTCATTCTGATCAAATCAGTCCAAACATTCTCATTTCAAATGTTGCAACCAAAACAACATCCAAAACTAGTGCTGTCAGAGCTGAAACGAGGACTAGTACAACTGCACTGGGACACCCTCCTGCTCCACCCATGGCTCATGGTATATATCACGCTGTCGCTAGTGGCGCCACAGCATGCTATACTGCAGGTGCCAGCAGACTTCCACTTGCAAAGATCCTGAAATTATCCACTGTGGCTCATAGTTCCTTCACCTTATCCATCTCAGAGGAGCTGTGAAGCTGCCAGCAAACATTTGCTGTTTGAGTGGCAAAATTAGAAATAATTTCTGCTTTTTGCCAACATTTGATTAGGACAAGCTACCTGTTCTTAACTAAGTTTTGGACCCTTTCCGGCTAACCCACAGCCAGTCACAGCAGTCTGCTAGAAAAAATAATAGTACAACCTTAAGTATTCTCATTAAAATATAAATATTCACAGCTCAGAAGCTGTGCTAAAAGTCCAAATGGTGCTAAGTAGGAAAAGTGATGATAACTACAGTATGTGTGTATGTACACACACACACACACACACACACACACACACACACATATATGTATATATATAGATA
>JAOWBL010000009.1:13007972-13019494 GCA_028564865.1 Zenarchopterus dispar | reverse complement strand
CAAGATTAAAATGAATATATATATATATATATAAACATAAATAGTTTGTGTGTATGTATATATTGTTATGTGACCTCACACATGAAACTATCTTCCAAAAGTCCACTATGCTAGTAGATTTAGTAGTAGAGTTTTTGCTGTTCCTCACCCAGCTGTCACTGGGCTTTAGCCTACATATGAAATTGATGGTCATTAGCACCTGTTTGGCATAACTGGTTTATCATAGATCCAACCATGATCTTTCAAACTCCATAACTTCTTGTATTTGCATCTAGAAGAATTGTTGCTGTTTTCAGGGCAAATAATGATTACATCAGATAATGATTTAGTTTAGATCTTTCTTCCGATTGCTTACCAATGTAAGCAACTAATAGTTTTGGCTCTTGAGGGTTATGCTGTGTGCCATTTGAAAAGTAGAGGGGCAGATTTACTATAAAGTGAAAATTATATCACAGAAATAAGTGGTTGTTGACCTAAAACCTTCAAATCCAACTTTTTTATTTACATTTTGTCTGTGTGTACTTCTATCTAGACAAATTTCAACACTGTTCTAACCCGAGAGAAGCTGAAGAAGGAGCATATCATCAATGAGCTCACAGAGAAGTTGCGGAAAGTAACTCAACAGCAGGAGAAAGACAAAGGTAAGTGCTGCTGTGACTTGTGAAGAAATAATTACACAATCATTATCTAAGGAAGAAAATTGAGTGAAATTTGTTTTAAGACGTAGAAGTCTTGTTAAAATGCACTTTTACATAATCAGTGTCGAAATAAAACAAGATGACAAAATAATCCCTATATAAACTCTGTATTTAAGGAGAACATACAGATAGTTTTATGATATACTGTTTGGTTTTTTTTTATTGCATATCTTTCCTCCTAGCACTGATCGAGACTCTGTCTGAGGACCGGGCTAGTATGATGCAGGAAAAAAAACAATTGGAAGAAGAGCTTAATCGTCTGCGCAGTACTGCAATGGTCTCCTCAGCCTTCTTTACCGCAAACCCCTCACCACAAGAGGTCACAGAAGCTGGAGCAGCAGCAGCAGCAGCAGCAGCAGCAACTGGGGCTGCAGCTCGAGTTCTGCCTGTTACTGAGACCCTGGCTGACACTGACAGACTAGTCTCAGTGGCAGCGCTGCAAGATGACGAACATGTCGATTCAGCAGTGGAAGCCAGCATGGTGACCGTCCAGTAAGCATCACCTTAACAATAAACATTTTGCCGTTTACATTTTGTCTTGTGTCCTGCGTAGGGGTTTGTTACTCAAAAAAAAGTATTTGTCAGTACTTGTTACCTTTTTTAAAAGTAAAGGTATTACATCTGTTTGCCCAGACTAAAAGTAATCCGACACTTTACTTTTCATTGTGTCAAAAAAAATGTGTTTCTGCCTGAAAATTCAGACTTGAATGTATACCAGTTGAAAGCACAATCAAAGTGCTGTTTTATTGTAATTAGTAGAAACTGTTGGTCTGATGAATCAGATCCACATCTAGACAGATGTAGCGTCTGAAAATGATACATAGGGCCTCCCCATCCAAGGAGCAGCACCAGTGGGTGCTTATGGGACTGCCTTCACATGCAGCTGATTAGCGCCACGACCAATCAGAGCAATGGACAAGTCGACGTATTTAGAGTGGCGGAAACAAGTCAACGGGAGAGTGTGCTGTGTAGAAGAGTAAATTCAAGTAAATTGTAATAATTGTTATAACAGCTCTTTTCAGTTGATTATTATGAGAACCACTCTTTGCACAGTCAGTATTGGTCACGAGCAACTGGGGCTCAAGACTTGAAAGTAAAGAGTTTTTTTTTTTGCCAAACTTACAGGCAGTATGTGAAGCACATCTGTGTTTAGCTGGGAAAAAGTGCAGTAACTACCTCCTCAGAATCAATAGACTGGTGCATTTACATGCTCTACAAGATTTGATCGACTTTCTGTAAGGCTGGTATTGACTTGTTTAGGAAGTCCATTAAATGTGCAGATCTGTTGACTCTTCGGAGTAACAACATCAGAAGTGCGTTTTCATCACATACACTTTCATGCCACAAGAACGGCTTTCTCTGACCCATTAATGTAATTAACCACCATCCTGCTAGTGATCCAAATATTGGCACTTGTAGAGACAAAGTCTTGTGAAGTGTCTTTGTACCTTTACACAAGTTACATTTGACAGTAATGTCCTTTTAATTTTTCTGCCAAAATCAAGATCAAACAACAGGCAGATTTCCAACTAGTGCATGCGAGTGTTTCCATCTCCATCTTTCAAGCCAACTTGCGAGATGCTGTTCTTTGTGCTACAGTGCGTCACACCAGAACTAAGTTAAATTAATACTGCAGTTAATTATTCTTTTGTCGTAACAGGAATGTTATCACTGAAAATCTGGGAGCGGTTGCTGGAAAGTGCAATATTATTACTTTAATATGTTGCTAGCAAGTCGCTACTGCCCAATTCAGACTGTGTCCCAGTCACTGATCTAACACCATTTCATTTACTATTTCTTATTTACATCCGTGTGACATCAGGTTATTTGAGAGAAATCAAATAGGGCAACACATTTTCATTAATCATTTCAATCTGATGAAAATAAATGTTAACTGCATTTGACCAGTCAGTGCATTTGTCACTACTCTCAAGATTGACAAAATGAAAATGTCGGTAGGAAGCCTGTTTGGGAGAACCTTTTTTTTTTTTTTAAATGTAGTACTTTCACTGAAAGTTGTAGTTTAAATTAAAATAATCTTATGCAAGGACATGCTCTCATGAGCAATGCAAGACCTGGATACCTTGAAACAGTTTCTTGCAAAAACACTTTTTTTGTGTACTTTTATTTCTGTGATGGCTGGATTTCATTTTCTCAGCATGTTTAATATTGAATATGTCAACAGCAGTGCTAGATTTATACTCGGTACAAGTTTCACCAAAAGTATACCAAATGTAGTGCCGACCAAAAAAAGTGACTCGTGCATTACTGAAGGATTTGAAGAGCCGTTTACTAAAAGTAGCCAGGAATGGATGGACAGTGAAGGCATTTTACAGCGGAAGGAGGCAGGCTAGGTGCAGGATTGTAAGTTTTGTTTTATCTTTCATCCTAACTGACATGAAGAAGTTTTAAGTGGCTTCTGAGTGTTCTCTTTATTTTAGTTTCATTCATTTTTCTTTCTATATAGTGCACAAAGTTGACTTTTTTTTTTCTTTTTTTGTAGTGACAATATGATGTCAGAGGAGAAACAACGGATAATGTTACTTGAGAGGGTAGGTATATGCACTGCTATCTATGACTTGTGTTTGACCACACAGTATACTCTGCTTTTTTCCCCCTCCGGTGTCTCTGTTCAGTGGATGTAATTTATGTTTCAGACTTTACACATGAAGGAAGAAGAAAACAAGCGCCTCAGTCAAAGACTGGTCAGTCAGTTACCATCATTACTGGCGATGCAGTGGCTGTTCCACTAGGTGGCAGTAGTATCCAAGAATAAAATCCAGACGTACAAGGCTAAGAAAAAAAATGTTTTTGGAAAATGTGTTTTTACAAAGTGATGATTAATATCGAAGGACTATCTGCCTACTATGAGCTGTATATATTTATATATATGTATATCTGTGTATGCAGGGGTCAGATTTAAGCGTTTTGCTGGCAGGAGGCTGAAAATTCTAATAGGAAAACTAACCTGTGTTTTGACTCTGTCCTGGTAGTTTTTAACAGGAATAATGTTGGCTGAATCCATTTCTTTGCAGATGTCTCAAAGCATGTCATCTGTGTCATCACGGCATTCTGACAAAATCGCCATCAGAGAGTAAGTGAATAATAAAATAACACTGGGCCTTACCATATCCCTGCTATTATGATTTTTAGCAATTTATTTATCAGTTGAAAATGACCATAATTATAGTCAGTATAATTATACACATTATTATATAATTACCAATAATGTGTTGTTTGCACTTTGGAAACTCGGTGGCTCATCCCTTTGTTTCTCTGTCCATCTTTTTTGTGTTTCAGTTTTCAGGTAGGCGATTTGGTTCTCATCATACTGGATGAAAGGCATGACAACTACGTGCTGTTCACAGTCGGTCCCACCCTCTATTTCCTCCACTCGGAGTCTCTCACTGCACTGGACCTCAAACCAGGTCAGCTTCACTCCAACCTTTTGAGATCATGATGAGAGCTGTCGAGTTCCACTTAGTAATTTACTAAAGAAAGGAGAAAAACAAATGTGTTTGGGTGGATGTATGTATGAGTGATTTATAAGCTTTGTATTTCTAGATAAATATTTATTCCTGGATTCTTAATCATTCATCAAGTAACATGATTTGTTTTGATGTTAAGCATCAGGGACCTCCAGGCGGCCATGGGTACTTGGAAAAGTAATGGAAAAGGAATATTGCCAGGCAAAAAAGGTACTTCAAAGTTCTAAAATGTTTCTTGCTCATGTTTTTATCAGATAATTAATCAAAACCGGCTTAATATCATGGACATGTGGCTGTGGTAGGGTCTTTTTTTTAGTTTTATTTTCACTAGATTATTAAACTTATATCAGATGAGGTATTTTCTTAGTCATAAAAACAGCTTGAATCTTCTGTCTTTCTTACAAAGCTCTTTGTTCTTTTCTCCACCAGGCCCAGAACAGGTTTAAGGTTCCTTTAGGAACCAAGTTCTACAGAGTGAAAGCTGTTCCATGGAACAGAAAAGTATAATAGCCAAGTAATGCGCTAAAATGTATATTTATATTGTTTAATTTTTGAACATAATATTCACAGCATAATTCATAACTCTGAAATTGAAAGACCTTACAAATGGAAACATTTAGGACTGACATCCTAGTTTGTGTTTCAGTTCAAAATCTCACTTTTGTCACGTTTTTTTTTTGTTTGTTTTGTTTTGTTTTGTTTTTTCTTTTAAACCCAGATTTGTTATTGTGGACCAAATGCTATTAACCTTATTACTAGGGCGTTGCCCTGTACACTGTGGCATTATGCCCTTTGACCTGTTTGTGAAACTGAACAAAATTTGGATGTTAAATATTAGTTCTCATTATGAGCATTTGTCCTTTGTGGAAAATAATGTCAACGTCATTATCAACATAATTGAATAAAAATATACATTTATAATAAATGTTTATGAAGGAATGTTCATGGCATGCATATTGAAATATTTTCTTTGATTTACTTACCAGATAAATGTTGTAGTTGGAAATGTAGTTAATGCCGTTTGTTACTCACAAAGCAGTATGGCCCTCTGTCAATACTGAAATGTACATTATGATTGACTGAAGGAAACAGTCGTCTCTGCAATCCTTGAAATGCACTTTGAAAAACAATGCTTTTGTTGATTTGAAAAGGGAAGTTAATTGAGCTGTAAGAACTACATAAATATATCAGCACAGACTTCTCACTAATAGAATATTGATATGTAGAAAGGAATACATTGTGACTGTGTTTCATTACAGGAAGACATTGTATATTACCCATAAAATCAAATGTAACAATAAAGGACTGTAATGTAAAAGATAAGAGTTTTGAAACAATAAAGGATTGATCCCAAATGTATTCTGCTGTTTTTGTTTTTTTGAAATTTTTTTTTTTGTTAATGACCCATTTTTATATTTTTATTCCATAATTTCATATTTGGGAATATTTTATGTTAAAACATTTAAGCAGTTGTCTTATGTATGTATATATTTATTTTGAAAGACTTGTTGACTTGCATCAAATCTAAGTTCTGTGTTGGTTATTGAAAGGAAAATTCATTTTATTCAAGCTATATAAGAGAAAATGCACACTTTCTGGGCAGTTTAAAACCTATCCTGTATAATGATCCTGTTTATATTTTCAGGGGATTTGCAAGTCACTGTGGAATAGACAATATAGTGTACTCATTTGATTTAGCATTTTTGCTTTTGTGGAAACATAAATGTTGGCACGCTGCTGCAGGAAACAGACTTCAAAAAGGCTTCAAATCGGGGCCCAAGAACGACGCGGCCCTCATGGAGGAGGAAGCCCACCAACATCACTTTCCCAGTTCACAGCGGGGAGCATAGCAGCTCTCCGTCGAGCACTCTCTACCATGTGGGTCTAGGGGTGTTTTAACAATGTTTAGCTCTATTTTCTCCATTTAGCATAAGCCTGTTGTCACATTTGGATGGCTCCTTCATAAATTGATGGTGTGATTTCTACAATTTCGGGACAGGCCTGAATGACAAAATATGCAACACAACATTCGATACCGAGGTGGCTGGCAAGCACCAACCATGTGCACTGGACAGGCTCTTAGTGTAAATGTTTACAACCCCCCACTGAGCTCAGTGCTGCAGGGAGTCACTCCCATCAAGCTGAATGGGATTTAACATTGCCATTTGTAGTCTCTAGCCACTTCCACCATCAAAGCTGCCTTTGACTAGCTGTCTTTTTTTTAAAATTCTCCCTATAACATTTAACTACTAGTCTTCATCAATAAATCATAAATTAGTTGACATTATGTGTATGCATATTTTTCAGTTTTGTCAATTATTGCTTCATGTTTTACTTGTTAAGGAGGGTAGTAAAATTTTATTAAAAATCTAACATAATATTGTTCTAAAAACATATTAAATTGAGAAGGTGAAAATGCCAAAATATAAAAAGTTATGAAAGACTTTTTTAAATTTCAATGGGGATTTTTAAAGACTTAGCAAGAACATCACGATATTCAAGTTCCTTATCACAGTTTTACGTAGATTTAAACGACACGAGGTGGGACGTTTTATTGGAAGAATAGTTGAATTAAACTCTGAAATTAAGTTATCTACTGACCTCAATAAATATAAAATAAATGGCACTATATTAACACTATACTTATAATGAATGAAATCTCTTGCTGAAGCTCTCATTGTCAAGGTTGAAAACCTTTTTATTTACTGTTCCATTTCAGTAATCTACCACAGTGCACTGTGACCTTTATTTCTTGCATCTAATTAGTTTTATTATTTACAACTCACACTGGACTGTCTTTAATTGTCCTTTTCAAACCTTATGCTTTTTAATGCATTTTTTAAAATATATTTTTTAATGCAAAGAACTTTGAATTGTCTTGTGTATGAAATGTGCTATTCAAATAAACTTGCCTTGCAAAAGCTGAACAATTTTTTTTTTAACATTATTTGGAAAGTTAGCCCAGCAATCTTTCCCACAAATGACTAGATCCACAGATCCACAGATTTTTCATAAAAGACTATCTGCCACAAATATACTTAAATAATTGTATCAGCGAAGGCATGTGGAAGCTGCTTTAAAACACAATAAGGCGCAATACAAAGAAACATCAGAATGGCTGCTTTTTGAGTGTCAACATATGCTGAAGGCACTAAATTAAGATTTAGATGAGGAAATGTGAAATATCCAAACGAATGTCACAGAATGTTCACAAAGAAAGTCTTAAAGTCTGAGATCATGCCCTTTGTTAATGATATATTCCGTATTTGAAGATAATACACAAGTTCTGTTGGATTTCCCAATATCTCTGACACTATTCTAGATGGATGGTGCTGCAAATAAACAAGCATTATTTGCTGGATAAATATATGCATGAACTTCAAATGATGGATAAATGAAAATAAATAGGAGAGCCCTAACATAACATTTATATTTTCAAAATCTAAATGGAGCGAGTGTGCTGAAGAAGAGCCAAGAGGCATTAAGGTTGAAACTGCAAACCAAGGAGTAAATCGACTTAATGCCATCACATTTCCACCCTATTCATGCCTAAGAAAAGGGTGAGGGAAAGAGATTAGGTTATATATCTGCTGTCAGGGACTGAAGAGACCAAGTAGAGAACTTCACCTAAACAGAATGATGATCAAACAGACATGCTTTAACAGACATGCTTCATAATCTCATCCGTTATTGTCCCCTCTCTGCCTTGACTGCAGGTTCAGTTGCGAATCTGAGACAGGGGCAGATTAAATGTGTGATGAAATGTCTGAGAAATATGTGAGAATGTGCAATATAAGGACGCTTGATTTTCTACCCACATGACGAACATAATCACTATTAGTAACACATATCTACATAAATATGATAATTCAGAATTTAAACACATTCATTGGGTTCATATTGGAAATCAGAACCATCTGATGGCATAGTTTTATGGATAATTAGCGCCACAGAGATAATGCAGCATATGAAAGGAAAGCTTTGAGGCTTCTCCACTCACTGGAAAGAGAGTGCGTAGGTTTAGTTGTGCATCTGAGCAGTACCCAACAGGCAAATATGTGGAAAGTTTGGTGACAAGCATCCAGGCGTGTGGTTAACAAGATTGCATCTGGTGAGCAGAAAGTGGAGGATATAGCTTTACTACATATTTAAAGGGTAAATTATTTTCACATTAAGTTCAATGGCGTCAGTAATCCCTCCAAATATAGACAGAAGTATTTCATTTTCAGTAGAAAATAATTATTCAAATACCCTATAGTGCAAATCCCCTTAATTTAGTGCATGACACAGTTTTTGATTTTCTTACCACATAACAAAAAAAACCTAAGAATCCAGCAAACATTAAATTCTGTTGTTTTATTTTCGTAATCTGGCTGCTTACTGACAAGAAAATAATCAATACAAATAGTTCTGAAGTGTCTGAAAATAGACAGGCGATTTAAGCTGTAACTAACAGCCATGCATTTTCCAGCTGCAGTGCAGTGTTGAGGAAATGACACCAGCTTTGATGGGCTGTATAGCTTTTGAGATGAGCCTCTTTATGCTGCTTGCAGTTCCATTATGGCTTTGTTCGAAAGCTTGTTTACCTGCTGATAACATACACTGGTGGATTCAGGAGCACCGATCCAAAATCTGCTGCCAAAGTCACTCAAGTCTCATTGTGCTGCAGGAGGGGAAGAATGAAATGTTTATGCAGAGGGGAATGCAAATGCTAAATGTGAAATCAAACTATGGGACCAATAAGGGATCAGAATAACTTTGCCAGGTTTTATTTTTAGCCCAGTTGCAATGCTAGTTTTGTGAAACACTCTTCACTTTAGCCTCTGTGCATCTGTGCTTAGGTTTGACTTCGTGATTGAAATGCTGTTCCTGTTTTTAACGGAACTGCTAAAACTGGATGTGATTATTTCTTTAAAAAAAAAAAAGAGGTTAAACAGAACAATCTTCCATCGTGCTACACATGACTTGGAATAAACAAAAAAAGGTTCAACCTGACTAAAGACGGACAGAATACGGTGCTTCTCATCTGTGATCATACTCGGTATCAAATTGCCGGCAGATCAAAACTTATCCTTGTACATCACTTAAAAAAAAAATGTTGGATTTCACTGTTAGAAAAGCTATGGTCTCAGGTCAAAGGAATAGCCCCTTGGTTTGCATATTAAAGAGGATTTGCTAGACCCCTGTTAGCCATGCATCCCCACGCAGGCAGGATCTCCAGGGGGCCAGCAGGGCCCCACAGACGGGCAACTATGGGGCCAGGTGACCCTGTCTCTGAGGTTAGCAGGAAACACTAAAGAGGGATGGGCAGGGAGCTGAGGAGCCACTGAGTGCGAGTGTGCAAGGCTGGTGATGGCAGCTGTCAATGGTTTGGAAGGAGAAGCAGACAGATTGTGCGTTCTGTTGGTGCAGCCAGTTCGCCACCTGGCAGGCTTTTCCTTGTTAGAACTTCTTGCTGTTTCTGTTCTCATCAGAGAAATGCTTTTCCTCTTATCCTCCATGTTCAGGGGAAGTTAAATTTGTTAGACTGTTCAAAGATGTTTAATTACAGTGTTTAAAGTATATTCTGTACATTATGCAGAGTGCATTGAACCGTTTCGGCTGCTTCTTTCAATAATCAAAAATTAGCCAAAAGGTTATATTTATAAACCAAACCTTTCTTTGTGTGATGAACTAGTTTACATGATTAACATAAATTGAATTTACCACATACAGAAATAGAATGCATGAAGCATGCCTTCTTAGTGCTGACCTGAGATTACATTATTCATCAGTTCTTCAAGAATGCGAGTGTGTTTGAAGGTTTTTTTTTCCCCTCTAAAAAATAATCTGTAACTTTCAAATCCCATCACAGCCATAAATACTGCTCCGTGTTGTTTAGTTGTCAAGAAAAAATGCAGTAGGAAAGCATAAACAGCTTAAAAGTACATTTAAAATCACATTTGGCAGTCAGTCCTTGTTCCAACAGGATTAAAAGAAGTCTTTCATTTGATATAAATATATGCAAAGAGAGTGGTGTGGTGATCTGTGTGCCAGAGGTGGCGCTTTACTCTGGATATTCTGGCTTGGGTCTGTAAGGGACATAAATTAACATCAATTAACACATGCATGCAATAAGAAAATAATTAATTCGAGTTATCAGTCACCTCTTCCATTCCAGGAATCTGATTGACAAGATAAAGTAATGTGCAAACTGCTTTTCAAAGCTAACAGCCTGGAGCACCCCTCCTATTAGTTAGTCATTCCCTCAGTATCACACCCGGAATCTGTCATTTCACAATTTTCTCCTATAATGCATATGTGCCACTCTCACCACTCCACTACAGCAACTGCCATCTAACAAGTTGACACAGAGAATGATACAATTCACGTCCAGTATTCAGTTCCATATACAGCAAGCATCTGAGGCAGACGGGTCAAGAATATGGTACATTCTGTTCTCTCTCAAAATTGCTTTTGCAAGACTCTTGAGGAGCTAGATGAAGCTCCTGTGATATCCTTCAAACACCTAAAAGTGGCCTTTAGGATGTTAAAGCCGTTGCGGGTTAAAGTATGCCGGATTGTAATTGTGAACTTATACTTTCGACAATTCATGTTGGTCTAATTTTCTGAAATTCTAACTTTAAAACCAATTTAAAATTTTTATGTTACCTTATTTAAAACAGGAAGTAACTAGTAGCTTATGCAACCACAAAGCACATAGAAAGCTCACATGTGCAATATTCACATACAGCACATACATCATGGTAAAAAGAGGAAGCTCGGAGGCTTTAGACGGTGTCTCAGTATATATTTTATTTTTTTAAAAATGGTTTGAAATCTGTTGTCTATTAAACAAAATCAAACATTTTTTTCCAGTTGCCAGCAGATAAAATGAACAATACCCTCTAAAGACAGTGTAAAGGCAAAAAGATGAACTCATAAACAAAATTTCCTTAAGACTGACTGTTGTCCATCAATACTATTTCAGTTAAATGAAATCACTTATAAGATAATCATGAGCACATGTTTATCACATCACCAGTATGCTCTAGCTTAGGAGACAATATATGGTACTTGTTTGTTGGAAGGTTGTTGGTTGGATACCTGAATTCTCCGATGTCCTTGGGCAAGGCACTGAACCCCAATTTGCCTCCATGTGTTAAGAGTGTGCGAGTGTGTGTATATGAGAGAAAAAAAATCACTGCAGAGGCTAAAAAGATCTATAGATGTGTAGGAAAATGAGGGAATATGGTTAGTACTGTTTATGGGTAGTGTGCTTTGAGATTACAAAAGTACAATTTTTATTAAGTAATAGTAAAGTGCAACATCCTTTATGGCCATAAATTACACTGAT
>JAOWBL010000009.1:12976637-13007872 GCA_028564865.1 Zenarchopterus dispar | reverse complement strand
GACAGACAGACAGACAGACAGACAGACAGATAGATAGATAGATAGATAGATAGATAGATAGATAGATAGATAGATAATTTTTATTATTATTCTTAGTGCCTCCAGAAATTGGGATTGCATCCAGTACTTTAGGTTGGTAAAGTAGTGCAGCGTAGTAATGGAGCTTTTTTGTTTGTTTGTTTGTTTAACAGGTGACAGATATGATGCTTCAGGATCAGAATTACCCGGATTGGGGAAAAGCTGCCAGACGGTTCTGGAAACAAGGCAACAACAGGATTATCCTCTTCTGGTATGTCTGACATAAAACATTTGTGAGACCATATTCATCTTTGGCCCCACGAACATGCAATTTCAGGACAATTTCTCCTCCTGCAGCAGCTGCATTTTATATATAAATAAATATGCCATGGAGATCTGCAAAATTGTGTGTTTCAGCTTGCATGTACGTGAGCCCGTTTTGTGGCCTCCCACCCGTTTTACGGCTACATGCGGTCGATAGCTGTGTTAATCTTTCCTCACTCAGTGTCAGCACCTTTAATTAGAGGAGCAGGGGGAAAATCAATGGACACAGCAAGGTCGTGGGGCGCGCCACAGCCCTGCCTTTTACTTACTCATGCCACAAGCTGTGACCCTGAAATAGCTGCTAAACAAACACCGCAAACCGTGTCTGACACACCCCTTTTTCAACATACAAGTGGTTCCATCCCCCATTAAGATGTCTTGGCTCCATCGTGGGCCGTGGCACAGTCCCACAGGCGTTCGTTCGCCAGTCTGTCAGATGTCATGACGTAACTGTCAATCATATATGACATGTGAAAATCTTCTTCAGATGTTTATTCTGGGGTCACAGTGAGAAGCAAAGGACAAGTGAAGAAGCCAAACCAGTCTGACATGTGTTTGATATGCACACACACAGAGTTAAAGACAAAGACGTCTCAAACTTAAGCGACTTTGGCCGCGGAGTTTAACAATTCCTTGCATGGAATTGATTCTCCTGCGATTAAAATTCAAGCAGACAAATTGTTCTGTGACTTTTCTGCAGCCCTTCATTTTATTGATGGATACCCCGACTCTTGCTGTCATAATCAATTCCAGATTTGATGAGCCGTGGTTTGAAATTCAGATTTTTCAAAGGTGACTGATGAATGTGCCGCTGGATATCACTCGTCAATACGTGCTGAAAGGCCACAGAAAATTAGTCTGAAAACTTGGCCACGACCAGGAAAAGAATCCTGCTGTTCAAAAAAAAAAAAAAAAAACTATATCCCAAACTGTTGAAACGGGATAAGAGCTGGCAGCCACTGATGTGTGGTGTAAGAATGCACACAGCAGCACAGTAATCGCTGGGTGACATTGAGACAAAATACACAGCAGAAAATAATACTAAGTCGCTGCGCCACTCCTCACATGGGAGAAAATGTTTTTCAGCAAACAATGAATATAGAATTAGAGTGGCGCGGCTACAACGGTATGAAATCCAGCGATCACTGCGAGCGGTTTTGTTTTAAGTATGTAAAATACATGAAAATATGTGTGCAATAGAGTTTTGATTTACACTGTCTCTCCGTGTACCAGACAGATACATTTTATGCACATTTATCTTCCAGGAAGGTTTTCCTACTGCCATTTTTCAAAATTAAGACAAAAAAGACATTGTTTTCTCTCTTTTACAATGTCTAAAGGTAGACTGGTCAAAGTCAAAGTCAGCTTTACAGTCAATGCTGACATTTGGGGCAGTCATATGGAGAAATTGGAAAGTTGTTTCTCTCCTTTCTGCTGTCAAGGAGAAAAAACAAGAATAAATAAAAATAAATGGATAGGTTAAAAGATTACATGAGAAATAAGAAGCAAATAACGTGCTGATTTTTTTTCCTTGTAGTTCTGGATAGCTTGTTTTCAAAGACATATGATGTCATTTATGGATTTTTCCTTCCGGTTGCTCTTCTCCACTTCCTTTTCCATCCCATCCCCTTCATCTTTTTCCTCTATCCTTCCCTTCTCCTTACTTGCTCTCATCCTTCCTCTCTTTACACCTTAATCCCCCCGCCCCCTTCTCCCACAGGTCAGTCCTCATCTCTCTGACCTCTGTGGTGGTTCTGGTCATCAGCACCGACTGGATCAGCTGGGACAACCTGAACCGGGGCTTTCTGCCCAGCGACGAGGTCTCCAGAGCCTTCCTCGCCTCCTTCATCTTGGTCTTCGACCTTCTCATTGTCATGCAGGTAGACCGCTCCCCTGTGGCCAATTAAAAAAATGGAGCTGGGACATCTCTTGGCTCAGCCTACTCCCCGTCTTGCCAGTTCCCCATTCCCTCTATTCATCAGCGGGGCACTGCGACACATAGCAGCGAGCAGGGTGTTTGATCATCCTGAGTTGGCACAGACCATAAATGCACATGCACACATTTTGTCTTTCTCTTATCTTCCAGTCCTTCTATCCCTCTTTTCTCACACCTAAGCCATGAACCCCTCCACCCCCACCCCCACTCCATTCCTTTCCTGGTTTATATATCTTAATTATGACCAAGCAGATTTAAGTTTCTCTCTCACGTCCTTCAGTGTCCTCCACCTCACAGGGGAGTGAGTGTACCACAATAAAGTCTGCATCCCTGGCTCGTGAACGTCTGGACAAATCCAAAACCAAAACTAGAATAGCCTCAAGCAGCATTTGAGGTCCAAGCAGATCTGTAAAGAGTTGAATGGCTTCAACAATGATCCCCACGGAGGAACTTCTACCACACTTGGCAGACATCAGAAGAATGTTGACTGATCAATTGAGTTTCTTAGATTTGAACTGTGCAGATCAGAAAATATTGTTCACTGAGAGTTTAAGTGCCACTTCTTTAACTGTCATGGGCCCATAACTTCGAATCTGTTTAAAAAATAGTTCTTTTGATCACTTTTATTCAATAGTGTCTAGACATGATGTGCATCAAATTTTATTATTGTTAGAAGTGCCGCAAAAGAATTTGCTTTCCCATGCTTTTTGTAAAATTGTAACAAAGAAACTGAGGAAACAGAAATGTTGTTACAAAGCCATTTGAGTTGCAAAAATATTTGAATCAGAGGACGTAATAGTTTTCCACATTCCATTATCAACAAACCAATAAAGATTCACAAATGTTTGAATTTGTAAAGGTTGTCCTTTGAAATGTAGTCAGACATTTAGCTGGAAGTAAATATTGTGAGAAGACTTCATTTATCTGCACTGTTCAGCAGTTTAAAGATTGCCTTGAGCAGGCCTTGCATGAGCATACCAAATTTCAGGTTTTTAACACAATTGGTTCATGATATATTGACATGTGACTTGTAGCACTCCCTTTGGACAAAATTTGATGTGCTTAGATGCATGATACAGGCCAAAGAGTATTTTTGGGCTGCGCCCACAGGTTAGACTTGACTCTGCAATAAATTGCACAGTAAAACTTTTTGGCAAATTTTCATCATTCATTTTTATTCTGGTATTTGAAAGAAATCCAGAGGAAAAGGCAGTTTTATCCTAGCCCTTATTGTATGCGAGATATGACATAAAATATGTCTTCTTATTATAGTGCCATCTAGAGGTCTGCTAAAGTAGTTGCAACTTCCATGGGTTTGTCCGTGGTCCTGTTCATACACACACACGAATATCTATCTATCTATCTATCTATCTATCTATCTATCTATCTACACACACACCGAGACAGACAGAAAAAAATAGAGAGATATGTTTGTATAGTTTTTTTCTGCCCATAAATACTTTTAGAGCATAATAAATATTTATCTTAACCGTAATAACAGTCCTTATAAAACCAACAGGGTTTCAGCAGTTTTGTTGTTTGGACCAAATAGCCGTGTACACTCAAGGAAAAGTGTAGTAAAAGGGTATTTATGCCACCAGCTGTGAGCTTGAGCCAATTGGCAGTTATTTTGTTTAATTTTGCCTTATAAGTGTGTATTAGAACACAGACTGCAAGATCAGTATTAGGCATCCCCTGAATACATGTTCCTACTCTGTTTATCATCCTAATTACAAAGAGCAAGCGGTTTCATGGGAGAACTCCTTCAAGTGTTACAAATACACCACTCCTCAGGTCACCATTAGAAATCCCATGGCAATAAGTATTAGAGCAGCTGTACCACTAATTGTGACTTCCTGGATGTGTTTGCTCTAACAAGTCATTATTCTCAGAAGGGGCTCTGGTGCCCTGATTGCTAATTACTTCACAGTGTGGTGGTTTTCACAATAATTTACCAAATTATTGTGATTATGTAGATGTATAGAAATAGCTCGGCTTATACACTTACATGCTCACAGGCATTTCCTCACAAAGGTGCTTGTGTCTTGCTGAGGCCAGCGCTTTCGGCTTCCAGTTTCCAGACATGTAGTTCCCATTTGGACAACCTGTGTCAGCCCCTCCTCATTGTTCTTGGACCCCTGTAGCATGGCAGTATATAATTTCCCACTCATAAGGATTTGTTTACGACAGCCCGCTCTCTTTTTCTGCACAGTGTTCAGCAAGCACCTTTACTCAAGTTATTTACGAGATGAGCCAGTGTGCACCGGTGGCTGTCACTGTGGTCCACCAGTCAATAAAAATTCATTTGCCACAGCCCCCCCCCCAACAGCTTCATTCAGCTGATCTCACATCTCCATGAGAAAAGATGAGTGGAGGCGTTCTCAAGCTAATTAATAGCCCAGTTAATGACCACTCTCAATTTGCCTCCAAGCAGGGTTTTACTTCTTTAATCTAACGATTGGCTTTTATCAGCTGAATGTCAGACTCTTTTGTCCTTTTTGGTGGAAGCATATACACATTTACATATGTGAAGGATATGGATACATCATGCCAGGGTACCTTTGTAGACTCATTAATTTGTGGGAGGAAGGTTTTATTGGCATGCCTGCTTCACTATGGCAACAAACAATGAAGGTACAGAACACAAATAAATGAATACTTAAAGAGTGTTCAAGGGCCTGTCATTTAGTTGTTATGTTGTTAAAAGATATCAACACAAAACACTCTGGATTACATGTATGATGATAGGACTCGGACACACAGCCTATACAAGGAAAAACAGTGCTAATATGAAATAATATGGCGTTTTAATGCAGTAGGAAGGATTTTTTTTTCTCTTTTTTTGCACTTTGTCTCCCCCTACAGGCAATGGAGGTTCAACCACATTTACGACACTTTAAATTTACTTTTGTTTGGTCTTTCGCTTGATGACACTCATTTTTTTAAATTTCGTAATTACTTTCTTAAATTAGTCGTCCCTGCCTCTTTCAAGTCAAAACCACAATTTGAAATCATGGAACTAGTAAACTGTAAAGACTGCAATTATACAGAAATTTATGCAGCATTTCTAGCCCAGGTTTAATGCATAGCTGCACACTGGTTTTAAAAAGGTTCTGATGCATTACTTGTCATGTCCACCAAGAAAAAAAAGTCATTCTCCTTGTGGCTGTTTGTAATTTATTACAGTTAAAATTATAATTTAACAGTGATATTCAGAGATATAGCCACTGATTTAAGTAAAAGTTCATGGAACATCAGTCCCAAAAAGTGCAGGACCTCTGCTCAATGGAAGGTTCTTGGATTTATAAAAGGAGTACCTCACAAATGTGCAAAATGTGATTGTTGCCAGGATGAGAGGCAACACGACCAACCATTATCAATATTTAAAGAGGTACCACAGCCTGCTCTACAACTAATGCAGAAAAACGGGAAAAAACAACTGGTGCCCTTAAATGCCATATTTTCTTGTTTACTTCACAAGTCTGTGCAGTAATGCTCGAGCACATGCTAGAAATCTAATACAGGGTGAATATTGCTTTTGAGCTTCAGAACTGCAGACCACGCGCTATCACAGTTGCCTGTTTGTCAGAAAAATTGCAATTAGAGCTTTCATTGCAGTAAAGGCTAACACAGACTAGAGAGTGTAGTGAGCCTGGTGAAAGATTTTCTCCCAGAATCAATTATTATAACCTCTGCAGAGCCATAATCCTGCAAGGAAAGGCAGAAAAAGTGACCAGACCCAAAAAAAAATTGTTGCTGGAATTTGGTAGAACATTTGCTGGGGAATTTTTTTCTTACTAATTGCATGCATAGCAAATTTGTGCTGGATTTATATCACAGATGTCCTCCACAATTACTACAAATGATCTCAAGTCCGCAGGTAATACTAGTCCTGTGTGAATAGGGCATAAGACTGTTAACATATGTTTTTAGTACGAAAATACCTGTCGAGTAATTGTCAAAGTAGAGGCTAAAGAAAAAAACATAAGAAAATTTCAAACTAATGCATATGGCCGGTTGGTGGCTGGAAACACATGACATAACATGTTAATTAGCTGTGAGTCAGGTGACGTTCATGCTAATTAGACATGTGGTGCTCACATCACACTTTATTAGACCTCACCCACATAGAAAGGACATTTTTAAAGCTTTACTCTGTTGCAAAGTGGAACGGTTAATTACAAACGTCTTCAGTACCAGATTGACTTTTGACTGCATGCTTTTAAACCATTTCAGAAAATATTTTTCTTCCTGTGTTTTCTAATTGATGAATCATGTTGTTCTCATTATGAACAGTGACAGCTTTTCTATGAAAGCCACCAGTCACTTAACCACATACTTGAGGAAGGAACAAAAAAAGAGCCAAGTGACACCACAGGGCATAGGCAGCTTCTAAATGTCAGTTTGGACTTCGTGTTGATGTATTTTGACATGTTGAAGTCCCACTGCACACGGCTACACTCAGCGAGCCTGTAAACACAGTGTGATCTACAGTCGACTGCTGCCGACACCATGTTTGACCTCCAGTCAGTGTGTGAAGAGATTCCACAGAGACTTAATATCAGCTAATACAAGGGACTTCAGCCGAGTGTGGAGCATTCAATAAAGCGTGCCACACTGCTGGCATTTGTCATCGTCTGGGTGTCATTTAAATGTGTTCTTACTGCTTCAGCGGAGGCTGACGTCATCACCCTTTGTTTTTGTTTGTTTCTTTGTTTGTTTGCTTCCAGGACTGGGAGTTCCCTCACTTCATGGGTGACCTGGATATGAACCTCCCTGGGATGTCAACGACACATGTGAAGGTCAAGCTGCCTGTCTGCAAGCGCATCTTTAAAGAAGAGTACCACATTCACATCACAGGTAGGCTGTAAAACAACAGGGTCATCTCATTGTTTTACGAGGGCCGCCTCCATCTTTCCCAAGCAGCTGCGTGCACCCTGCAGTCATAAACTTATTAAGCAGCAGGGGACAAAAAAAATCAAAACGTCCATGAGGGAGACATAACTTTGTCCTATTTTTTTCTTTCTTTTAATGAATTGAGTCTACAAAAACGTGTCGAGGCTGCTCTAGTTTTCGCCTCTTTTCACTGGGAAGGGTTTGGTGTCTAAAACCCACAACGACCACGTGGCCGGGTTTCCTCCTCGCCTTCCTCCGTGTCGCCTCTCACGTCTTCCCTGGCGTGCACGCGGCCGCTTACAGGTACAGAGGGACGTGAAAGCCAATGGTCCTGAGCTAAATGTTAAGCTGTTCGAACGCTCCGTGGTTTTGCGAGAGGTTGTTAACCCTAATGCGTCGCGTATCCATTAAGCGTGATGGAAGTGGCTACTGCGCAACGTGATTGGTTTAACTAAAGGCTTATTAACATCGTGTTTTGGGGCGGAGGAGGGGAGCGGTGCCGTGTATACCTGGGGAGAGCCCTGCCTGCTATCAATCAACGCAGGGACATGGCTGTCTCGTTGTAATATAGTGATCTCGTTAGGAGATGCTGCAGAGAAGATAGCTCTTAGAAATGTGTCCCAGTGCATGAGGTGGATGCAAAGCACAAGGGACTCCTGATAAATGAGCACGACGGCGTATGTGTCTGTGGAAACTTGCCCTCTGAATCTTGTTTGGAGGAGACTGGCATTAATCAATCATTACGTCTGTTTAATTATCCGTAAAGCATTGTTAATTGTCGTAACACTCATCCGAGCTGCGTGTCTTGTTGCAGGTAAGTGGTTCAACTACGGCATCATCTTCCTCGTGCTGATTCTGGACCTGAACATGTGGAAGAACCAGATCTTTTACAAGCCCTACGAATACGGTCAGTACGTCGGGCCCGGCGAGAAGATCTACACGGTGGAGGAACCCGAAACGCTCGGGGACTTCAACCACAGCACGCTCACCTACGAGTGGCGCTCCACCAACGTGGATCCCAGCACCAACTTGACCTACGTGGAGCGGGACATGTTCCTCCACAGCCGCTACGTCGGGGCCAGCCTGGACGTCAAGTGCCTGGCCTTTATCCCGAGCCTGGGGGCCTTCGTCCTCTTCGGCTTCTTCATCTGGCTGTTTGGGCGCTTTCAGGACAGCGAGACGTTCACGGAAAACCAAGACAAGACGTACGAGAGGATCAAAAGGAAGTCGCCGTCCGAGTACAGCAAGGAGATGGGCGTGACGCCGGAGGAGAGCCACGTGACGATGAGCGAAAGCCTGAAACGCTCGGGAACGCCGATGCTGCTGTCGGTGGATGGGCCTCACTTTGGAGCGACTCCCTCCACGAACTCGACCATTTCCATGGAGACCCAGGAAACGCATCCGAGCATAATGATTGACATCGCGGTGGAGGATGAACCGGCGGTCTCGTTTGATGTCCACAGACTCTCCCCGTGACTGTCTGAACTCCTGAAAGGTTGATGTGTACAACAGGAAATGGGCTGGAACCAAGGTGATCGGCGAGCGCGGACGTAGTTCGTCCATACTGCTCGATCTCACGTATACAACAACAACAACAAGCAAAGGATGATGCCAACGAGCCGATGTGCACATGTTTTGGCAGGAAAACCTTTGCAGAAGTCTGCAACGGCAAAGAAGCGTGGAACTAGAAGGCAACCCCTTAACTAACATGGTGCTGGCTTGGATCATGCATTTTCATTCATTCGTAACTATTTGGTGCCTATAATTAGAAGAGTGTTTCTACAGCAGATTTTATTATTCAGAGCAGTCTTACACCTACACTTGTGCCTTGATATTTCATATATTTATATCCAGATAATCCCATATTCTTATAGCCTTTACTGCTATTGGCAACAGCGTGGAAGATCTCCTAATTATGGTACATTAATGTCAGTTGTATGTTTTCAGATCAGGCATACATACCTTACCTCATTTTGCCATTTCAGTTTATCCTTCTGTGATGTCGCTCTCAATCTCTTAAAATATACATCTCTTGGTGAAATGACTTGATTATCGGCGTCAATGTACGCCGGTGACCTTTTCATATCCCCTCACTTGATATCAGTTTCACACGTAATAAATGCAATCAGTTGAAATGAAACTGCAAACCAACAAGCTGCCTCATGATTGCTGATGCAGTTGCTGCTCCTACGCCAAATGGCTTCAGACTCAAAGAGTTCTTTTTTTTTTTTTTCCTTTGCATTAACATGCTTTTGAGGTGGAGGGATGGGCTCTTTTCCAAAGCTCAGGGCTTCTTTATGTTGAAATAATCCTTGAAGGTTTTGGAGGCACTTTTGCAGGTATGAGCATGAAAAATGTTTAGTTGGCACATTACACGTCTGTTAAATTCATCCAAACACAGCCGAAAGCTGTAGCATTTAACTTCATACTTCCTTTCAAAGTGACTTTTTCTCTATTTTCTTGTGCTACAGTTTCCTTTGAAAAGATATCTGTAGGTTTTGATCCAAAATAGTTTGCTCTGAGGATTCTCTCTTTCCTTTGAAGTATCGGCTACATTTTTACAGTGTTACCGACTTTTTTCATTTACATTTGTCAACATTTCAGCTGGATTGAATAACAGTATTTTTGCATACATTTGTGACCAAAGATGCCAGATAATGCAGTATAATGGACATGCATAAATACGTGTGCTTCTTCATCTGTTTGCATTAATGTTAAAATGCACTGAAGTTTACGACCGAGTCCTCGGAAAGGATTGCGTCACACCTAAGTCCAGACAGCAAGGACATGGTTTCTCTTCAAAGTTAAGTGCTTTGTTTACTAATGAAACATGCATCAAAGTCACATGACTAAATGCCAGTATGGAGTGTGCTACCAGAAATATATTAAAGCCGTTTTTCTGTTTAAATGTATTAATTCTTCTATTGATAAATAGGCAGATTTTTAGATTCACCCAATTACATTTTTTTGCATAAAAGCATTCCAATTAAAGTAATAAATAATGAAAGGAATACTTACAGTGGACATCAGATGACAATTTCCAGCCATTCATGTCTTACTGAGGATACGGCTACATTAGCTTTGCACCAGTTTGTAATAACTTTACGACATTTAAAAATATCATGAGTATTGTAAATGAGATGATGCTTTCTTCAGTGATTTTTTTGTTTGTATTTTTCTCTGAATGTCTGTAAGATCTTAAGTGTCTTCTGATTGGATGAATTTCTGTAACTTTTTTTCTTTTTTTTTTTGAGTTGTGAGTGTTCCTTGTGAATGTCCTGACCAGCTTGTTCCTGGTCAGGACTGGTGAGACCGATCTCCAAACCAAGCTACGATAGACAAAACTTTGACAGATTACTTATTTTCAACATGTCTAGCCATATGTATTCAATCAGGGGAACCTGCAACATTAAAGATTAGACAATGGCTACGCAGCAAGTGCTAATCAGTTAAATTGTACCTGTGGGCAGGACTTGGCTTGCTTATGTATTAAGCAGGGAGAAATTTGAAAAATACTTAGAGGAAATTTGATAGGTCATTTATGTTATGACAAAAAGCAGGTCAGAAATATTCCCTGTCAGTCATTATTGCAATGCTGCTTTCTGGGATTGGTGTTCATGTACGATGAGGATGTGTAGTTTAATGAAACTTTATACTGGTGGCACAGTCCATACTGGAGCTCGTATGTGGTGAGGATGTGATCTCCATTTGCATCTGTAAAAGCTATTTTAAAGTCACTCAATTTAGCAATACCACCTCTGACCAGATGGGGCGTCAAATAGAGCCGCTGTGGTGAGGAGTCTTGGCCTGAATCATGAACTTTCTTATGATGTGCTGCTCCCGTGTGGTCACAAGTGGCATTACTACATAGAGTGGCTTTAAACCGGATGTTCAGCGTGTTGTGTGCAGAGGCCTGTAAAGTATATAGGCGTTTAAGATGTTTGTTTTCCAAAAGCTAGTTCTGTGGAGAGGTGAGTTTATTTAGCATATCTGCTTTGCAGCTCATTATCCTCAGTTGAAAGATCAGATATTAGTGTTTCACCAAATTGCTGAAACGAGACTCTCCAGACATAAGCGGGCTGAAAGATATTTATATTTAAGCCATTCTGCTCACCTTTGTTGTTTGTGCTTTTTTTTACAGTGTTGCAAAACAGATGCTTACAATCCTCGCTGTTATTTTCTTTTAAAAATGAGGAAATTGTTCCGTGATTGTGAAGCGTACTGTATGTCTGTTGGACCTTATGCTATCAATAAACGAACACATTTACCATACTGTATATTTTGACTGTTTTTTTCCCCCCCATTCTTATTCTTTTCAATAATCCTTTATGTGAAGCTTTTCTTGGCGAGGTTCCTGACCTCATTAGGTAATTCCCATTGAGAAAAGAGAAAAGTTCTGGTTTACTTATTTCCTATATGCTCGGGTAGGAGTTGCCAAGCAACAGCACAGGTCAAGCTTCTTGCAGCTGCTGACCCAATTAATGTGTGCGGCATGAGAAATGATGACACTGTCTCTTCACAAGGACACTTGAATATGTAGCCTGCATAAAAGACATCCAGCTCTAGGCCTTTTTGATTGATGCCAGTAAGGGGGGGAAAAAAAGAAAAAAAAATCAATATATTGTTCTTTGTTCCCCTAGTGGGATTTGTTTCTGAGCAAGTCTGTGTGTAAATAAGTTATAAAATTGAAACAAAAGTAAGAAAAAAGGTAAGTTGCTGCAGACAAAAATGTTTTGGACCTCTTCATGTAGTGGAAAGAAAAACCTAAAGCATCAAGTCAAATAATTAGCTGAGAAAGAAACAAAGCAAACAAACAAAAAACTCTTCCTACAGCAGAGAATTATGGCTTTTTTTCCACTTAAGAATGCTTACAAATAATATTGCTTAACTCTTGATAAGAATTCCATTATTTAAAATTGAATTTGACAATTGATTGAACTTTTCCACTTGGAATACACACCAAACTGTTAGTCGGTGTGTTTTCTGTTAACTTTGAACTTTTTTAACTTTGAAAATCTGCTTAATGGAAATGTCAGTTTTTGCAACACCTAACTATATATCCCAAAACAGTTTTTAAATTTGCACGAAGTCGCTTTCCTGACAATGTGAAAAAGGGATAAATTGATTCACATATGATGGCAGCTACAGTTAACATCCCAAAAAGATTTTTTTTTTTTGTAAAAAGTGGCTCTATTGGGCATGATGGCGCTGGCATAACCAGAGGAGTTATTGCTTCACAAAACTTATAAAGTTGTTCAAGTCATCCTAAAATTTTGAATTCACTGCTCCTTGGTGAAATTGTGGACAAAAACCTTGCAGAAATCTCAGAGGCATCGTCAGTTCTATGTACAGGGGCTTGCCTTCTGATAATTCACTGCTTTGAGTAAAAATAACAGCCCCTGAAGTGGTTTAAAAAATCAAAGTTCTTCTGAATTGAATGGGCTTAGGACACTTATTACCATTATATTTGGGCAGGCTTATCTTGACCGGAGAGTTTAAGAGTTTGATGAAAACAGTCATTTGCAGTTTTCTGCCAAAACTGTGACATGGTGAATGTTTAGATAGAAATTTGATGTAAATAGGCTGATAGTATTCCTTGAAGGAACCTTTAATTAGTAAATATAGCCTCTAAAGCCACTTCTATGCTGCACAATTTTCTGCCTGGTTTGCCAGTTAAATCTCTAGTGGGATATCTGGCATGCCAGATATTTGGAGCTGCTGCGCAGCTCCCCATTACAGCGACAGCTCATGAAGGTGCAACACTCGTGATCAAGCAGCCACATCCTTGTAATATCCAAATAATCAGACAAACACCCGGGTTCTTTCACCTCTTACTGTCTTTTCAAATAACTTATGTTTCGGCTTATTGTTAACAAAATGTGGTTTGGAAACCAGTTTGTATGAGCCCCAGTCTTCCATCAGTCACCTAGTGTGAACACCACAACAACTTCAAGAGTCTTGCTTACAATTCAGCAAGTTGTGTATTTCCAACAGTGCAACCACTGAGCAGTGGTTGATGTTTTAGACTTTAAAAGAGGCCTTGTTACTGCTCATGTTGACTTTCCTGTAGCTGAAGAGCTGTTAAATGTTAAACTATCAAGTCATATGAGACGAATGTTGTTGGCTCCAATAGAACATGAAGTCTACACGTCACAATTTCTTTTTGATATGGTATACAGGGAAATTTGTATTTTTGACTTACAATAAACATTTCATTTCAGTTAAAAGATTTACAAAGATGAGCTTTATTTTAAATCTTCTTTTGAGCTTTATTATTCCTTTTAAAACAAAAACGACAGTACATAATAATTTCAATTATGTGTTTCAGGAATTAGTAAATTATATTAGATTAAACTAAACGCAATTAAACTACTCTGAGGAATATAAACTCTTTTTGTAGTATATCAGAACAGGTTCGCTGTTCAAAGATCACAAAGTTTAATGTGTAAAACTACAAACCATTAATATTTAAAATTATTTTGCAGATCATTACAAACAAACAAAAAAGTAATACTTACATTTTTGATTGTCATTGATACAGATGTGTACCTGATGTGCAGCATGAGGGAAGACTTTATATAAAACAGAAAACTCTATTTCATGGGGCTGCTAATATAGGACAAACAATGTTTTCCATGTCAAAAGATTGATAAATGTATCATTTCATAGCAGATGAAACAGTGAAAGCTGTTTACAGTTTGTGATATTCAGTCATGCCAAGGTTTAATATTTTCACTGAGAAAACAGTTTTTAAGCCGGGTTTAATCTCTGCACTGTTTCATCATCAGTAACGTCTTGCTGACGTCTGTTTTTTACATCCACAACATTGAATCCCGTCTTGCCACACGCTGTAAATGTTGTCTAATAAGAGCTGCAAGCAGATGGCCTTACTGGTAAATTTGAAAAAGGAAGAAAAGCAAGAGAGAGCTATGAGAAAACAAAGCAGGTGTATGAACACCTGAGGTCTTGCCGTTGTTTGTTGTTTATCTGGGAAAATAAATCTCAATGCCATGTAGCGGTAGCTGCTGACTGAGGCCTCCTCAGAGTCCACCATTGTGATATTGATTCTTTTCTGGACAATGCAGTAATTGAGTGAATGCATCAAATTCAGAGTTTCAAAAAAATGTTTGCGGAGCCTATCGATCGCATTCTGCTTTTAAATCAATTTCTTTTTCACCTCGTGTCTCAGGTTCAATCTTTCATTCTTGCCTTACCAGTTTATGTTTACATTAATTACAGTCATACACAAATGTTTTTACAACAATAATCTGATCATAATTGGTCTTATTACTGGGCAAATAGAAATGAACAATAACATCCCTTTTTTCTTTTTTTTTAAAATGTGCCATTATTTAATTTACAAAAACGAATTCTCAAATATCTGTCAGAAGAGGCTTCCTCCTGGCAACCAAACCCAGTCGGAGACATAACTCTTGGGTTATATTTGTCTTTGGTCTGATCCTGGGGGACGTTTGCTGGCATGGCCTTTCCTGGGAAAACATATGTGGAAAACTTTCCACTCATGAATAATCTCTCTGCCTGTAAAATGCCAAATCTCCAGATTATTTGGAAATGGTTTCATCCAGACTGATGTGCAGCAATAGCTGCTTCTCTAAAACTGTTGCTTATGTTTTTCTCTTGTGGCATTGTGTTAAAACACACAAGAATGCTCTACACCAGCAACTTGCCAATGTTTGGTTTAATATAGACATGGAGACTTCTTGATGTTCAGTTCATCAATGATCAGTACCTTTTAAATTCTATTAATAGAATTAGGAGATACTTCATATTGCTCACCTCTTCTTGACTCCATGTGCTGACTTAACTGCATTGCTGAATAATAGATATAAAATGTTTACACAACCTTATAAACAATGAGTTTTTGTGTATATATATATATATATATATATATATATATATATATATAAAAACCCTAACCCTAACCCATACAGGGCACAATGAAAAGAAAAAAGAACAAAAGAAGAAAAGTTTACTTTAGTTTGGCTTCCTTTTGGTTCCTATGTTACGATCACATTTTCTTGAGTTTACTTCATGGTGATGAAGTTAAACCAAACTAAGTTGGAAAATTAGTAAACCTGTGTAATCTAGTTAAATAACATCGATTTTTTTCTGTTTCCATGCACAATGTCAAATCCAAATAAGCTTATTTTGGCACGTAGTCATTTTTTTATGCATAATTTACAGTACATGGATCTGTGCCAATTATACAAAATGAATAGTTTGCATTGTGTTCAAATCTTTCAATGCAAATGTATCATTTCAATAATCTTGCCAGCGTTGTGGTGTGTTTTATAGCTAAGGCAATGATATACAGCTCTTTAAAGGGTATTACTTTTTAGTAGACTAGTTGCTCTGTTAGGTCTGACAATGTGTTTATGAAGTGGAAGAAAAGGGAACAAGTCAAAGAAAGCTTTAAATCAAAAAAAACTTCACTTGTCCAATTTAGGCAAAAAAAAAAAGAAGTCTACAGAGGAGGATAAAGTGCACAAAAGTAGTTCTGTTGGCTGTGAGTGTGGTGTCAGCTTGTCCCAGTCCCTGCGGCCCTCACCGTGCACAGTGGAGGCCTGACGGGAAACCAGCAGCAGCTCAGGACATGGCCTCGTTTGTTCACGGTCCCCCCTCTCTGAAAAGAGTTATGCTGTCTGTTTTGAATGGACAGCGTTTTTCTTTGTGTGCTCGATCAAAACAGAGGGCAAAGTTAGTCAGCAAGTTGCATAGTTTCTGCATTCTGATTCTTCAAGCCTCTTTTGTATGAAGTTTAGCACAATGTTTTACACAGTGTTTGACCTGAATGGCATGCTGAAGGTAGGAGCATTTTTCAAAACTACAAAATAGAAAAGGCTAGAAAGTAATTTTTTATCATCATATTGGATTCATCGTGTGTCTGTGGTTGACTGAAATAAGTATAATAATCATAGAGGGCTGGAAACCTTAACTAGAAAGCAGAAAAGGACAGAGTGCAGTGCTGCTGAAATATTTATATGCTTTTATCTGATCTATTTCCTAACCACAAGGTATTTTGCCTGTGAATCCCTGGCACTTTTGATATTACCTGAAGGCAAATGGTATATAGATTTATACAAGTTATTTACAACAACAGCCAAGCCATTCCTCTGAAAACTAGGCTGCAGATCAAAGGATTGTTTTGATCTCTACTTAGCATATTTGTTTAACCTAGCCAGTGATTCTGAAAAGTGCACAAGCTTTTCGGTGATATGCAGAGCACCCTTTATCCGTCTTTTTCTTCTGTTAGCTCTGGAATTAAGTACTTCCAGTATTTAGGAGACAACTGGATTTGCCAGCTTTTGAAATTTAGTTGCCCACTGCTAGCAGTCTTGGCACTCAGAAATAGATAACTAGGTATGTTCCTCTGCTAATCCTGATCGGCCTTGTAATAGTATTTGCGGACTGTACAGCACTCAATTAGGGCATAATGTGTTATTTTTATTTCCTTTAAGTTGGATTACATGTGGAAAAAAAGAACATGTTGTTGTTTTTCCATTTCTGTCTACTGCTTACTGGGTTGCTACTTTGCAAAGTATTGTTTCATACAGTTCCAGTTGGTACAGTTCGCTCCACGCAGTACTGCAAAGTGTCAGGAGAAAAACAATGTCCAAGTGCTCTGTAAAAAAGATGCCAGGGCAATCAGGAAATTTTCTGGAATGCTTAAGAGAATGCATATGCACACAATGCCCTAATTCTCTCTTACTTTGGGTTTGGGAAAGATGAGCCCAGGTTTATTGAGAGCCAAAAAAGGGGGCAGATGGCTCACAAGAGGGATAAACCTGGGAAGTCATGCTGTAAATGTGTTTTACAGAAAACAATGAAAGGAGCGGACAAAGCGATTGTGGCAAAGTCCTTTGGAAAATGGAAAAGCAGCTCTCTAAGGTCCAGGACCATGGAGAAGCCGGATGAGCCGTCCGAGGAGAGTAAGGAGGCGAGCCTTTCCAGCAGCACCTGCGAAGCCCCCCCACTCGGCAAGAAACCAGCCGGTAAAAAAGTACCTCATTTTCTTATTTCAAGTCCAGTCACACTACTACGTCTCCCTGCTTATTTGTCTTGTGGCAGTTTTAATTATTACTGGAGTGACTTTTTTTTTTTTTTTTTCCTATTTGACTCTCTGGCCTGCCATATCCGGTGAACAAACAAACCACATTGTTGGGCAGGAGAATTCCTTTTGAGAGAAAGTGTGTCTCCGATGATACAGTGTTGCCAGAAAAAGACAAAGCAAAAAATAGCAAACACAAAAACAGTCACAGGTGCATGGGAAAAAGAGAGAACCGAGTGAATGGTCACTGCGGTCCCCGGGAGGTCTTTCAGTGTTAGCCAGTGCGGTGGGTGGACTTCTGACAAGGACGTTGGTTTGCAGCCAGGTGGAGTGTGTAACTGAGAAAGCTTCTGTTTATTCTTTTCACATGCTAATATGGCTCCTGTGTGACTTAAATGCGGCAAAACTTTTTCTTGGAGTTAGCATTTTTGTTGTTCCAATACCTGCACTTGTATCACAGCAGTGGACTGATTCAAAGGCTCCACACTCTTTTATATGAGTTTGGGACTGTGCCAGGGATAGAGATACATCAACTGTGGTGAACATAAAAGGGAAAAGAAAATATCCCCGTTGAATATTTTCAGTGCAAACAGGTTAAACAGCATCACTGCCATTATTTGTGTCAGAAGTATCATTATAAGACAGGTTTTTATGTATAAACTGACATCAGAGGACTTATTGTTTGTAAAGTATTGTGGTGTGCTCTGTGTTGGGGATTTATTCTCATCTGTTTTTTGTAGGATACTATTTTTTATACACTTCAAATGCATGTTAAAGTGTCATCAGAAATAACTGGCTGAAATCAGGCTTTTCACACCATATGCGTAGATCTATGTGAGGACCCAAGTTCTGAGAAAATGCACCCCTGTGTGGACAAAGTAAGAACAGTGGGATATTAGGATAAAATATATGCGATGTAGTCTTTACTCGTCCGGTGTCTCTCCTTACATCCTTATAGCTTTACTATCCAGCTTGTTAGTATAAGATGCTATCAGTACTGCTGATGTACTCTAAGTATAGCTTTTAAAATATCTATTTTTGGCTCTCCTATTGTTTAAATCATGAGTACACAAAAGCAATATGGTCTTGCACTTTGGGTGTTTCTATACCTTATAGTGAGCAATCCGTAAATAGCTTCAAAGGCACTGCATCTGCCATCTGCACTTCTAGGAACTCTTCTGCATAGCCATTAAAACAAGCTGTCTCAAAGGACATCATTCGTATTTCAGCCTCAACCCTGAATTACTGTGTGTTCATTATAATTATAAGGGAGGAGTGTTGCCAGGCTAGCCCGCTGAATGCCAGGTGCACACTTCCATAATCTACCATTTTAAACAACTCAGAGCATTAACAAGCGTATCTACGTGCTATTCAGCCATTAGTTCTTTTTGGCTTTCATGTTGAAACTCACATCAGCCATCGGAGCATTTTGTATGCTGCAACAGACGTACAAGAAGAAAGTGCAATACTTTGTTGTGTTCCATTTTCCTAAGCCTGCTTAGGTTATGTGACTGAGCCATGCTGCTGTGTGAAATTTTATCCCGATACTGGCACTGTATCCCTGTGAGGGAGTCTTGTAAAATAGGTTTACTTAGCGCCTTTGCTGGCATTTTCCGAAGATAGCAAATGCACACACACTCCGTCCATGATCGGATTAACTGTTCAACAAAATGATGTAACTCTTTGTCTTTCTTGTGTGGCAGAGGTTTCTCTGCTTAAGTTCAGTGGTCACCCAAAGCAGAATAGATGCACTTTAAATCCAGACGTCAGTATTATAATCCACACATTACAAATATAACAGATGACAGGCTTGGTTAATCATTCTTTGTCACAAAAATGTGATATGAGGCTGCCTGAAGTGAATCACCCTCCTAAAAATTCACTTGCTTTTTTTTTTTTTTCAAAAACACTCCCTCACACTGCACAACAACAACCCATAATTAACACAAATTCTGATTTTTCTATGGCATATAATGAAGTTTGCCTGGTGTTCCTGTGTCATGTTGTGACACACCATTTCAATTGCATGTGAAAAGTGTGAAGTTTTCAAAGCTTCCAATATAATGTAAAATATGAAATGTCAAATACATAGAGAACATCATTTTTCACCTGAGGAGATACAGTTACGTATCCGGAGCCACAAGGTGTATCAAGGCAAAACATTAATTATGCAGTTCATGACAGAAATCAGTTAAAATGTCTCCACAAATCTCACTTATTTTCATTTTAATTACTACTATTACATATTCTTATTTTTTGGATGTGACCATAGCAAGCCCGATTCCTCCCCTACACTAGGAAGAAGCAAAATGACTGTTTTCTACTGGAGGTTTAGATGCTTGTTTATCACTTTTAAATACCATCATCTTTGCTGAAATCCCCTCTCAAAAGAACCTTTCACTTGCTGGAATAAATTCAAATTAAAATTTAAATCCCTCTTTGCATTTCTTCAGCCTTTTTTAAAATAGCTGCCTCCTTTTAGAAAGCTGTTTATGTAGTGATCTGTTCATAATCCAGTTTGTTTCTCAACAGCGAAAAACACAGAAATCGTATTATCACTATCTTGGAGAGATGATGCGAGAAATCGGAAAGTATAAATGTCTGGATCTGTGGAAGTTTTCAAAGTTGTAAAGCTGAAAAATATGGGAAAAGCCTCTCAATAAAGTAGTCTGTAACACTGAAATTTGACTTGCAAATAGAGTGAAATATAAAGTACATTGTGCTGCAGTTTCTCAAACTCATTTCACCAACCTTTAGATCCCCAGTATGAACTCAGTCAACAAATACTCAGTCAACAAATACAGAACTCAGTCAACAAATACAGAACAGTTTAACATGTTTCAGACAACGTGAAGATAGTGTTCCTCGTATACTTTAGATAGGTGGCGCATCAGAACTGTTGACATGTGACATACAGCTCTTGAAGTGAGCTTAACTCCTGTCACCGTGGCAAATCAAGCCCAGTCATGCAGATCTCTTTAAACAAGTGTTTTGGATCTTAAAAATTGCTCACCTTCCATTATACCGAGAAAAACAATGTCTAATCAGAAATGTAAGAAATATAAACAGAAACGGCAGACATCAACAGGCACTGGCTCTTGATAACAACCAATTTGTGATGTAAAAGGGCAGAGAAGAGGCTATACAGAAGTTCAATTTGCTGAAGCTAGATTGGATTTATTGTTTGGAAACAAATTATAATTGTGTATCTAGAAAGTTACCAAGATTTAAACAAAAGCAAATCAATAACCCACCCCCATTAATCACTCAAAGCCAGCTACTTGTGCTGGAGAAACTTACTTCATAATCAATTTCTTTGTTTTCCTCAAAGGGCATTTGCATTTTAGTTCATGTCACACAGCTTCTTGTATCTGGCACAATCAAACAATGCAAACCATCCGCATCATAATGGAGGTTTTTCTGTTTCTTCAAGTGTATATCTCTGAATACTAAAGAGGATTTGAACTTATCCTGCAAGAAGCCCCAACAAATCTTATGAGTAGGTTTAACTTTTTTGATATTCCACAATCTACCAGCGCAATAGAAAATCATGTTTTACTGACTACACCATCTCTTAATATATCTGATCCTAAGGGTTTTTGCGGTGAGCACCCGCAGGACTGAGGAAACCAGACAGAAATGCCTTCTTTCACTTGCGTCTAGACACACTATTACGGCCACCAAGGTCATTATCAAAGCAAACATTATACACACCTGTTACCATTGTTTAGATGGTCGTTTTTGGCTGAACATTCAAGCTCCTGTCTCGCCATTTATAGGCGTATCAACTTCATTGTGTGCCTGCATGAGTGGAAAAAGATGGGCAGGGACCCCAAGAGACGCTCACATCTGCACCTAACCTCTAGATGACACAACAAAGTCAGCCCCCAGCCTATGAAAGAAAGACATTGACTGACCAGTCAAGCATCGATTTGTTAAATGTAAGCAATCAGATTCTCTCAGTTGGGGATTGCAAGTATAAGAAGCCAGCTGTGACCACCACCGCTTTTGTGGTTGGATTTAGAGCTGCGGTCATAAAGATGTAAGGGATCTATAACTAAATTCAATCTGCATTTATTTTGTAGTTACAGGGTTTTATAAATAAAAGCCAATTTCTTTCCCATCTAATAGTGGGATTTTTACATCACAGGTTAATGTTGCAAAACTTATAAGCTCTGCAAAAAAAGAAAAAGTGTGATAGAGGTGATTACAAATAACTTGTTTTTTTACTGAGATGTAAGAGGTAGATCATTTAGACATACAGTTTCATAAATTCAATTGTATCTGGCATCTTCTGTGTTAGTCATTTACTTCAAGTGAATGATATATTGTGGATTTTTTTTTACACCTTATCAATTTTGTATCTGTCAGTCAGGCTCCAGTCTAAAAGTAAGGTGACCAAAAGACTGCAAAAGTAAAGCACTGCAAATATATCTAATACAGAATTCACTCAAAGTGCTATAAAATTGATAAAAATTGAGTTATTTTCAAATTATGGAAATTTCCTTCTTTTAGCTCTGTATCAGAGTCCCTTCTTGTTTTCCAAACTGATAACACTGTGTCCATGGTCTACTATTTACTAACTACTCATAAGTACACTGCACAACACTGCATATATTGTGTACATTGATTGAAATAAAATAAAAAATTTAAATTTAATTCAGTCCCTAAAGGAAAAATCCCTTTAACAATCAATATACACAATACATGCTATGTACAACTTTTCTGTATTACAGACCTTGAAGATTTGCAGAAGTGGATCCTTCCAGTTATGCCTGCTACACAGCGCACGATTTTGGTTTGATGAAAGAATACTGTTGTAAAACACTTGTCGTCGCTCCAAATTGGTAAGGCTACCTCATATAGTGTGAGCGGTTTAACAACAGCCATCTCAAAGGTTGCCGGAGATAATTTTCTGTCAGAATTCCTGTGACTTTGTTTACTTTAAAGCCCTTTATTTGTGACGTGGGGACAAATTAAGTTCTTTAAAATTTGAATTTAAATTTGAATTACAGTGCAACATGAAATAAAGTTTTAATTGGTGTGACTTGGCTCTTCTCCCTTACCATGGGACCACATTCGTCCCCTTTGACATTTTTTTTTTCAGACTTAAAAGATACCACTAAAATGTGCTTCATTTTCTTGTTTCGCTAAAGTAGCCTACAAATCAGGAAGGCCTCAAAGTCATAGAGTCTACAGATACCACTCCTGACCTCAGGTTTAAGCAGATGCAGGTTGTGCAGTGGATGTAATAATCTTATTTGACTGTGAAAATCATCGAGTGTATAAGAAACCAAACAGCGTGACTCATGTAAGCACAGCAAATGAAGACAGTAAGTAGTGACCCCCTGCTTGGTTGTATTAGAACAACCAGATGTGATATTTTATTTCTGAGAGTAGTGCAAATGAGGAACCTCCACTAAAGAATGACAATTTACATTATTTCTTACTGATAAGAAAGATCGTTGAGACCTCCAGTATTATGGAGAATAACGAATTGAGACAATGTTCATCAAGGCTTCTACTTCATTTGTGCACTTTCAGTTAGATCAAATGTATACTTTAATCATTCACCCCTAAAGTCAATGTTTGGTCACCTAATACACTTTTTGTCATTTTATTAGATTTTGATAAGTTGGAGCAACAAACTCAAATATAACCATAGCTGCAGCTTCAGTGGCAGCAGTTCAAAGTAGAGTGAGAAAACATCCTATATTTGTCCATAAAACATTTCCAGTGTAATTGAAGTGTCTTCAAAGGACACTGAATAAATGTATTGTAAGGTTGCCCATGGTCACACACAATTTGCCCCAAAGGGAATTGCAGGGAAGTAATCTAATCATTTCTTTTAACTGAGACACAGTGACATGCAGTGCAGATAATGATCCCCATGAAAAATGTACTGTTTTTTTTTCCAAAAGAATATTCCCTGTCTGTTGACATTAACATAAAGATAGTTCTACATCCTGGAGCCATAGCAACATCAACATGTACTTATGTTTGTTTCATCATATTTGCATATGCAAATATATATATATTTTTAAATTTAATTCAGTCCTTTTATGTGACTTTGTGTGATAAAGAAGCGGCATCAAGTGGTTGCACAATGAGGGTTCAGTACCACCAACAAGAAGCATGTGTGTCATTTTAGACCAAGCTTAAAGCTTTATAGCTGAAATTAACCACAGTTTGATATGGATTTTCACACATCTATCATGTTCAATGGCACAGTGGATATGCATTGTTGTTTGGCTGTACAGGCTGCCATGTGAAATTAGTCGTGTTGCTTTGTTGAAATTACAGGGCGGGGTGTTGGATGAGGGGGTTTGTTGAAGTTACACCACTGACATTTTGATCCTGCAGTGCATTAGAAGAATTCAGTTAAACATATTTGTGTAGGTTTCACAGGAGGAAGGTATGGTGCTCAAAACAACAGGGTGCCGTGACACTTCACTTTGCTTACATAATTTACAGCAGAATGCAAAAAAGCTTTTAGACACAGATGTGACCCATTGTAATACCTTTCTAAATGCAATCAAACACTTTCTACAAATATGAGCAGGACTTTTTAAATGTGAACCCTTGTTTGACATGTAATTTTGTCCAACCCACTCCTCTTTCATTTCTCCATCAGCTCTATCCAGTTATGCCCACATTTTCAGTTGATGAAATAGCTTGACAAAAATACTAGTTTATGTGTTGTGTCGGCTCTGAATGAGTTCTCTCTTTATTTTTTTATTTTTTTTTTTTTTTGGTTTGGTGTGAGCAGATGTTGAGGCCACAAGAAAATGTTACATTTTGTAATGGTGTTGTTGTGTAGCCATCAGTATGTTGTGCTGTCTTGTTACATGTCAAGATTGCTCAACATGAGTTGATTTTCTTTTTTTTTTTTTTCCATAACATTACTTATGTTTTGCCTAGTACATGAAATAATCATCTCTAGGACAAGCTGGTCATGGGATTGCCTGCATTCGCAATCAAAAAACATGTTATTTGATAAGATTCTTAGAGAGATGATTCCTTGCTTTCATCTGTTTGTACAATTATCAGGTACAAATAGTAAAAAGAGTGTTAAAAAAGGGGTATGTCTGCTCTCTTTGTATGTCTCTTTTACATCGTACCATGAATTGGCTCTTGAAGACAGTTTGAAATTAGACTTTCAAATGAGGCATTAAACAAGGTGATGATCAACTGCCAAACCTTAAGTAATGATATTCTCCATCCTCAAGTCCCCAGCCTTGCATAACCAAATGCACAAATCACAGAAAAGAGAACTGAAAATTCATTATTATTACATATTGTGTTCGCACGTTCGTCCCAAGGGAAGAGAAGGGGGTGGGGGCCTTAGCCGACAGAAATGCATGTTTGGGTGGCCCCTGTCATCAGCTGGGGAAGGACTACGCTTGGATCTCAAGGGGTGTGTGCATATGTGTGTGTGAGTGTGTGTGTGTGTGTGTGTGTGTGTGTTAGGGGCTTGGGGGGGGTCTCTCTCCTTATGGGTATCACTCATTTTAAATCATGAGCCACACCGACCCACCCCCCTTTTTTGCTCCCCTTGCCCCAGGCTCCACCCAGAAGTGTGGTTGCCTTTGTCATTGTAATCTGGCCCTGTTTGCTAAACGCTTCCACTGTTTACTCTCTGCTATGGGGGCTTGTATGAACAGGAGTCAGCAGGACGCAGGGTGACATCACTTTGGCTGACGGGGTGGGGGGGAGGATTGGGGTGAGTTTGAAAAGCTGCATTTGTGATTTCTCTGGGCCCCTTTCTTCTTTTATTCTTCCCTGTCTCCATCCAGGCCTGTCGAACGCATGAGCTAACTCAGGAGGCTAACATGGCCTACAGGGAGGAATTACACCTAATTACTTGAATAACTGATCGTCAGCAGCTTTCCGTCATCACCAAAAATCATTTCCAGATCTCTGCATTTTACAGATAGCCAGACTTCTCATAACAAAAAAATCTCAGACAAAGCATTTTACGTTCAAACGGTTCAGGAGAAATAAAAGACCATGACAGGTACAAACATTAAAGAGGTGGGGGTGAATTAACAGACATTTTAAATCATCTATTTTTGTTGTTGCCGTAGCGATAAAGTCTCAGACATTGAAACTGGTCTGTTGAGCCATTGTTATCATCCCTGGCCATCTGCTGTTGAGGAGTGACATTCCCTCTCATTTGCATGATGAGTGATGTATGAGGAGCTTGGAAAGGCATATGCCCTGATCTTATGACAAAAGAAGTAAAACTTTATTTTCAATCACATACATTTAGGATCCACATCCAAATAAAGCTGAAGGGAGCTGGGGGGGAAAAAATCACCTGTTATACATGTGTCCATGCGTACGCTTGCCTGCATGTAGGATGCATCCTCAGTGAGCGCGCTCAAATCTGTGGTGTTTGTGCATGTGCCTTTGCGAGCGTGTGTGCGCATGAGTAGAGGCTAGTGCGCGCATCTGCCTCCTTGTGTGCCTGTTTGTGTGTTTTGCGGATGTGGGAGTAGAGCGAGGAGGGGGGTTGGTGGCTGTTGATGTGCAAATGTGCATCATGCTGAAGGGCTGTGAATGGGGAGGTGTGACGTAAAAAGGGACCCGAACGCAGGTGCTTATCTCGAGGCTGTCAAAGGCACAGTATGTCATATTCCTGGGGAGTACCTTTCAAAGCCACAGCACCAGCTCAGCTATCAAGAGACTGGGAGAAAATCAAACTTTTTGGATCACAGCAATAGGTTGGTGTCAAAGTTCTTTCTATTTTGTGTATTGTCAGTTTAGTCAGCATTTATTATCACTGATATGCTGAGCCACATATGTAATGATATAGTGTTTGCTGTTATGTGCAGTCTTGTCTAATTGAAAACATGAGCTACAACGTGAAAGTGTTAAAAACTTATTTAGATCTCCTCTGAGATTTTACTCAGCTACAAAACTGGTGTTGTGTAGATTTTACATGACTTATATGGAAAGAAAAAAAAATATGTAAGCAAATGCTTTGAGCTGTGTCAAAGGGTATTTAAAATATTTTGTAGTGAACATAGCATGCTTGATACGAAGCAGTGCTCTTAAAATCTTCTCTGGAAAACGAGTGCAGCTTCTGCCCAGGTTTCAGACAGTTTGAGAGGAGATTAAATGGCTCAAACTGCTTTTTGAGAGGTATGACCTATTTTTGATCATCCAGATAGCACGAGATACTGTCTACCTAGATTAGATTCACTGCGTTTGTGTGGAGTATAAGCTTGTCTTAGAAGAACACATGTTCGTATTGTGTGAGGAGACAAAGCATTGCCAGGTTGCCTGTGGCTTTGACAGTGACAGCTGTACATACAAGACCACTGAGCCTAATGCACTTAAACATTGACTCTGTGTTCCAATAACATGTTTGAGTAGTCATTCAAGTATTTTACTGCATCCTGTTCTGGCTTTCTGTAATTTGTATTCTAAGTCTTAAAACTGTATACTTGTTTCAATGTAGTGTTGCCACAGAATTATCTGAAAATCAGTTTCTATATTATGGTGAGAGGGCACATTTTAGATTTGTATAAATTTAGCTTTGGCAAAGCAGTACATTTTGTCCTGAATTTGTGCAATTATTTGCATTGTAACCGTGGCAAAGTTTTGAAAACTATATGCTAATAGTGAGAATGGACTGATATTAACACAGTCTGCAAGTGAACTTTTGTGTCAGACGTGGGCAAGACTTAGCTTTGAACAAATTGTGAAGGGTCATAGCACTCAACGGTCTCCAGAGCAACTATTGATTTAGGAGGCTGGATGCTGGTTAGAAAAGTTCATCATTTACTAGAAACTTGCGGTGCACTAATGGTTCAGAATCTACTCCTGCAACCCATGTTTAAGTTTATCTTTGTTGAGGAAATTTAAGATCTTTAAAAAAAAAAAAAAATCTGAAAATACAGCTTGGGTCTGGGTTCGTTTATGAACTCACAATTTTCTTGATATATAATTTTCTTTGTTTTGAGCAGCAGTATATAAACAAAATTGATTTGATGAAGTCATCTTAAAATCTGACATTGTCTGTTGTGTTTGCGAGTCATTTCTGTTGCCATATATGTTGGAGACATTATCCTGTACTCTGTCTCTTTTAAAAAAAAAAAAAATCTTGATCTGGAGAATTCACTATTTTTATTCATTTGTAAAATTTGGTGAAATACCAGTTGCTATTCTGTCCACTTTAATCATTTTTATCACTTTTTAAAGTCATTTTACATCTCACGATAAACCTAAAAAAAAATCCACAAAGGACATTCTACAATTTCTAATAGCGTAACTTTTATCTGGTGATTAAGGTATATTATGAAAATATTGTTATAAAGTTATACCTCTACACTTTATTTTGTTAGTAAAAGCAACTCAGTCTGAGGCAGGTCCGTGTGGTGAGGCAGAGATAAGTAAGAGGTATTATTCCTGCCCGTTCCACAACCTCCTCTTGAAAGCTCAGGGATGTTAGTTGCTACACAACACATTAATGTAACCTCTGTTTGCCTTCAGGAGCTGTCCATGGTACTTGCTGGCCAGCAAAACGTATTAACAAACTCATAAACTCCTTCGCATTGCTGGATAACACAATGTGGGAGTCCGAAATTTTGATCTGAATATATTTAATTTTATTTGAGCTGAAAAGTTAAAAAAAAACAACAACAAAACAAAACAATTGTGAGGATCATATATGCACTTCCATCCTTTTTTTTTTAAAAGTATGTTTAATGTTATTTAAATGCTGTGTTTACTGTAACTGTAAAAATAGCTAGGTGTACACTTTAATACAGGCTGTGTTACCTGTTTCCCCTCCCTGCTCAAACTTCAGTTAGTTAATCCATGAAAATGAATTATGTGGATTTAAATAAAAAAGGTCCCAGAAATGATCCATCTGCTGCTGAGCAGCTGGTGAAAGGATAAATGTAATTAATTACTTAATTTTTGAAGAGTATTCCAGAAAAACAGTTCTGGTTGTGTGCCGCACCGAAAAAAGTAAAACAACAGTTTCAACAATACCTTTTGGTTTATTTTTCCCAGCAGTACAATAACGTTTACATATATTAAGAAGTATGTATACCCTATGAGGTTTAAAAATAGTTTAGCTTCAGATTTTTGTACAGTGCCAAATTTATCATGAAGGGACTTTATTACTCAGACGAATATCAATGATACTACACCTATTCAAATCCAGTCTTTGATCAAACATAAATGATAGATAATTATCTCCATGGGCTTCCAGGTAACATAGCTTTATATAAATAAACCAGACCCACATTTATTATTTTTTTCATGGTTGTTTCTCTAGAAGTGGACTTAATCCAACCAGAGAGCCTTAAACTAGTTTTTTTGGTGATCATTTTATTATTTTTAAAATATTGTACAATATAAAATTTGAATTTATATTTTCTACAGTTTTTGAGTTATAATATCACTCATGTTTATGAGTTATTTTATATTACTCACTGAGAAGTATCCAACAACCTGATCTAAAAATGTCACCAATGTGGAATGAGGTGGGATTTTCCTAAAAATTTAATAAAAGACAGCAGAGAAATCGTTTTAGTGAATACATCTATTTGCTTGACAGGGCAAGACTATGAAATGTTCCCAATTAAAATTACATGGGATTTTTTTCTCCACCTTTCTTTATTCTAAATATATTTCAGAATTTACCTTGATTGTAATGTACCTCATTGGCTGTGGTTCTGTTTGTTGGCCAAACTATAAAGGATCTGCTTATACCCTTGTGGGCTGGGAAGAATTAGGATTTATGAATTTATTTTCTCTGTTGTATTGTTTAAACAGCTTTGGTTTAGTTTTGATCCCTTCCTCTTGCCTTTGAGGCTGTTCCACGGTGTCAGCTGTTGACTGATAGTAAGAGAACTGCCTCACAGTGTGAATGAAAGAAAACTAGCGGTTGGTAAACACTGATAAGGGATAAATAGAAAGCGGTCAGGCAGAGATAGTTCTGTGGGAGCCCAGATTGTGTGCGGTCTGTTAAAATGAGATTCTGAGCCTGTCCTTTTTATTCTTCCTCCCCTCCCTTCCCCTCCCCTCCGCGGCGTTTGTCTGGAAAATCTCCAGTGACCCGGCTCGGCAGTCCCAGGCTGCAGTATTCTCTTTTTGTATTTGTTTTGTTTTCTAACAAGGGTCAAGTTGGCCAATAGACATGTCCCTGATGCTTATAGACAGCTGTCATGACTTCAAGTGCTTACAATAGTTACATTTTACTGGCAGTCATGGTTCTGCACCAGCAAGCACAGTAATGAGAGATTTGTCAAAAAGCGAAATCGCTGTACAATTCTAGGCATTTAGAGAACAAGTCTTTATCATTATTATTATTTTTATCTATTGTCAAAAAATTTAATTTCACAATTCTTTAATTTTTTAAAAGCTCCTGAAAATCCTTTTCTTATATAAAGTCAAACTATTATCATCAAGTCAAGTCTATGTTTGTATATCACAAAGTTACTTAAATTACGGCGATATAATTACACTTTTGTAGTCGCTGTAGATCATCAGAAATATAAACTCCGGGTCTCAGTTCAAATTTGCCATAATAACTATCATATTTATACATTTACCTATTTATAAGGTAACCTGTTTATTTATTTATTTATTGGCATATTTCCTATTTCTGTGACGATTCTGTCTTTTATACTTCTGAAAAGACCTTCAAAGGTCTTACCTTGAGGATCACCATGTGGTGTGTTTACACAGAAAATAATTCAACTCATTGTAGCCCAGCAGCTAATGAGATTGGTTGTTAAGTGAATGACACAGTAGCTACAAAAAGAAAAAAGGGGAAAGAAAGATAGAGAGAAAGAAAGAAAGCTTAATGTTTCTGGGGAATATCACAACGTCCCTGCACACACACACACACACACACACGCTCTCAACCCAACCACACACTCTCGCGCAGCAGCGAGACTCTGGACTACCCCGTACCCCACCTCAATATCCTTGTGCTCCGTCTCCTCCCAGATGCCCCTGTGAGATGCAAAACAAAGGCTAAAAGGGCCATGGTAAGTCGAGCTCGTGATTCTGCCCCGTCGGAACTGTTAACATGAGAGCATTTAGATGTAGGAGACAAGTGATTCTGTTTGTCTGTGGAAGGATGTGTTGTGTTGTCTCAGCCTCAGGCTCAGATAATTAGATTCATGGCCAAGTCAATAACAGAGATGCTGTTTTATGAGACTAAGAGTAAGAATTAACACTTTTTACTTGATCATTCTTAACTTCTGATTTGCTGCTAAAACTTAGTGTCTGTTTCTAACTTAGTGTTAGTATATATCACAGCTACAACTTGCTTTTTATTTTCTAAACAGTGCAGGTGAATTTTTGTGGGTGTGTTACTGGTGAAGGTTACCCTGAAATTGTTTAATGTTTATCCGTGATTAAAGTTTCAGTGTAGACTATCTAAAAAGCGCTGAAATGTATAATCTAACAGAGAATGGGATGTCTGCACAGGAGAGGATCTTGTTAAGCACCCAGGCTCAGTTTGTATTGATTGCAGAATTACTTAGTTACTCACCTATAAGTGAAAAGATGTTGTTTCACTCTAAATAGACAGTTTGAATGCTGTGGGGATGTCTTTTATCTTTCCTCTGATTTTTGCTCTTCTTTGTAAATCTTCAGATGAGTTGTGCTGGAGCATCAGCAGAGGTTGCTGTATAAAATTCAAGTGCATTAGCTTATCATGCTCTACGGTCAAGCTGGAAAGTGGGTTAAAGTCCATGGTGTATATTAAACCCTGGACTTAAGTCAAATTTACATTTTGTCAAAGATTACTCCTATTATTGATGCACATAATCATATTCATGGACCATCTGCTGATTTGGCAAGCATGGATCAAACTCACAAAACAGCCCTGCTAACCTTTTAAGTACAAAATAGTCTGGCTTAACTCTGCTATCACAGAAGTGTTTGTGTGTGTGTGTGTGTGTGTGTGTGTGTGTGTGTGTGTGTGTGTGTGTGTGTGTGTGTGTGTGCATGTGTGTGTGT
>JAOWBL010000009.1:12954671-12966095 GCA_028564865.1 Zenarchopterus dispar | reverse complement strand
CACACAAACCACCGGAGGGATCCAAGTTCTTTTCCTCCCCCTCTTTCCTTTTTTCACTGCGCTGTGTGTGTGTGTGCGCGCGTGCGCTCGTCTGACTATATGTACAGGAGTCCTGGACGAAAAACAAAAACCCTTGTCGCTGGCCTCATGAATGCAAATACATATAACTGGCTTGAGTTTTTCATTCAGCTGGCTTTCCTCTAAAATAATAATGATCATAATAATAAATTAGTGAATAAACAAAACTATTTTATTTATTTATTTGCTTGTTTTCAGACAATGTCGCCTGAGCAAAATACGTCCGAAATCAGACATGTCAAACTCCCTCACACTTAACAAAGCATAAAATTGCGCATTTTCAAAAACAGTTTTGTTTTATGTAAACCACATAATGCCTGTAATTTTAAAACCCACTGGAAAGGATTAAGTTTTTGCATTGCTCCCATTAATAAGTTGCATGTCTCTGGTATAATGCCTCCATCCTCCCCTGCACTGTGGGATCTGATTCTCACAATCCATCCATCCATCCATCCATTCATCCATCCATCCATCTATCGTCTCAGTCTGCTGAATCCTACTTTTGGTTTGACTCTAATATCTGGCTACGTAAGTGGATATAGACATCCAGTTTAGCTTAGTGAAAGTAAAAAGAAAAAAAAAATCTTCACAGTCTAAACAGCTTTAACAGAGCATAAGTTTGAATGGTTTTTGAGGATCAAGACAGATTTTGTTGAATCAATCCAGATGATAGCTTTCCATTGTTAATCACTGACCATGACTTAATATGATCAGTGGTGGTAATAAAGTGTTGTTTCGGATGCATTTTGAGGGATAACTCTAACCCTCTTTTTCCCCCACAATCTTCTGGCTTTCTGTACATACAGCAAGGATTTATTCTAAAACACGGAGGCCGTGAGGTCAGTGCAAATTGAATTATTGAGAGCACTTAGCAAAATAAGCTGGAGAAAAGAGATTATTGAAAATGGCTGTAAAATTTAAGAAAGATGGATACAGATTTTTATTAATCTGCAGTAATAGTGTCTAATGTGATATTTTGTCACATCCACAAAGATTTAAAAATGCCAAAAGTTGTTTATAAAACTATAATATGTCTTAAGAGTAAAAGCTTCCCTGTGTAATTGGTTCCAACTAAATAATATGATTTCAGCATTTGTGTCACAGGCTTTTACATTTTTCTGTACACTCAAATAATATTAACTGAGATAAACTATGTATACAAAAACTTCAATAAGACTCATAAAAAAGAAGACGAGAAAGGATTTGAAATTGTTCATTATGGACATTAAATGAGACAGAAACTACTTGGATCAGCTGCTTCTCTCTGGCTGCACACAAATCAGATACAGATTAGACTAATATCTCAAACACATCAACGTAAGAAGAAATTCTTGCTGTAATTTAAGTTCCAGTCAAATGTGTTTAATACTTTTATCATCTTTATTTTCATTATGAGTTTCAAGTTAAACAAGTCTTAATTTTCAGCTTTAAAGATGCTAAGAACCAGGAATTCAATAAACTGTAGATGATTTGTAAGACTCTAATCAAATCAATCCAAATAAATGCAATTTAAATTTTTTTTTTTTTTTTTTTTTTTTAAGTATTACTCAATCACCTTCACTAAACAAGCCATTTACTTCAGTCTGCTGGGACTTTACCTGCTCTGACAAGATGATGGTTATCTAACTTAAGAGTATATGGCTGTTTTCTCCTTAATCAGGTTATGTCGCACACTGCAACATCTTCCAGAGATTTCTCTCTTTTATCTCCTTGTTTATGCTTTTCTCCATTCATGCTTACAGGAATCTTCCTTTTTTTTTCATCTCTGGAAACAACAATTATGTGTTTTGAAATCAGGTTTGTCAGATAACAGCATGTCCCAGCTCAGATTTCTCTTAAAAATACACACGACTTAAAAAGAAAAAACCTGATGTTTTGTGAAGATTTCACTGCCTTGTTGTCTGTGATGGGTTGTTGCTTCAAATGAAGACAATAATAAAGTGGAAAGTAATTGTGTTCTTCATGCCTAGATTTCATGTTGAACTACCAGAAGGAAGGTTTACATATGTATTTCTAAATAAATATGAATTGCTTGGAAATCTTGCAACCTTATGACTGTTGATGATTATCTCTGTTACAACATGTATTTGCATAAATCCTCTAGATTATATAAAAACATGTTTTTTTTCAAGATATTCATAGAGAGGTAGCAGCTTTTAAAACCTTAAAAGGATTTTCAGATTATCAAGGACGAACAATTCTTCTTGTGTGACTAACGCGTAAAAACAAGTTTACCGTGCTGAGACTTGAACACACACAATAATGAGTGGTGTCTTGTTGTTGTAGATGGAAACCTTAAAGCAGTCAATGGAGTGACAAACAAAAACAACTGCCCTGAAGCTGCTGCAGCAAAGTCCGGTGGTTCCCTGGGATGGTCTGAAGTCAAGCCCAATGGCTTTCCACAGTGTGAGCAGGACAGATCGGAACCTCTGATGGTGGAGGATGATGAGAAGATTTTTAATACTGAAGAAGATGACCAAAGTCAAGACAGGATGAGCAGCTCGTCATCACCTCTAAGTCCATATGGAGACCTGAGGGAAGCCGAGTGGGAGCCCCTGTCTCTGTCCACCAAGGGGAACAGCTCAAACTGCAGTCCATCCCGAGCCTCCGAAGACTTTTCAGGCAGGAGCAACCATGTCAAAGAAGAACCGCTTGCAGAACTAGGTGCTCCAATGGGTAGAGCGAGCATTTTTCAAACAGAAGCTTTAAGATACAGGCTCCTTCGTGCAGAGGAGGACAGCGAGGGGGAGGCGGAGGCGGACAGGCCGCCTCGGCTAGACGGCTGGGCTCTGGGCCTCCACGAGAGAAGCCTTGAGATGAGTCGAGGGAGAGTGAACCTTAGCCTGTTGGAGCAGGCCATTGCTTTGCAGACAGAGCAGAGACAGGTCCTGCACCATGCCTACAGAGAGATGGATCGTTTCCTCATGGAGCAGATGACCAATGAGAGAAGAGCCCACAGGATGATGGACATGGACGGCAGACTCACCTACAATGGAGGGAAAGGTATTAGTATAAAGGAAATTACACAGGATATGTTGGTCGAAAGTGAAACACGATGAAAAATGAAAAAAACAAGCTTCACAATTGTACTTTCGTTGGATAGACCTCTTGTGATTTAGAAAATTGGGTGTTTGAAAAAAAACATTGAAAGGAATAAAAGAAGCATATGCAGGGGGGTGGAGGAATCAGAGGATAGAAATCCTCTTAAGGACTAAAACATTTTGGCAACAAGTGAAATAATAAATAAACAGACTAAAATAAAGAAGAACAATTTTTTTTTTCTGATGGAATTGGTGCTACTCAGAATATTGGATTTTGATAGGAATCAACTGGATATTTAACCATGACCATAAGTCTTAAATCCCCCTAAAGTACCTCTCATGTTTCCCTCTGATTCTTCAAATGACTGCAGCTAAATGTATAATCCTAGATGTAATCTTTCGATGGATGGGCATTAAGATGTGAATGTTCTCTGTTAAACTACAGCCTTAACTAAAATGACAGATTTATAAATGCGTGTCAGGGGGAGAAAAAGTATCGGGCTTTGCATGATAATTCAGGCTGTTGCCATATGTACAATATACATTCAAGGCAGTACAGCCTGGAATTCACTTCTTCAGTTCCACATTTAAAGAAAAAGTAAGAAAAAAGAACAGTACTGTAACTTTACTTATTGTGAAATCTTTTGCTGTTGTGTCTACAGATTCACCACGCACAGATAAGAAGGATATAAAGTGTCCAACTCCTGGCTGTGATGGCACTGGTCATGTGACCGGCCTGTACCCACATCATAGGAGTTTGTCTGGTTGTCCCCACAAAGTCCGAGTTCCCCCAGAGAGTAAGTGACACAAACAGCTCTACAGCTCAGTGGATGATTTGTACTCACAAAAACTGCCAATTTTACAATTTACAATCAGCCACAGTAATTGAAATCCTCTTAGCAGGAGCCCAAAGACAAGAAAGGCCCCGCTTATTTATTTAGTTCAATTCAAAGATGTGCAAGAAACTTTTCAAATAAACTTAAAGGATTTTTTCCCCTCTTTCTTGTCCCCATAATGTGTTGTAATGTTTGAATATTGAATTTTTTTTTCTATAACATTGGCGATTGTTAAGTCATTTCAATATAACTCAACAAACATTCAACATTAAACAGTTATGTTACAAAAGGAACAGAAAAAGTAATTAACTTTTTCAAAAAACCACATGCTCTTAGACTGGAGGCAGTATTTGCAAATCAAAGGGCTCGCAAACGCAGTATTCAAAAATAAATAGACAACTCCAGCAAACTAATTGGAGGATATGTACAGAGAAGAAGTTTCTAAGGATACAGAGTGGACCTTTAACAGCGCATTTGTTTTTGAAGAATATAATCAACTGTCTGGTTTTGCTCCTCTTTGCACTAAGCTATTTGCTTTACAGCCACATTATAGCATTCCTCACAATGAGAGTGCTGTTTGCTTTTTTCTCCTGTCTTCTCCTGATCTTTCCTCTATGGACTCTCATGTACCAGTTATTGAAGTGAGCATTTAATGAATAAAAATGCGGACTGTGTTTTGGGAAGCGTCCTCCCGTTGCTTATTTAAGCTCACGTCACATGTTCTTGGTCATCTCCTCAGTTCTGGCGATGCATGAGAATGTCCTCAAGTGTCCTACACCGGGGTGCACAGGAAGAGGCCATGTCAATAGCAACCGTAGCACCCACCGGAGGTACGTGCAGAGGATTAAGCCATGAGAAAACCTGCAATCTGTTACGGTGTTAGGCTGATGTGCTCGATTTCTTCTCTAACCAGTCTCTCAGGCTGCCCCATTGCTGCTGCAGTGAAAGTCTCCAAACCTCAGGACGAGAGCCTGAAGTCTAGACAGACACCTGACCGCTCACCGAGGTATAACGCCAAGCAAAGTTAGGAGTCTTACCTGCTGTCAGCGTCCATATGAATGAAAGTGATTATACTTCGGTTAGCGGACTCAAGTTCTACACACACAGCAGAGGTTGCACAAAAATAGGGATGAAAGCCATTAGTACTGAGAAGACTGTGGAAATTTTTCATTCACTCATTCCAGTTGAACGCAGTCTAATTTGAGCTTTCCAAGCAGACATAATCAATGGCTGCTGGTCCTGTGAGTTCCTCTCTATTAGAGATGATAAAAGAGCAGAACTCTTTGTTCCCTTTGGATATATCTTGGGCAGGATGCCCACTCCTACTATATTAATTAGTCTGGCAACCTGGCTGTGGATCTACAGCACACATCAGATCCCAGACTCTATGTGTACAAAAGCACTGGCATCCTTCAATGGCTAAACACAGTGTCAACGTTTCCTGCTTTATATTAACTTTCAGAGCACCTTTCTCACAAGTTCTCACAATTCTTTCACACAATGAACCGTTTTCATCCATTCGTTTCTTTGCAGGGCCATCGGCTTGATAAAGAAGTTTGAAATGAACCAGCTGAACTACAGGCTCTCTCATCCGGTAGCAGCTTTGCAAACCAGCATCACAAAGGATTTGGACAAGTACAGCAGAATTCGCTTTGATTATGCCAGCTTTGATGCACAGGTCTTCGGCAAACAGTCACTGCTGGGGACCAACCCGGATCAGGAAATGCCCCATTATCCTGACTGTAAGTTTCCTACATTTTGATGGTTAGTGATGACTCGCACTAATCTTGATTTTTATTTATATATAATACAGATGTATACTATATATATATATATATGTATATATTCAAGTACTGCCCTCAGCTTTTTTTGTTTTCCGTCCACCTTTATGTTCAGATTGAACACCTGGTGTAACTAAAAGCCCTGCTACTGGTTTGTGTTTTAGCACCTCAGCAGTACCCCGGCTTCCTTGGCGCTCCAGGTGGCCGCCTGCCCGCCTCTGGTCAGCACAGCCCGCCAAGTCAGTTCAAAAAAGAAGATGATCATCAGGCCACAGCAGCGACAGCCGCCATCCTAAACCTCTCCACTCGCTACCGGAAGAACATGGAAGCCGTCGCCGGGCGACCCTTGGCATCCTCAACAAAGGTAATCAAATTAGATCTCTTGCAGAAGTATTTCATGCGGTCATTTTGAAGGAACTCTGATTCGTCTATAAAAAGGGAAGACATCAAAAGCTGGGAATTGGCAAAGAGAGCTCAGCACTGTGGTGGCAGGAAAACAAGCAGGTCTCCGCTTCGTACAGCTTTAATGTACACAAATGAAAATTTGTGTAATCACAATAAAAGAAGAAATAAAACCAGCCTGCCTTCTCTAATTACAACTACATACCCCGCTCCTAGTTTTTTTTCCTTGTAAAACATAGGCATTGTATTTTGTTTTGACATCAGCTGGCATGTAAAAACCTTGAACTGCTGTTCTGAAAATGCATCTTGCCCGCTGCAGATGGCAGAGGATATTTTGCTTAGTTATATGATCCAGCATAGGCTGTGTGTCTACACCAGATCGTCTTTAAAAGCATTCGAGTGGATTAAGCCAATCAGCTAGAGGAGTTAACATATCAAAAGTTTAATTCACACAAAATCCAAACTCTTTATAGAAATATGCGCCGATCCAAAAACTCTTTTGTTGTCATTATGTTCCACATGACATTGTGTTTTACTTTGTCCCAACTCAGTTCATGATTAATATTGATCACATTCTGTGGGTTACATACGTGCACACTGTACTGTAGATGATTCAAGGTTTCCACACCTACACAGCACAGATCCTTGTCTCCCAGCTTGTTGAGCCGAGAATGTGGCCCTGTACCAGGTACCAGCCCACTGAATGAATAAAACAGTGTTAGCAAGTTAATCATCTGTTCTCGTTTACAGCTTAGTTGTCTTGGATAGACGTACAAAAATGAAGAACAGCTTTCATGTCTGAAAAAAGAGCCCATATTTAGAGTGTTATATCGTCGGGTGCTTTAACTTATATGCATATGCATGTACATTAGGCTTTGAAATATCCTGCATAGATTTCACCAAAAAGTTGGCCCTTAAAGCATGAAAACAAGCTTATTTTACAAACTGGGGGCTTAGATTGCATTGTGAATTAATAAGTAATTTAAAAATGGGGGAGAAAAAAACGTTATATTCAGAATTTTTGTTTTTGGCTGTTGCTGACATTAACTCATTAAAAAAAAAAAATGCAAGTCTTGCACATCCTTCAATTTTACACTGCTGTCAATTTCATTAGGTACACATCATCATCAAATCACCAGATAATTAAAGTGGACAGCCACATCCAGCGTTCATGAAAATGATCCCTTTAATTAATTGAAAGGGCCGCTTTTGTTCAAAAAGAAATAAAAAAGACAAGAAAACTATGTATAGGCTTTAATGAAACATGAGGATTGAATAATTGCTCTCGTTTGAGGAGAAGGATTTCAGCATCTAACGAGGTGCAACTTTTAATGCCCCCAAACAGTCATAAGTCATCATCTTATTGCATTTCAGCACAGAAATGACAAATACATCTGTCAGCATGGAAACTTATGCCACATTAGGCTTTTTTCTTTTTTTTTTTTTTGCTTTAATAATGATGACCCCCCCATCCTCCACCTCCAAATCAACCACCACCTCCCGCTCCCCACCCCACCCCCACCCCCAGCTGCCATCTTGGTTCTGTGTCCTAGAAAACAGATGACACAGCTGTCACTGGAAAAAAAAAAAAAAACAACTACACACCAGTGATTTTTTTTTTTTTTAGCAGAATTAATGCTGGCTTACTTTGGTACCTTGTCTGGTGTGAGATAACCACTGAAAGCATTATTTAAATACATTGTTTGTTTGCTTCATTTCAAGTCCCTTTTCATGTAAACTCAGATGTGTTGTTGGGTTCAAGTTTTCCATAGCACAACTGTCATATTAATGACGCCTCTTACTGTCCTATTTACATTCCTGTCAGCATAATTAGAAAGTACCTTCTAGTTTTATCCTTGTTTAAGTATTTTAACACTCGTTGCTTGCAACACTATTATTCTCCTGTGCAGCATGTTACATGTGTGGACTGATAAACGATGACGATTTCACCTTCCCGTCTGCAGGACATGCTCATAGAGGTGGATGAAAATGGCACGCTAGACTTGAGCATGAAAAAGTGCAAGGAGAGCGGAAAAGCCCCGGCCAAGTCACTTCCAGAGGAGCCGCTGTCTCCCCCCGAGTCTGCTGCGGCCAAAGGCGGGAGCGTGCTCATCAGCCCCGCCTTCTACCAGCCGCTGTGTGAGAGGGACAGCTGGGAAAACACCATCCCTGTCAACTTCAGCAAAGCACACGTTTTACAGGACAAGGAGGTAATTGATAAAGAAAGAAAACAGCAAATGACAGAGATACGAGGGGTGTAGATTGAAACTTTTGGGTGCAAAAACCTGTCACAAAAAGATGGCGTTCCCTTTGTATTCCCTCACAGGTAAAGGAAGATTATGGTTTTCCTGGAAATCTAAGTTTACAGAGGAATAAAGTCAAATTTCATCCAGTGAATACTTTTTTAAAATTTATGCTATTATCTGTAATTTGAATGTATTTTCTACAACTAAATGTTGAACGGAAACTGTCATCTGTGTCCGTTTTTCCCTCGTCACTGGAAAAAGTTCAGCTCTTGAGTAATAATCTTTTATTCGTTTGGCCTTTTATGTAGTTAAATTCATTATGAAATGCTTTAAATAAGATTTGTTTTTCTTTATTTTTTTCCAGTCAAACATGACTCACTTTCTCTCGAAAACAAATGTTGTGTTTACTTAAACCTTTTGGAGGTAGAGGACACATAGCGTTGTTTAGGGTCATTAAACATTCTCCGCACTTATCTACACTCCATGAAATGTGTTTTTTTAATTTATCTTATTTCAGAATGTTATGAGCTTTTATGACAGTTGAACAGCAGTATTTTAAGAGACCTTGCAAAATACTTTTTTTTTCTGCACAGGTAGCCGTCTCTTTGCTCACAGGAATTTTTAAAAAAGTACAATAAATTTGCTTCTTTACTTATTTGACTGTGAGTAAGACGTTATGGTAGTCAAAGTTGTCACATTTACTCCAAGAGTGTGGAATGTAAGATCCTCTCATCATGATGCTGAAAAACAGAGAAATACAGAATTTCCCCATTAAATGTTAGCTGTAAGAACAAGAATGTGCCATGCTTTTTCTAGTGATTGACACAAAGTGTTTAAAATTACATTTATGGTCATTTTTTCATAAGTAAGCAGCAATTGCAGTCCGATTTGATAAATTATGAAATTACACTTAAATATACTTAGGGCTGACTCCATGGAAGTTGCCTGTTTTGTGTTGTTTCAGAATTTTATGTGCTGTTGAGATGAGTGCCACTCTGGCCTCCACATTGAAGGTTTCTTTTGTTTCACAGGTGGTATTCAACTTACATTAGATATGACGTGTTATCACACTGTCCTGCTTTTGGATCATAAACAAAATCTGGCGACTGCACGATCTCATCTGTAAAAAGAAAAAAAAAACACTTTGTGGATTAAGTATGACTTTAAATGGATTTACATCAGTATCCTTACGTATAATCTCTTTGCCTTGCACTCTAACCCAAGCAAATGTTTTAAGAGTATTACACAAGGATTTCATTAATTATTCACTTTTAGGTCATTGAAGAGTGAGTTTTGTCATTTAGGTCAGTTAAGGCCATGTTGTTATTTTGTCTTTCTCAGCAGGAGGATTATGATCAGGCCTCCTTGGAGGACCAGCACTATCAAGGAGACGGCAGCATGTTAAGCCCCAAAGCCAAGCTGCTGCTACGAGATTCAAAGAAAGAGCTTTTGAGGTATGTGGGTTTCATCAGCCAAACATCTTGAAGCATCTTTATTCAGCCAAATATGTGTAATCTGATCTTCGATTTTAGTTGCCAGATGGTCAGTGTTAATAATGAAAAGTGTAACTGCAGACCATAAAGCAGATTGACTTAAGTGGGTCAAAGCGCACAAGTGAAAGTCCCCGTGTTACATATGATTGTAACTGGTATGTCTGCAGGTTCATGTGGAGAAGATTTGTATCTGTTTGAAAGTGAGTTTTCTCCCTGTATGTCCCTGTATACAAGCTTAACACAACTCTTGGCTTTTGTAGTTAGAGTGCATGCTCTGCCGGGTCTCCTCACGAGAAACGTAGGATCCTCTAGTTTCTGCAGCCCAGCAACCCCCTCAGATCTCCTCAGTGACATTCAGAGATCTTATTAAACCAAATGTTGAGCAATAAATTTCTACTAAACTTCCCACTGTACTAACACTTGTTTCTCTTTAATGCCCATGAAAAGGTTCACAGTGTAAAAGAAAGATTCACTTCAAGCTTGGCAAAGGCTGTGGGAAGTGGAGTAATCTGCGTATTAAATGCTTTGTGTTCCCATGCAGCTGTCCGACCCCAGGCTGTGACGGGAGCGGCCATGTGACGGGGAATTATGCATCACATCGGAGGTACTGTAATTAATTACACTCTCATTAACACCAGCTCTAAGACATACAGACAAGGGAAGCAGTGCTTATTGTTTAATTATGTTTATTGTTGCATCTGAAAACTTGTCAATCTGTAGCTGATAGAGTTTTCATATCACATTGCACTTTCTTTTTTTTTCTTCTTAAATGTGCTGACACGAAGAGGAAGCAGAATTGTGTTTCAGGCAGTTTTGTATTAATATGTGCTGTGACATTGTATTATGATTATTTAATTCAGCTGTGATCAAAGAGTGAATTAAAATGACTCTTAGCTCTTTATCCTCTCCAGTGTGTCTGGATGTCCCCTGGCTGACAAAACGCTCAAATCACTGATGGCAGCCAACTCTCAGGAACTAAAGTACGTGTTTGGAAAACAGTTTTTTGTTGCAACACACTTTTTCACGTTTGCGCTAGGCAGATTCCTGCTTCAGCCCGAGTCGTCTCTCCTTCTCCTCTCCCGTCTGTTCCTCCCTTCCCTCCCTACCACGCATTATGCAAGATTTCTATGTACTTACCATGAAGTTGTTTTGCTGCTTATTCTACTTCCATGCTTATTAGCATAAATCCCCTGCTCTGCTTGCGAGCATTTTCTGTTAAAAGAAGGGAAAAAAAGAGAAAAAACACAAAACACCTGTTTGTCTCTGTCTCTCAACCTGCAGGTGCCCAACACCTGGTTGTGATGGATCTGGACATGTGACTGGAAACTACGCTTCGCACAGAAGGTAACGGAGAAAAAGCACCATGAAGTGTATTTGTCAGATGCACGGCATTCAAGCAGATGGTGGAAATCTCACTTTGTACTCCAAACATGCTGTACTTTTTGATTTCATGGTTTTCTGAATTCTTTTGGATCTATCTATCTATCTATCTATCTATCTATCTATCTATCTATCTATCTATCTATCTATCTATCTATCTATCTATC
>JAOWBL010000009.1:12921507-12948914 GCA_028564865.1 Zenarchopterus dispar | reverse complement strand
ATATGTGTGTGTGTGTGTGTGTGTCACCACACACACTTGTTTTCTGCAGATCCTTAGAACAATTACCATTTATGTGTTATATGTGCCAAATCAGTTCCTTTCCAGTGTTCTGTCTTTTACACGTCTGTTAATACCGGTTTTTACATTTTCTGTCTTACATCTGGTGTCTGTAGATAATGTTTATAGAAGGGCTGCAGAGCATGAATGTTGCCAGTTGTGTAGTTTTACACAACATGATGAGCCCAGCAGGTGGAAAAAAAAAACATGAATATTTTTGAATATATGTACATTTCTTATATGTTTTTCTTTTTACCAGGTTTGAGTTCTGCGAACCTGCCTTCGTGGTGGGGAATTGCCTTGAAATCTCAACAGACAGTCACCAGTATGATCGCATTTATTGTGGCGCTGGAGTGCAGAAGGACCATGAAAATTACATGAAAGTACTGCTCAAAATTGGGGGCATACTGGTGATGCCTATAGAGGATCAGGTAAGGACTGCAAGCTATCAGCCTGATACAGCATGAACACACTCAATTGTCAAAACATAAAAGGAAACAAGGTGAGATAGCTTTCAGCCACAAGACTCGTTATGCAACCTTCACATGCATTATTGAGCCACAACTGCCCCTGGATTTAAGCAGCTGTGTACAGAGCACACACAGTTCTGCATAAATAATGTTTTATTTAAAATGTTAGATGTGTGCATATGGACACAGCATGCGAGAGAGCTCTGAGGACATTTTGTTGCTGGAGAAATGTTTTACAGGAACTGAACAGGAGGGTAAAGATTATGATAGATTCTTGCTCTAAAGGCTTTTGGGCAGAGTAAAACATTTAGTGAAAAAGCGAAGGAAAGCAAAGCTTGGCTTCCAGATGAGATATTCTGACCAAAGGTTTTGATATCTCCTTCTCACAATTACCAGTGACGTAGAATATGCTTCAAATAAATCAGATATCACTTCATTTTTTTTTCTTTTAAAGACATTCGAGCCTGAAGGAAGAACAAAACCGTTCTCTGTGCTTGTTAATCATTGCTCAGAAAATAATTAGGGGTAATTTAAGCTTAAAAGCACTACAGCTGACATTCACACAAGCTGTGTTCGCTCCAATAGGAATCATTCTCAAAACATGTCTTTCCCTCTTTGTTGTAACCTTTTATCAGCACCGGTCTGACATTGTCACGTTCTCCATCTACTCCAGAACTTGTAAAAATGATCCTCCTGAGTGGACAAATATGAAACAACCAGTATAATGAGAGGAGTGGGTGTACAGACCTTTTTGAAAATGAACATATTTTGTCTTTAAATGGTGTTCTGACACTAGTGCATGGAACAAATATCTTTCTCTTATTCAACATTTTGCATGTGAAAATCATGTACCCAAATCCGCAAATGTTCTGTCCAGTTAAGATAGTTAATGATGGACCTTGCAGCTGGCTTCAAGGCGTCTCCATCGGCTGCTGTTAACTGGCATATTGCATGCAGTTTGAATGCCTCTGCAGCACACTGAGGTGCAGCCAAGGGTTGTAGGTCAGCAGGTAGACTTTGTCATTCAAACCAGATCCTTCTCCGCTTTCACTCATCTGCATGTCCGTGTCTTTGGGCTAGTTGCTCAGCCTTCCATGTTTCTCTATTGTAGGTCCTCTGAATTGAATACAATCACTGTTATAAAGGTGTATAAAAGGGCAACCTTTGGCTTGCATCATAAAGCATTTTGATCTAAAAAACAGGAAATCTTATATAAATGCAGTCCATTTACTGTGACACCTCCAGCTACAAAGGAAGCATTTAAGTTTTTTTTTTCTGTTGTGGTAGATTTCATAGCCTGATGTGGGCTAACAGTGCATTAAGAACTGTCACACAGCGGGCTGGTAATTTCACGTTATGGCCTGGGCTGTCATATACCTGTCATTTACTGAGGGCCGTGTGTCATGTATCAAACTGATGTGAGCCGACATTTTAATGATGCGATTGGTTTCGGTTGGTGATACAATAATATACAGGAGTTTTTTTCTGCAGTGCTCAATCATGCTGTTAACTGATCTTCGTTTATTTGAAGTAATTAATAAAGTAAAAATGATTTTAAAAAACCACTACCATCTCAAAGGTGAAACCTCATTAGTCTATTTTTGATTTATCGTGTAGTGGATTAAAAGCTCTGGCTTTGGGATATGGCGATGGGATTTTTAAGCTCCCCCCCTCCTGTAGTTTTGATGACTAGTTGTAATGATTGATTTAAAAAAAAGACAAAAAAAAATGGTGAACTTATGAGGTGTGAAAACGATCTCTAGTTCTCACATCTGAGACGAGGCGGTTGAAGTAAATATTCTGCTGAACTTGGATTTATTTTTCTCCTCAAAAGAAGTTGGATTGTGTCTTTATTATTTACCCGTCTGTGAGACATTTTACTTTGTCAGTTTTTATTTAAAATGCAAACTCTGGCCTCTTAAAAATAAAAGATCTCGATCTGTACCAGCCTAGCTGATTAAATAAAGATGATGTCAAGAGTTCATGTCATAATTGTAATATTTTTGTTCTTTCTCATACTGTAAGGTTCAGCAGCCTTTTATTTTGTTATTTTCGCTCAATTTTACGCCTAATCCTGACAGTTTTCGGCTGCACTTCCAGCAAAGCCAGAGTGATCTGATTTACTCAAAAGTGTAATTGTGTAAGACAGCTGCTGTTTAGTTGTTTTAGTTGCACTCATTAAGCAGGATTAACGTAAATGTGTTACCTGATCACGTAGATGAACACGTGTACGAGGGGTTCAGGCAGTTCAGAAACGGCCTTTTCTGGGAGAGAGTAACTGTTTGGTGTGTGCTCTGGATTTTAACAGATGTCACACTTTTACCCGAAAGCACAAGACTTCTTAAAGCAAACCAGTTTATAGTGACAATATTTAATTCTTGTTTAATTGATTCGATTTAGTGTCTGACTCATTTGGCTCTATGTGTCAGCCCAATGATAATATGGAGTAGAGGACGGCTGAAGAGTTTGTCGTGGCACATAACCCCTTGATGTAATGCATCATTCTTGTTTTATTCAGTGTTGAGTTCATGTATTGTCTGTTTATGCAGCTGACCCAGATAATCAGGACCGGCCAGTGCACGTGGGAGAGCAAAAACATCTTGGCGGTGTCCTTTGCCCCTTTGCTGCAGCAGAGCAGAGGAGATGGAGAGAAGCCTGACACTGTCCACCTGCGTAAGTTGTCTTGCCTCAGGAAAAACAAAAAAACTCCCCAAAACTGTCTTTTACTCATTTTGAAGTGCAAAGGTGGTGATGTTTGGAAGTCAGACAAAACATTAAAGATGATTTGAAGAGATGACTCCAGAAGCAGCATTTGGTTTGTCTCATGAAGCTGTCCCTGCAGCTGCTTTGCAGAGTCGGTCATTTCTTTCTACTGAGCCGCAGTTTTGTCGTGTCCTCTCTTGCTTTTGGCAACCTGGTTGAAAGAATAGTGCAGCAATGTGAACCCTTATTTTTCTTTTTGTGGCACGTCGCCCTAAAGGACCGTCTCATCCCTCTCTGTCCTCAGCCCCAGTCACCGTCCGCAGCCTTCAGGACCTATCTCGGATCTACATACGTCGCACCCTCAGAAACCTTGCCAACGAGGACACGCAGGGGAAGGGGATGGTGCAAAGAGTTCCCCAGAAGCGCAAACGCAGGCGCTGTCGGCGGCGACGCGTCAACACGTACGTGTTTGTTGGTAACCAGCTCATCCCCCAAATGGTGGAGAGTGACGAGGAGGAACACGCTGAGGAAGAACACAAGGAGGTGGAGGAGGAAGAGGAGAGAGACATTGGCGACATTGAAATCCTCAAGCAAGTGAACGTGTTGAGAGACCAAATAATGGCTTTACCACTGCCAGAGTCACTGAAAGCATATTTGCTGTATTACAGAGAGAAATGACTTTGTTCTTTTTGGGTGCGCTGCCTGCTGAAAATCTTTTCTTCACTTTTTTCAGTACAAATGTAGCGTTATTATCACATACTCCTGATGGCAACACTGTACTGGAAAGAAATGTCCTGCAGTAGATACTATTGGATAATAATGTTACGATTGTCACAAGTGTTAAGTTTTTGTTGACATTTTCTTATGATTTGTATGTTTTAAAACAATGTCAATGGTATGGACTTAGTTTCACAAACCAGTTTTGAGATTCCAATTTTATCATGACAGGACTTCTGCAGAAATGTGCAGATTGTATAAACTAAGTTCTTACAGTGTTTGTTGAGATACGATGACTCTCGAATTAAGTCTTTTTCTTTTCTTTTCTTTTTTTTTGCACCTTTACTTGGAAGCTTTAACGCACCATCATTGTCTGGTGATTTTAGAGATGCAGAAAGCAGCAAAAGACACAGGGGCAAACAAGGCCACATTTTCCCATTTTGATTAAAAGACGTTCTTACATAATGGGGCACCTATGTTATGAGGTCAGTGAGTTTTCTACCTTCCTGTTACAAGATATCAGTGGGGAAAAAAAGCTAGATTGGTTTTTAATATATTTCTTTTCTACAGGCCACCTTTTAATGTGACATTTTCTACAGGCTGTGTGCATTCATGTGATTTCTTATGTGTTACTTGATACAGCGTGAGCCCTCCTCTTATAATTTCCCCCCTTTTGTGGATGCATATAATGAATTATATTACAATTTTGACATTATAAGGAAATAGATGGTTTAAAGGGTGGCTCACATTGTCAGCTATTTAAAGCGGTTTGGTGAAGGGAGGATACTAGTTAATAATGAACACATGCATGAATTTAATGTACAAGTCTTGAATGACCTTGACTTCATTTTTTTTTTTTTTTTTTTTCAATGGTCACTGGAGATGATGTCCCATGTGATCAAGTTTGGAAATGTTTCTTTAAAACTAACACAAAAAAAGAGAAAAAAAAAAGTGCTTAAAGATGATCAATCAGTTAGACAGCCTTGAGATAAACCTTGTGTAGTAATGCTTTTCTATATATAAAAAACAAAAAACAAAAAATGACAATGCAAAATCAGAATTGTTGAAGATTTTGACGCCTTTTGTATCTTGGACTTTAGTAGTATCTGAAAAAGCACCTTAATCTGCAGTCCTCAAGTGAAAACAAAAAATGGTGCCATTTTTTTTTTGGCTTGCATTGTGGACTGGACTCATTGTCATGCAAATCCTGTTTAAGTACAGTGTGCTTGCAGAACTTTCCTGATAGTGATGGCCTTCAAGTGCCAACATACCCCATCACATTAGGATTTCTGTGAACTTCTCTCCAAACAAAGGTGAACTACAAAAACATTCCTCCATGAAAAAAAGAAAATGGCACATCACCCATAGTCATAGGTTTTCTTCATCTTCTACTGTCACATGTTTGTAAAAGTTCCTCCATCTTACTTTGAATGCATAATTTAGTATTAAGAAAGCTCTGTTGAATGTTGTTGATATTAATTCTGTTGAATATATAAAAGTGATTTATACAGTATGTATTGTTATTCTGCACACAGTTTCATTTGCAGTTGATTTGTTGTAGCGCCCTCTTGCTGTACTGTAATACTCTTGACACTGGGAACTCTGTAGATCAAAACTTCACTGCTATATGTGACATAGAGAAGATATACTAGCGCTAAGTCTTCATTTTGTTATAATGCAAAAGATTTTGTTTCAGGACTGATTATTATTAGTAGTTTTTGTGTGTAAGTACATTACTTTTATTTCATCCAAGTTCATCCTTTTTTTTCTTTTTTTTTTCACTTCAGAGCTTTGCAAATAAGCAATAATGGAATGAAATCATCCTTATATCTGTAATTACTAAGAACAGTATAACAGTCCCATTTGATTTACAAGTATCCATTAAAATAACACAACCAATTACAGCCATGTGACAGTTTATATACCATTACCTGAGCTGTAATTGCTAATAAGAGTGTATAGTAGGGACTGAAAGCAGGAGTGCTACAGACCGGACTGTCCGGTTGCACCTTGTATCAAAGTTGATGGGATTGCTGCGATTACATTTGATCTGGATGGCATCCGACTAAAAAAATGGCACCTGACAAAAAATCAAGTTGTATTCCCAACCACGTCCTTTTATTTATGTTAATTTGCTTAGAGCCAAAACGGTCCTGTTGCAGTGTATCAGGCTTAGGCTGATTTCTCATGGTGTGTGCAGTTCTCTTTGAAATTGTGTTGTTTCATCCTAAATGTGTGGCACAAAAATAAAGGTCACATTCACAGAAGGTGTCTGCTAATCATTGCAAGGGATTTAAAAAAAATCTTTTTGTCTTGGTAAAGAAATTGTTTTTATCCAGGTTTAAGGAAAAGTACTGAGCTGAATTTCTTAAAATATGATGGGAAAATAGAGCAGGGGTTCAAAAAAAAGATAAACACATACACACTATACTTTGTTTTAGATCCAAATGTCCAAATCCAAATTTTAGATCCACTTTTTAAAAAATTTGAAAATAAAGAAATCTCTCTTGGATGCCGGAGATACTGCTGTGAAAGCTGCACAGGAAGCACTTTGTCATCATGAGCTTAAATATGCAGACCACTCAACTCCACACTGAGCTTCTGAGATCACGAGCAATAGTGCTGCCAAGAGTGAAGTAGAAAACGGCGAAAACAGTCATCAAGAAAAGCAAACGGACATTCAAAAAAAAGATTTCCTTATTTATGCGTGAGATGGATTACAACTAAATAGTTGCTCAAATGTAAAAGCTCCTGTTCCAGACTTGGATTTCATGAATTTAAAACCCGACAGCTCTTGGGGAATTGGAAAAGGCAGCTAAAGAGAAGCAGATGCAGAGATACTCTGCTTGTCAGTAGTAAATAGCATCTTTCATTAGATGCATTTCAAAGTTTTATGTGTGGAGCCAAGGCATGGATGACCCCGATGATAGTTCCAGGAATATTCGTCAAGACTCGGGGAAAGCTCCCTGAATTCAGATTGTGTCCTTGTTTATTAAAAAAATAAATAAAACCTGCCATAATGAGGGCATGCTTTCATTTTTCATACATCAAATAAATATCTCATATGTTTAAACTGCTGACATTGTGAAAAATAAAGCCCAAAACTACTGAACCGTGATATAAAAGGTCTCATTTATTTATTATTATACAGCAGATTTGTACTTAAACATCTGCAAAAATAAAAGCAACCTCATCCTCCAGGTCCAGTGTTAGAAGGGTATTTGCGACCAAGATCACTGCCAGTACAAAATCTTCACACAGACTTTCTTTGCATAGACTGCACTACCATCGGTTCCCCTCAGACTCTCGGACGGACTTAACTCTCCACGGAGTAGCAAGCGCTTTACTGGCCCCATTTAATTTGCCATCCTCTAGTGTTTACTTATCCAGCGGCCGTCTCTGTTTGGATTCCTCTCTGTAAATGAGAGGTAAGAGCTCTACTAATTACACTAATTGACGTGAGCTCTTTGTGAATATGATAGTTAAGTTGTCACTCTGCAGCATTTCTAAACTGTTCAGAGCAGAGAGAAGTTTAAAGAGGTACCTCAAACCTTCGGAGGCCAGGATGCTACATATTTCTGTATTCCTCCTAATTGCTCGTTTCCCAATTATATCATATTTACAAGGAGAAGTCAAACAAAGATCAAATATTCCACAAATACACCAGAGCTGATTTTATTCTTCTAAATTGGTCCATAGAGTAAAACGATGAAGAGAGCACAAGGTTATAACCTATCTACCAAGTCACCTCTGGTGCACATCAAATTAACAAATGCCACAATCCCAACAAGTAATCCCTCAAGTTATCGGCGTAATTCATGAATCTCTGACTTCATTTGAATACCAGTGCTTATTTACATAATTATTTTTTGGGGGAAATGCCATAAAAGTCATGGGAAGTGTTTTAAAATCATGTTCAGTGTTACATATTTGGAATCCAGCTGTGATTATGGGAACCTCATAACCAAAGTGTCTTTCTGGACCTGCACAAATGTAAAACAAAACAAAACTTTTTTTAGTCTGTCTGTCATATAACTCAAGACAAGTATGAATCCAAACCTTTTAAAATATGTTATATAAATAAAAAGAAAAACATGTTCTGAAACTTTAATTTTGTCCATCATTGCTGACAGAAAAGGTTTTGAATGATAAAACCAAACTGATGTGGCCATTTAGCTTTTAGCTGAACTCAGCTGGAAGAAAAAAAAAAACAAGTCCTCAAACTCAGAAATATTTGAAAAGAAAAATATAGTGTTTTAGTAGTACACTCTGTCATCCTTGTGCAAGTTCAAGTGAATAAAAAAAGAAGGAAACTCAACTCGATTCTGCTTTAACTCCAGGGGCAAAATGCATAAAATGATGCATCTACTCAAAAATACTGCCCACACCTTTTCCTACAAGCAGAAATTTATAATGTACATCATTTTAGAGCACTTCAAGCATGATATGGTGAAGCAGAAAAGAAAGTGACAGGGGTCAATGTAAAGCAAAACAATTTACCCCTGACAGTTCAATAGTGAGTTTTTGTCCTTATTACTTCTTTTGTTTCAGAAATAGTTGTATCAGAGGATAACAGTCTTGTAATGACTGTTGCGGTGGTGTTGGAAGGCCTTGGTAACAGCCATTTCTGGCACCAGTTAACAGTTGGATCATGCACCACTTTAGGTTTCCAAAGTAAACCGCCAACATGCCATGCCTCGTCTGCACACCTGTGTCTCGCTCCTAATCATCTTCACGCAAGGCTGCATAACCCAATAAACAGGCTATCTGTTCATCAGCTGCAGATAAAGCAGGGCTGCTGGTCCTCGCCTGCACACCTGATGATGTCCTTGGTGAGCTGATGCCGATTTGCCTGTTTGTTCATAATCCAGCCATTACTTTTTTTCCCCCCCTTTTCTGCAGGGCATAGTGTTCTGAACACATAAAGCTGATTGCTTCTGTATTTTACATCCAACAGTTTCTTTTAAATTCTGTTTTGTGATTCCAGATAAATTTCACCAAATAAAACCTGCACTCGTGTATCTCTACTGCAGCCGTAAGTGTTTTCATTTCAAAATACATTTTTTAGTTTCTTCTTAACTGTTTCTTCCTCGAGCATGTCTACATATTTAGTTCTGGCACGAGTAATTTTATGTGCAAATGACTAATTAGGGGAGTGTTTACATCCAATTACGACTAAAGATAAGGCTGGAAATCTAATGAATATGCAAAATTATGCAAAACTGAACGATGATTGCAAATATAAAGATAAAAGATGTGCATGCATGGCTGTATAAATTTGACAAAGTGTGCCTCCACACATGTTGAGTGATTAAATTAGTCATTAAAGTTTTATGCATGTGGCCTTCTGATTTTCAACACAATCAAATGGAAAAAAATGAATAGGGTTTTTCTGTGATGTTTTGTGGATGTCCAAGGATTAAGAGAAAGACAAAGTCAATTAAAAACCTTTTTGAACATCACATTTTATGTCCATGGAGTCTCTGTGTGAACGTATTTAAAGTATGGGTTCAAAGTAAGGTCCAAAGTTCTCTAGAAATCTGAAGATTTCAATAGTGGCACTCACAACAAGGTCTTTTATTTCTCGCAGTGTCCGCAGCTGTCCACCACAAACTCATGGTCCAGTCCTCCCCAGTCCTCCTGCCCACCATGTTAGGCCATGTTCATGATTAAGTCCGGTGTCTTTTTTTAAAAGAGGTCCAGAGAAAGTAGCACCTGTCAAGTGGCATATTTCAGTTTGGGAGTCTGTGAATTGCAGGAGAGACTGGAAAGTGAAGGAATCCCAGCGGTTGTTGCAGTGCCTTGGCTCTCCACAAACACTGGGTCCAGGCAAGCAACTTTGGCAGCGAAAAAAGCGTGAATGCAGTGAAGCACGGCAAAGAGGTTTGAGAACTCCAGCTCCTAAAAGAAAGAAAGACAAAAAAATACTCAAGTCAAACACAAGTGATTCATTTTCTGTAACCTTGTTGCTGTGAACATTTTGACACAGCGCACGGAACATCTCTTAAACTGAATTTACCTTTGCTTCAATAGATTTGGAGTCTTGATTTTGGAATAAAAACTTGATCTTGCTCTTTCCATCATCAGATGATCCTTTTAGCTGGGAGAATTTGTATCTCCACAGGACTGCCTGAAATCACAGATAATAAATATCACAGTAACTTTAAAACCGTAGAACTACAACCAAATCTATCTTAACATTCTACTATTTTAAAAAAAATTACTTTCTTTCCACGAATAATTCATGTTAGAATCCAGGACACCTCAGACCAACCTGGGTCAGAGGTTGTGAAATATAAATGTGTTGCTTCTAACGGTGGAAAAGAAGAAAAAATCAGTACTATTTCACATTTACTACTGGAGCTTCAATGATTCAATCACTGCTGAAGTGTGTAAACAAAAGGTGCACCGTGAGTCAGTTGTCCATGCTCCTCAGGTGGACAACAAGCCATGCTTTTCACATAAATATGCATCCGTTATGTGCACTGGTGAACCGTTCAAACTGCTTCTACCACTGCAGATATTTCTGCAGCATCTATGTGGTTCACTGTGCTGTGAGAAATGACACTCAAAACATCATAGATGTGACTTTTTAAGTTGAATCTTTTTTTAGAAACCACGGCAGGTATTCATGAAACATTATGAGGGTGTAACAGAAGTGTCATCTCTTCTACTTTGAAATTCACTCTCACTAACCTTATCAGAGGTGTTGAAACTGTCATCTCTTGCATGCCACTCACAAGCACTTTCCCTGGGTGGTTTCTGATGAGGAAGACTGAGGAGGAGGTGGTCTGAGGATAACTGCTGCCTGGGATCTGCAGAGCTCATATTAGAGCTGCTTTGTAGGCTACTGTAAGCACAGTGTTTCCCTGTTTGTATTTATAGTTAACGCAGCTTACAGTGAAGGATAATCCATTTGAACTGACTATTCTGATGCAATTATTTGATATATATGTATCATCAATGGTTCAAAGTGGCAAAGAGGAACTTTTGAATCTTTTTTTTTTTTAACCCAGCAGGTCTCCCTGTAGGTGTGGAGTCTAAGTTCAGTCTCTTGTCTGGTCCTTTTCTCATTTTCTTTTCCACCATTGCTTTCATGAGTGTCCATGATGTCCACTGTAGCTCTGAGAGCTGAGTTATATGCAGCTGTTGCAAGAGACAACCAGGACGGGAATCAAACAGCAGGGACCGGAAACCACGAGAGCTTGACAACGTTTCCAAAAAAGTGATCAAATATTGCTTTGAATGAAACTGACACTGATATTTCACATTAAAAAAAAAAAAAAATCTTTTGGGCTCCTTTAACTCAAAGAAAACTATTTATACAGTTCCACTGAATGAAACAGTTGGTTGGGTAATACAGTTTCATTTTACTTATCTCGAAACCAGAAATACAATATCTATATATGTGCATGTCTCTATGTATATAATGTGTCTGTGTGTGTATATATATATATATATTTACGGATAATTCTCATTTGTATTTCATTTGCGGTTTTCCTTGTGAACCTTTGCAAGCTGGGGTGGCAAGCTGGTCTGACCAAATTTACCTTGAACTGGCAAAACCAGGTTTGACTCCAATAGAAAGTGATTTCCCCGTTCTTTTACCATTTACCAAACTCTTTTTTTTTAGTTTCACGTGCTGGTTAGGTTTCAGGAAAAATAAATGCTTTAACATTACATGTAAGCTCACAAATTAAGGTATGGAGACAATGAGGATCCAAGTAAAAAGCCAACATATAAAAGATAATATTAACTTTTAGTTCCAGAAACATAAAAAAATAAGATATTTTCCTGGAGACTGGGCAGGGTTTAAATCACTCAGCATTATATATTAGACAAATTAGCTCAAATTTCAGCATTTATTACATTAAACCAATGTTCACGCTAAATGATACTGGTTTGTCATCTAACAGCTTTTATATTTGATAATTTAGAAGCAGTTTTATTCATTAATTTTGAACATCTGATGTGTTCCAGAAATTTTATTTAGTTAACCCAGGATCAGATGTCAAGGCAGGGCAGCTCGACTCATACAGCACATTTCTGGGGCAACTCTAAGTGCTTCAACTACAATCTGACGCCCTGCCCCATTTTTAGTTTAACCCCCCTAGGAGACTCCCATACTGGGGCAGACTATGTCTGCTAGAGAAATATTAGCAGTTTCATCTTTGAATGTTTCTGAGTGATGCACAGACTGAAGTGGTCACCTGAAACTGTTAGGAACAACATGGATGTTTAAGTTATTGTTTAAATATTTTCTAGAACAGGTAGGGCAATGTTAAGACTCACTGACTCATTATTGTGATCTTGTTTTCTCATTTTTCAGTTTCATATGGAGTTTTTGTTAAGACATGGGGGTTGGGGGGTTGTTTGTTTTTCATACATCACTGACATGGTGATGAAGACAAGGATACTTGAGCAGTTGTTACTGATCAGGTTGGGTTTTAAGAGCTCCTATTCATTGACTGGTTCCTGTGGTTATGTTTGGTTCATCTGATGGACTGCTTCTAACTTTAATCCACAGATTTTTCATCGAAGCACCTGATGAGTATTTTTCTTTCTAAATAACTGACCTGTTTATGACATTATCTTTAACAGATGACTTACTAAGGGTTAAAAGTAATATGTTTAGACATAGTGCTGCCTGGATCTTGTGTTCCCTTTTGTACAGTGTTATTAAGCTAGGCAGTATGCATTTACTTCAGTATTAAGGATTTTACTAAAATATTATAAAGTATAGACCATATATTGCATACTAAGATATGAAGAAGGAGCTTTGATCTTTTTGTTATTTGCTAAACAAACCACAAGATAACGTCAAAAGCTACTATAATGCATTGAGAACATAGCAGAGATAAATGCCCTCATGTGGCCAGGAAGGGTTTTACTACATAGAGTGGTTTTAAAGTGGGGGAGGTAACTTTTTAAAGGAGCAAATTTTGTTTTATTTCATTTTATGAGATTTTGTTGGATTAATATGAAAAATATGTGCCATCTGCTGTAGCTGAACTACTAAAATATATGAGCAATTATTTCACTGAAGCTGAGGAAAATCATTTTTCGCCCTTTCTGATGTTCAACACAACTTTCTGCTGGTTTCCATGGCAGTTGCATGTCCTCATGTACACTAAGTACAAATAACAGGTGTTGTAGGCAAGTAAGTGAGCTACCATTGATTATTTATGGCTTAGCGAACAGGCTTAATGGCAAAGAGTGCACAAAAAGAAGAAAGTTTGGATTTGAGACAACTAAAGTCAAAAAAAGACTGAATGCTTCAAGAAATACAGTTCTTATTAGCGTGGTCCTTTTTCAATGTGATGCACTGAGAGAACATGTGGGACTGAAGAGCAATTCCATGGTGAGAGTATATTTGTTGGACTGGTAATTGGCCTTTAACCTTTTCACATATGCTACGACCATGGGCCTGCCCTAACTTTCTCTCTCAGAGCGTTGGCAGTGCTGTCTTTCATCTCAGGCAATCATGAATGCTGATCAGTGGTTCCCCGATGCTGACTGGCTGTCCTCCAGCCTTGAGCCCACACATCGCCTCTCTCGTGGGACGCTCGATCGGAGTGGTATCATTTCACCCCGGAAATCTTGTCACCACCTGGATTCGAAGATTATAACCCCATCCTGCCTTTCAGTAACTCCAGCTGATCTGATGTGTTCTCTGTGTTCTTACACCTCTGTGCAGCACTTGTTTGCTATTTTGTTAAAGCTTGTTAAGGAGACTTTTTTGTTGTTGGAGTTGTTGTGACTTTTTAGCATTGTTTCAACTTTATTTTGGACAATTCACTTTTGTCATTAGCTTTGCTTCGTTTAAACTACTTTCGTGTCCCATTGTGTCATTATTCTATGCCTTAAAGACATTTTAAATAAATGACTTTAATTTACCAATTGCACCTGGTTTATGTTGCATGTTTCTTTCTCTAGCAAGCTGGGGCTCATCACATATTACACGCAATTCAGATAGCCTTATACTTTGTCCCTTGGATGAAACATGAGGAAATCCCATTTCATCCCTGGCTTGGAGTCAGCCTTCATACGTAAGCTGGATTGTAACACACCAATAGTCTACTTTAATTAGCTGGTAACCAGTTTGTACATTTGTATATTTTTGTGTTAGGAACATCACAAAAATAGTTCTTCATAGAGATAATGAGCAAAGAGAAAGCACAAAATTGTAGGTTATGTTGTCATAAACTGTGATAAATTAAGGTGCATTCAAATCTATGAAAAAGATGTGGTCCATGTAGCCTGATGATGTTCTCTGAGGTTCTCTGGAGGCGTCATTCTGGAGGCAAGGTGTTTGGTGGAGGTTAGAGGGAACAAAGAAGGAGCATTTCGATTATATACTTGCAGAGTTCCTCTAATTTTTACAAATTATCCAGGCATCACTAGCTTCACCTACTCCATCCATCTCCATTTATTCAACCGATTATACAGTAGTACGTGCCTTATACATGTATTGATTTGTCCACCCATTCATTCTGGGAAAGGTCAACTATGAGCTGCCTTGACCCACATGTCTGCGAACTGTCAGAGGAAATCTTAACTATTTTACTGGTGTATTACTTTCTCTCTGCTCCAGTTATCCATGTGTAAACAGCGCTGCAGATACAGGAACATCTCACTGGCTCCGGAGCCAGCAGATTACTGCTCTACTTGTCAAACAGAGTAATATTCACATTCTTTCCAACAGAGGCCATTATGGTTTTTCAAATTTGCCAATAGCAGCTTTTAATTATGGAGTAATCCTACGCCTGATATTGTGTGCACTTGCAGTTTACATATGGATTGTGTTTGGTGCATTTCTTTCTCTAAACAATACTCTGGCAACACAATGATCATCCTTTGGGGACATTGTTGCTTCCTACTGTAGGAATTAGGGCCAAAATCTTAGAGAACAATATGGCATGGCTTGTGTCCTGCTCATCCGCATAATGCGCACCAGCAGAGTAGTCTGCGTGCCTCTCACACTTGAGGGACTTAGGGGAAAGGCCAAAATGAAGTGTAGGCAGGAGCGAGCAGTTTTAGCTGAGGAGGGTGAGGGATAACCAGCCATCAAACAAATGTGCTCAAACTCCTAGAGTGCTGAATAAGTTGTATTTCCTCATTGTACTGACAATAAAGGGTCGCCCTGCACTCACCTTTGAAGCAGCATCAAAGCACACAAAGCCCATGCTGAAGTCAATTGTAAGTCCCATAAGGTGGCTCTCCATGATACAAGCGTACGTTTTACACTGCAGAACAGCAGAACAAAATGTTACCTACTTCTACAAATTCCTCACAAATGTCATACGAGCTTTAGAAGTCTTTGTGCTAAAACAACCAGACTACAACAGCTACGTGAAAATCCTCAGGCGTGTTCAGGAGCTGACCTGTATTCTCTCCACCTCCAGGAACGTGGCCATCTGAAATGCCTTTTCCCAGATCAGCAGCTCACACTCCAGCTCCACGCTGAAGAACATGTCCTCCCCACTCTCCGTCTGGACACTGAAGCAGTGCTTCCTCTTGTCCACAAGGTCATTGTCCTGAGATGACACACAACAGCTACCATGCTGACAGCCGTAGTCTCCCTGCCACGAATAACTAACGCTTATTAGAGACAATAGTTTACTCTAATGTGCTGTCTTATAGCTTTACGTTAGATAAATTGCAAATTAAGGTACACTTTATGGATGCATATGTGAATTTATTTAAATTAGGCTCGCTGCAGTGAGTTTGTAGATAATCAACTGCAGATAAATTCTCACTATCACATTCAAAGTGACCTCGAACCTGCAGAGAATAAGAAACAATGGTCTTGAGTGTTTCTGTGGGATTGCAGAAGAATTCATGCAAATGCACTGTATAAGTGAGTCATATCCATGCATTCTTCAGATTCGCCTCGCTACTTTATATTCTCTCAATGAATCTGGTGTGAGAGATGCCTCTCTAGATGCTCTATGAGTTGAATTTTTTAAAAAAAGAAAAAAGAAAAACGTACCTTTAAAATCTTGCACATTATCTCGTACACGGTAAAGCTTTTCTCTGCTCTGGTCCAATCCCATGTTGTCACCTAAAAACATCACATGAATATTAAGTCTGAGTTGAGAGATTTCTCTGTGGAAATGAAAAAAAAAAAGAACAATAAATGTCTTTAGGAGGAAAACGTTTGTGCTTTTGTAAGGGAGGGGCTGCAAATGAAACTACCACTATTTGCTGAAGCACTGTTTTGCCTTCAGAAATCCAAAGCTTAGCAGGAGTGAGGCGTGTATCAGAGCCTCCCGAGAGAAGTCAAGTATTCTTCTCAGGTAAGTCATCAATAATAATAATGAAGGAGCTGGTCTTAACTTCTGTGCGTGTAGGTCCTTGTGTTACACCAGCCACTCAAATTAGCATTTTCCATTTATATCAGCACATTCACATGGCACAGGCAATTACAGTTATCTATCAATCTCTTTCCATCTCCAGCACCATCGACAGCTTATCCCTCTCTTCATAATCACCTAGAAGTCTGGCAGAATGCAAACACATTGAATGATCGCCATCAATCATGTGGAAGATCAATGCAGCACAAACGATAATGGCTGAGCTGCTTCCTTCTGTTTCAAACAGGAAAGTATTTTTTCCCCACAACAATATATAACACTGAATGGGAAAATAAATAAATTTTAAAAAGCCCCCTGTGGATCGGAGCGATGCTAGTTCCAACAAAGGAGTTTGATGGCTTCAAGAAGAAGGTGAGCTGTAAGTGCAGACTGAGTGAAAGCTTACAGGAGGTGCTGTGAACTTGAAGAGTGAGGAACCCCTCAAAGCGAGGAACTTTGGTGAGTACATTCGGTCCTGAACGGAGTCCTGCTCCTTCTCATCGACCCAGCCCATGTAGATGATCTACCAACAGAGCAAATAAAGGCAAATCAAATCCCAGCACTGAAAAGTTGTTCAAAGGTTTTTAAAACAGTTTTATACATTATTTGCAATTTAAAACACAATACAGGATAATTACCAAAGCCCTTATGCAAACATCAGCCCATGCTTTGAATCTTCAATAACAAACTTGTCTCAACATCAGGAGCCGATCAGTTAACAAAGCCTGTTTTCTTCACTTAATTTCCTGATCACAAGTACAGAGAAAGATTTTCTCCTACAGCGTTCTGGCAGGCCACTATGTATAGATGGCCTGAGGACAGCTGCAGGAGCTGACTTAAGATGACAGTCTCAGGTGATAAACAATCTATATGTGTTTAATGCTCACAAATGCCACTGAGATGTAACTGTCCAGCTGCTAGCTAACGCAGAAAAGTAGTTGTTGATTAACCTCTTGCATTTTCCAACTATCAGAAGATAGTGTTTGCTCTAATTGCAAAAATGCACTTGAAAAAAAAAGTACATATTTATGTCTTTATTGAAAAGATGTTGACAGTAAGACCAGTAAGCATAATAATATCTGTAATGATAACGATGCAAGTTTCACGCAAATTAATGGGGAAGTTTTGTACACAGCAACGCTGAGCACAGACTGAACAACATGCACAGTGTACAGCAGCTACATTTTCCTGACAGCATTGCCTTTGTAAATATGCAGACATTTCTTCTGCATCTGAAGTAACTACATGCTTTCTACATGCTGGTTTATATGACTTTAAAGTCTTTTGATGGTTTTGATAACATTCACAAACAACATTGTTATTCACACTTTTAGGCTCTTAACAAAGAAAAAAGTTTGACCCTGTTGACATGGACGCTTATAATGAAAATGATTGCTATGGGATGCCATTAAAACATGACACCCACTCTCACTTCACTTTTCTTTTTTTATATCGCTCACACATGGTTAGGGTCAGGACTTAAAAACACATAGTCAAGACAGAATTAACATAAACTCAAGTAACTGTGAAATACATATGCTTAGGGTTAGAAAAATATAGATAGTTAGATGGGTGGTGTGCTGTAATCTCACATGGATGCTACCCTACTCAAAACTACAGATTGGAATTTTGATGTCATTTTGACATTTCTGACCCTGGATGAAGACACTGCTACTTTTTGAAGATGTGTACAAACACACCTGCTTCACATTTTCTTTGTGTGACTGGAAGCGTTGAAGGAAATAAAGAAGAGGTTCAAGACTTTTTCCATTTCTGTAGGATTTCACTTTATATATGTGATCTTTCAAGCCATACAGTTTTCCTATTTTATAGTACTCATAAATGATTTATGTAGAATGTTATTATTAAAAACAAGGAATTGCTATTTCGGGTTTATCCAAAATTGCAACAACAACAAACAAACAAAAAAAATCTCTGATGTGTCAGTATAATTAAATAAGAACTTGTTTTTTTTTAAGTAATCTATTTTTTAAAATGAAAAACTAATTTAAACAAACTGTAGGTCAAAGAGTATGAATACACCTTTATTTTTTAATATGAACTGATAGAAAACTACAAGTAATAAACGTAGAAATTGTCTTTATTCCTGTATTATTGTGCTATTTTATTTATCCCCTACTGGATGATTAGAAGGGAAACAATCTTGTGGACAACTTTAAATCAAAGAGAACAGTTTCAGCCAAGTTATAATAAACTCAGGAGCTCCATTAATAGCCCTGCTGATAACATACCGGTACTTGATGTTACCTGCAGGAGAGAAGGAGCCAGTTGCTCAGAGTCTGAACTTTTCATCAATAAATAAATACCAAAATGGTAAAAAAAAAAAAAAAAAAGAGGTCAGAATACAAAGAATTACAAAGTATTCCAATCAAACTTCATCAAGCTGAAAAATCTAACATTTTGTCATTTTGCTGTGTGCTGAGAGCTGGATCATTTCTTGACTCTTACCAGTTGCCCGGCAACCAGCAAAAACTCCAGGAAGTTAAAAGTCTCAAACCAGAATCAACTCGTTTCATGATGACTTATTGATTTTTACACTGTGGTTTTTGGACAGATTAAACACACAAGATAGTGGACATGGTGTTCATCGCTGGGATGTTAGAAATGCTGGCAGGATTTTGCTCTTTTTAAATTCTACTTTTGTCTCTGTTTTTTAAAAAATACAAATTAAAGTTAGCCAGCTGTTGGCAGTGGCTTCAGATGTATCACGTGATGTTAGTCTGTAACTCTCAGCAGAAAAGCAAATAGCTAATTTCTCTTCAGGGATTAATAAAGTAGTTTGAATTAAATAACCACATTTAACACAATATTGAGCTTGCAGTACTTAACTTGTGTTTATTTGTTTCTGAGCTATCACACAGATTAACTGCCTGATGAATTAAGATAATCACACAAAAACAAAGCCCAATAAAGGGCTATAAGGGACTCCCTTCACTGATTTGGTACTTTCCCACAAATGTTTTAGATCCCAAGATATATTTAAAGGAAAATCCTTTTTTTTTCTTAAACTCAAATATTTTATTGTCATAAAAGGCCAGCAGCAATTAAGATATGGATGTAAAATAATCTTTTCACCTAGAAGTGCTTGTTTTGCAGTTATCCTGCCTGCTTTCATGTGTACTGATGCCACGCAAACATAATCCCTTCAGCTAATAAAATGACTTCCACGCATGTCTGCAGATGAGCTGTCAAACCTTAAAATAGTTTTTTTAAGAAAAGAAATTGCAGTGGTTTATGATTTCTTCTGTAGCTTGACTACCACAGTCTCACGTTGTCATGTGCTGATGCTTCATCAACCCCTCTCTGGATCTGTTTTTATCTTCACTATATTATGTATAAAAAGTATTCAATTACTGTTAGGTATTTAGGTTACTGATACTCAGATTAGGAGAATAATATCATCAGAGATAATAAAAAGAAAAAAGGAGACCCTGCACATCCAAAAGCGATGCTGTCGGAGAATCCTGTTAGGGTGAAAACCAGCAGGCCTCTGACCAGCGGTCGGTGACAAGCTGGAGATGAGAACAATTTGATTCGATTGCCTGTAGTAATTTTGGTCAAAATGCTCACCGCAATTGCAAAAATCTGTAGGACACACTATAAACACAGGAGAAACTTCAGTGCAACTAAACACACCTTTATTATCTCCAAAGCACCTCCCCTGTCCCCCCAAGGGTAGCCAGTGACAGCTTCTTACAGTGTGGGGCTATTTTGTTGTGAAATTACTGAAATCCACAGACTCGGGCTCGGTTAGGATTCTCCACTCTTCCCCAGACGGCCCGCTCAATTCTCGATCATGTCGTCTTTCAGCAGCAACTCACCTCCTCCTGGGATTTCTGTTGCACGTAAGGGAACGTGTCTATTTCTATACGAACGCTTTCAACAAGCTTTGGAAACGCTTATAACAACCCGAGTCTGTCATCGTGTCTTTGTGTTTAACACAGAAAGTTACCCCACAGATTACATTACAGGAGTTTCACTGCCAACGTTAACGTTTATATAGCAGATTAATTCCAAATATTTTTGTCCTTAAATCAGTTTCCCTCTAATTAGCGCTCAGGTTTTAAAAATTCATCAGCATTCCTGCATCTGTGTAAAACATTTCCTGTTTAGTCTTTAAAAACTGAACGGAAACATTAACCAGCTGCTTAAAGCACATTGTGGCAAATAAAAATATACAAATGATATTTAAAGTAAATTTGGCAACTCCTGTGAAGCATCAGCGGCTAATTATGAACTGTTGATCGAGGACTTCAGCCAAAAATTACAGTATATTATCTTGTTACTTGCATTAACAGCACATTTTAATGAAGTATAAAAGAAGTCATTAAAAAAAGAAAAATACTTTTTTTTTCAGTTTGTGGAATCCAGTTATTACTGGTCCTGATTTTTGAGTGTGTTGTTTAACAGCCGTTTCTTCTAGTGTAACAGGCTATAAAGTTAATATTCAATAATCATGGTTGCGTCTCTGTTTTTACAGCTATAAGAGTTAATCAGTGCATTTAGCAGGTGCATAGCTGTTTTATGTATTTAGGAGTACATCAGTTTCTTGAAAACTATTTATGAATTTCACAAATAAGAAAGAGGAGTTAAGGGAAGCGACAGAGAAATCTACATTTGTGTTGGTGATGTCAGCTGATCTTCCCAGAGCAAAAGATTTAGATAATCGGAAAAAAGAGGTTAGACAAGCAGAGAAAAGCAAATGTTGAGAGAAATCATTTTAAACATCAGACCAGCACTAACATTAAAGTCAGGCTTTGATTGGTATCTGTATTGAATATTTGTTTCTTTTTCACTTTGAAGGCTTTTTTTTTGGAATTTCGATTTCTTTTTTTTTAGGGATTTCAAAACAACGGGCTGAAAGATTCAGGGCAGACGAGTCTCAGACTGTTTAATTTCCAAAATGAATTGTCTTGTGAATTCCAGCTTGTGCATGTTTGCGGGTGGAGCAGAAACCGCAGTAGATGAATAAAAGAGAAAAACCCTACAGCGCCTTTTAACTCTCTGCACTTAGACTGAAATGTGACACAATGAGTTAACTGACAGAGAGCACTTAAGTTGTTTTCTGATCATCTCTCAGTGGATGGTCTTAAATGATGCAAAGCCTCTGCGTGTGTTGTAATATGTGGCAATGCAGTGCTGTGTCCTGCCTCTGACTGACAGACCTGCTTCTGATTTTTAGCAACAAAAAAAAATAAAAAGATGATAAAATGCAGAACTAGAAGTCTATTAAAGCAAAATGAAGATCTAAAGAAGCAGCATGAGCTGAGCTGCTGTAGAGGAAAACATCCTACCTGCTGGTTCACTGGAAAATTCCGGTTAATCTTCTTCACCTGTTAAATTTAACAAGAAGATCAATAACTCATTCAAATATCCTCTGGTAGCAATCAAAGACCAGTTGACAAATTGAACATGGTTGCAGGACCCCACTGGGCCTCACAGTCACGTTGGCGAGCCAGCAAGGAAGAAATAAACAACAACAACAACATCAACAAAAAAACCTACAGTATTCACACTAACACACTATTAACCACAGCACTGAAGGAAGACTGTTAGAGCTGCTTCATTTATTCAAAGCATGCAAATTTCAAAATGAGATAGATAGACTCATTTCCACAAGGACCCAAGGCTCTCCCTTCAAAAAAAAAAAAAAAATCCATTAAAAAAAAAATCCATTCTCCATGTGGTAATAAAAGCAGGGAAACTACTGAGAGAGCAGTCAGGCTTCAAATTAAAACATTCTGCTCAGATCATAGGTATCACTCTCCCTTAATCCACATTTCACTATCAGTATAACTCTTTCTTAGAAGCCGAACACCAAATTAAGACGTCCAGTCCCAATTCTTTCCTGTTACAAAATCAAGAACAAGACACAGGAGCCTATTGTGAAATGTCACGAAAGCTGGAGCCCAGAGAAAATCTAGTGTTTTTATTTTAGTGGAGGAACCGTGAAGGAACAAACATAACTGTTGGGATGTGAGCTGGGTGTGAATATATGAGAGCAATGGCAGAGGGTTTGCTCCGTTTCAGGATGGGTTTTCAGACCGTGGCTTTGCGCTGTTGTGTAAGAAAAAAAAAAAGAAAGAAAAAAGAAAATCCACAGAGGCACATAATCTAAACTCTAAACTTTTAAAACAAATAATGAACCCTCAGCTATGTCTTAAAATACATTTAGAAGAACTCTGGTGAGAGTTTGTTAGTGTGCCCAAGCAATAAGGATACCGTAACGCTGCAAAAATCCAAAAATCAATTTGCATTTATGGACTTGGGTCAAAACTTTAACAGGCAAAATGAGAACAACCACACTGTCTGCCCAGTTTAAAACATAGGCGATGTAGAAAAAAACAAAATAACAACAAACAATACTCTAAAAGGCCCCGATCAGACCTAAAAATGCATCTTGAGAAATCTGATCACAAGTGAGAAGCGCTTGTGTTCACACCTAGCTTTAAAATGTGTACTCAGATGCATCCTGAGTGATCAGATCTGACCCTCCCGCTCTATATGCAAATAAACACGAGTGTCATTTTAGCTTGCAAACACCAGATGTGTTGTTATTTTCAATTGCTAAAGGCAGCAGCTGGAAATAACTCGACACTATCTGCGTAGTAAACTAAACAGGCTGCACACAATAGAAGGACGGAGCCGCCACGAAGAGGGAGAAGATATGGGATGAGAAAGGGTTTTATTGTGGTCATTTGTGCACCAAATCAAATGAGTCATCAGGGACATTAGGCAGTCTGATCTATATATTAGGCGGTCCCCGAATCCATCCCAGGACGGTTTCGTGGTCAGACTACAAAGAGAATAGAGACACGAGTGTCCGAGACCACCTTCAAATGAGGGTGATTGGATTTGAACCCATCCTTGAATGTGTACAGAGCTTGCACTAATGTTGGTCACTTGTAGTCGGATTTCCTAAGACACATTTTGTATGCCCCATATTGAGCAATTCTGATCCCTGTTCATATTGATCAAGCAATTAAAATAGAGTTGTTTCACCCAGAAACTCAAAACCTCTCCGGGTCTGTTGAGTTGTGAAGCCTAAACCCTCTCGTTGTCTGTGTGCTGCAGTGAGCATCCTGTTTGGGCTCCCTCTCCCTCCACTCCTTCTGTCTGTTGTTCTTGGTTGTCTTCAGTATATTACAACTGAGGTCAAATGTGAACGTTTACCATGATATGGGACCTTCACTGCAAAAAGCGTGAATAGGGTTACAGCATTACATTTACAGGTCTTGAAATTGTCCCGCACACAGCTAGCAGAGTCCCCAAAACCAACACTTCTGAACACACCTTTGATTTCCTTCTGTTATGGAAGATCCAGACCCATCAGGTGATCTGGGATAAAATGATTCAGGAACAAAACTCAGCAAAGTGAAACAGCGTGTTGTCTTTATGCTTCCTACCAGCAGAGCAAATCAGCTCATTTCAATATGGTATGAATTTTGCACATAAATAAACTCTTTACTTACTTGTCTAAAAGCAATTTCCTTTTACTCTTTAATAATTTCTTTATTTTAAAATTGCTCTTCTTTCCTAAATGTTTCATGCTGGTCTGTTCTTTTTATGATGACTCTGTTTTTTTTTTCCTGAAGTTATTATTAAAAAACAGGACTTTGAACCGCCTTTGTGCATGTGCCCTGTGATTAGCAGTTAGAGCTCTGCATTAAAAGGGGAAGTACTTAAGTATTATCAGCACAGGTTAAAGTGTGACGGGAAAATAATTCACTGTGTAGTAAAATAGGACAGAAACGCATTAGTTCAGGTCAGGGGTCCCCAACTTCTCCAGCAAGCCACTTCAAAGGATTGTTAGATGATACATCGTGCCCAAAGAAAAAAACATTTTCCTTCTCTTATCTTTGATTTCTTATAAAGTGGTGGATAATTACAGTTAAAATTAATCTCCATGGGAGGCTTCAAGGGGAAAGTGACTCTTCACTACAAGATTACACAATTAGATACAATCTGTGTATTATATTTTATGCAGTCAGCGTTTTTATGCCAAAATACCAGTTTTAATTTCATTTTGAGAACTATTTAATTAGTTTTGAGTAAGCATCGCCTGCCTGTCACAGTCTCGCGTTCCTCCCAACGTGAGTTTGTACTACAGCACATAAATCTGTGGTACTACGATACACATCAGCAGCGATAGTCAACAGCAGGTGCAAGATGGAGCTCTGCACGGAGCTCCTGGACGTGAAGGAACATGAGAGCCGAGACGGTAATGACGGGAGAAATGAGGAAGAGAAAACTAGAGTGACTCTGGAACGGCGCTGTAAAAGCACGCTCAAAGCTCCACGCCTGTGCAGAGTTATAGTAGTTTTATATTTTTTGATGATTTTTATTTTTGTTTTTCAGTTTGTTTGAATATTTCAGTTTAGTTTTAGCTAGTTTAAAAAGCACATCAGTAGTTTTAGTTTTGAGAAATTGGGTAGTTTGTTTATTTTTATTTTTTTAGGTATCGACTTGCAGCTACTGACAAAAATCTAGAATGAAAGAATCTTATCAATGAGAATTTAGAAAGCAATTTATTAATAATAATAATAATTGTTATTATTATTGTAGCAATGATAATAATTATAATTACAAAATTATAGAAAAAATATTAGCAATTAGCTAAATGAAGTGTAAAACATAGAAAACAAGGCAGGAAAACTAAGTTAATTTTACCTGCAATTCTATTTAGTTTCAGTATTGCATTGCTAATTTTTGTTTTTATTTAGATTTCATTTTATAATAGTCTTTAGCTTTTATTCTCATTTTAGCTAATACGATCATTTTTTTACTGGTCGGTTTTAGTTTTTGTCTTAGTTTCCGTTTCCATTATTAACTCTGACCCCATGAATGAAAAATGCTAATGTTCCTTTGTGTTGCTTTAAGTAACTACGAGCTAAAATTTCACAATATCTGTAAAGGAAGAAAAGAACAATATCTATACCTAAAAAGGAGTACATTTAAAGCGTGAAATAGCATTAAATGTACTTCAGATTTATGCGAAAGTGTAGTTTGAAATAAATATACATTTGAATGTTTCTGCTTTGAGAGACTTTTTGTCACCTTTTCTCGCAGTTTTTAAATTTGAATGCGAAATTATTTGGATACAAAATTGACACTTCTATTTATTTAATTGCAAAAAGACAGACTGATATTTTCAAATCTGTCTTTGAAGTCAGGTGTACCTTTGCTGCTCCTGCCTTGTTCATTTCTTGACATTTATGCTTGTAACCTGCCGCCTTTGTTACTTGTTAGCAGATGTCAGCAGACAGATGGAGATGCATTACTGACAGCTAACAAAGAGACTCAGTCAAAAGCAGCATCACTGCCTCATATTCTCCTCTAAAATTCATGACAACACCCAGTAAGGCATGACAAAACTGCTTCAATAAAATCAACAGTGATCACAAGCCAAAGTTCGCTGACTGAAGCAGACAGACACTTAACAGTGGTGCTGCTGAATACCGCTGGAGTAAAAGCTTTGAAGAGTACCACTGAATTGAATCAGCACCTCTGAGCTCAAGTTTCAGCAGAAACTGTTCAGCCAGTGCTTTGCTGGAAACTGCTGGACACTTCAAGCAGAGCTGTGAGTAAGAAACAACTTCCCTCCAAGGTCAAGGCACAAAGAAACGCAACCTGGTGTGGGAGCGGTGCACCGCAGCGCGAAAGCAGTGAGTCATTAGAAATGAGTCATGATCAAGCTCAGTTTATACATCTGTTTTATTTGCCATAATGTTTAAAGTAGGACAGCGCGAGGACTTCGGCCAACAATATCTGCTGCTCCGCAGCCGACTGGTGGGAGTCATAAGGAGCAATGGAGCAAATGCTTTCTTTCATAATGTCTCCAATGATGCCTTCAAATTCATCACTATACACCTTCAAGAGGGGTTTCATGAACGCTGAGATGGTCTCGCCAGCCACCGGACCAGAACATCACTGAGCCTTTATGGGAATTTCTGGAGCGCTGAGGCTCATGTGGATTTCCTCCCCCCTCATTGCTCAGAGAAATGTACGATTTTTACATGATGGACGGTTCAATATTTGACTGCAACAGATGGTTAAATCCATGACAGTAACCCCAGGAATACTGAACAATACAAACTGTATATTTATACGATGTTAAAATATCACCAAATGAACCTACAAACACTTTTTCTGTTTTTCTACTTTTTTAAGGTCTTTGTGGGACTCTGGCTGAATTACACCATAATCAATCAATCAATAAACCATTTTCTTTGTCCCAAATGGGTACTTGGTTTTGCTGCAGTGGAATAAAAACAAAATGAAATGAAAGAAAACATACACAACATTAAATCTGGATGACTCAAATCTCTTTTTGTAAAAATCCAGACTAATAAAATAAAATCCTACTAACGACTTCTCCGTTTTACAGCAGCGAAACAATGATGTTCTCTGAGCAGATATCTGAGCATCCTGCATTCATCTAGTTTACTGCTGCAGCTCACACACACCTCACTAAATGCCAAGGCCAGAGCGAGAAATACATTTTCATTTGTTGAGGCCATTCTGGCAGTGAGTCATCGCCGGTGTTACGTTTAGTGTGTCCCTCACTTCGTCCATTTCAATTAACCGGGGCTCCATTATTCCCTCCAGACAGACACACACGCACACATATACACACACAATCATTCCCAGGGACACATGGTATTTATAAAATCCGTTTTTGTTTTGTGTGTGTGTGTGTGTGTTTTAATTAAATTTAATTTTTTACCACTGCTTACTTCATGCCACATTCATGTCCTGAGGAGAGCAACAGTAAGGTATGCTTACATCCTTCTAGTCTGCAACTTTATTACTCCCTGAGATAGTTTACGTTTTGCTGCATAAAAACAGAAGAGAATCGTCTCTGAATATGCAGCTAAATATGTGAAAATGAGGCCATTTTTCTGAGCCCATTTTTGAGCCATGGTCAGTGTTGATGTTGTTAGCAGTATTTGTATTGGGTACTCACCCAGAAATGCAGACAAACAAAACATTTTTTCCACAGCAGCTGTTATAGAGCTGGAAAAAAATGTTCAGGATGAAGGACAGAATAAACCATAGTTATTTCTATATGATTAAACTAATA
>JAOWBL010000009.1:12904501-12921407 GCA_028564865.1 Zenarchopterus dispar | reverse complement strand
GAATTATATGTAACTCAACTGAGCATGTTTAGGGGGAGGAGGTAAGCAGAGTTCAGTGAGACTGTTGTTGTTGTAATCTCTGGTTGGGGGAGGAGTGTGTAGACACGAGTATGTGTCTACAGTGCGAAATGTTGTGACATTTGTGAAGAGAACGTCAGACAATCCACAAAACTGCAAGCGTGTTACATTAACACCCAACCCGATGTCGTTCCAGTTCACATGTGGGCCCAAGTGCGCTAAAAGCTGTTATTGCTTCTTACTCACATTGTGCTTGGTGAGACTGGAAATGTTGCTTGCTATTGCCTGCAGCCACTCCAAGCAGTCTTCAGCTGTTGCAAACTGTATGACCCCGCTGCAAACTCCGTCCACAGCAATAACCTGGAAAGCATTTTTCCTGAAAAATAGCAGAAGATGATTTTTAGTCCTGACATGGCATTTTAATCTCCATCCAGGCTTTTGCAAAGGAATTGGTGACTATTTCAAAATTCTAACGGAAATATTTTCCAAAGGCCGTGATTATGATGTGTAATCTCTACAGTTTTATGTCATTTTTGTTTAAAAAAACAAATATGAGATCATGAAACTCTTCAGCATCCTTAATGGCAGTTTAAGGGATTTCATGCAATTTCTAACCCAGAACTCTTTTTTTCTAGCCTGATAGATTAGACCCACATCTAGAGAGATGTAGGATCTGAAAACGATCCATACCCACCCCCTCCCACCCCCCTCCACCCCTGCCCTCACCTAGGAGAGGCACCGGTGGTTACATGTCATACTGCCCTTGCACACAGTTGGGTTAGAAGCCCACGAGAGTGCATGGTGGGGCGTGTTTGGCAGGAGGAGCAAGCTTTTCAAGTATTGTTGATTATGTTGATTTCAAATACCAACAGACTTGACTTCATCCAGAAATCCCTTACATAAAAAAGCAATTAAGCGACGGACAGACAGAGTCACCTGGTTTGAAATGTTACAGCAGTTCAGCCTCACCTGACTGCAGTCACAACTGGTTACAACACATCTTTTTCCAAACATCTAAACATCAACCATGAAATGTCTCGTTTAGTTAAAAATAAAGTTACCCAACAACTACATTTCAGTACCTTACCTGGTTTGGACCTCTGAGAAAAAAACACTAATGGTATTTGATCTATTGGTACGATTCTCATCGTGGACGTGACAGATCCTATTTTCAAAACCTTGACAAGCCGCCAACTCATTTCACGCCTTGTCTAGGGGTAACCCATGAAACGGATCATTCATCTCCAGGTTTCTAGCAGATAAAGACAGGTAATGTTACGTTTCTAAATTAGAGGATGCATATTAAAAATAAGAACAAGCTCTAAAGGCGTTAGGCCTTGGATACACTTGCAGCTTGACCAAGCGTTCACCTCCATTTGCGCTCACAACCAAGTGTGTTGTGAACATTTCTTACTTGAGAAAACAAAACTGGTGCCAACAGAGATGATATTTTGGGCCATTAAATAAGTACTGTAGGGATCTGGTTTTGCCGATGTAGTGAATTAAAGACAAAAATGATGTATTTGTATGTCCTCCGCAAAGTTTAACAACTTGTGTCAGACTGCTGAACCAGCCTTGACTAGCGCCTCTAGTGGTCAAATGAATGTTGCCGCTCACATATTTTTAGAAGAACGTGGACTACATGTGGCAGTGTTCATGTACGCATCATAAACATACATGATATATTCCAAGCCACAGACTTCAGGAAGTGCAAAGGCTAAAATAACACAAAACTTTCTATGAACCAAAATATTTTATTTTATTCTGTGGAAATGTACAAATGCATAAATAAGCCATTAAGTTTTAAGAGAAGTTTATATTTTTCTTGGTTTATTATCCATGGATCTCTTAGAAAAGGCTGTACTGGCAATATAATCACCAAAAATAGCTCAAAAGAGATAGGCTTCGGTTGTTGTCTGGAGGGTATGTTTATCTTCATTTTCTGTCAGCATAAACTGCAAGTCTTGCTTTTAATATGCCTCATAAATCTCAAAACGTATGCAATATCCTTATGCAAATTTCAGTTAATGAGCTAAAACAGGCCAAAGCACAAGTGAGATCCATTAAAGTCCATTTAATATGATTATTGTCTATCATCTGCTGTGTCGTACTGTAAAAGTGGGAATACATACATTGACAGCTTACGAACTTATTTTGTCATCAATCTACAACTCGGTTCATCACTTCCATGGTACATGGAAAAAGCTTCTGCAAATAAAACTCAACAATGTTGCTCTACGTAATCAGAGCTCGAACAGGAAATCAAATACAGGTGACTGATGGCAGGCCATTTAATTCTTTATTGCATCTTTTGTGTTCACGAAGACTCTCTGGTGAAACAATAAGCTCAATAAAAAAATAAATGTTTATGAGTGTTAATAGGCTGCAGATTGACTAACTGTTATAAATAATGACAAACAGGTAACAATGCAATACCTCATAATGCAGTGAGGCCTCTTGTATTATTCTGAAATGATTGTTTTGAGATTTTCCAGCTTCTGTAATTGGCTTAATGAACTGAAGAAGTCCACAGCAGAAACACAATACACCAGAACATAGTTTAATCTGCCTCTCATTGTCTGCATACCAGAGATTTACATGAAATTATACAACTCCAAGTTGGAAAATGTTGGGATGATATGGAAATTTCCTACATGACTTTCTTTCTTTGCTGGGAGCATGAACTTAAGACTTTACATATGTTTTTTTCTTGTCAGTTTCATTTGTTGATATGCATTCAAAGTTACTTTTTTTGGTCCTGCAACACACAACTACACAGTTTCTGCAGCGGTATATAATAATTCCTCTCACACTGAACGGCTTGCATCTGCTTAATCTTGGATCCAGTGTCAAGACAGAAATGTGTGAACTATATGATGACTGGACCTCATTCGCCTTTTTAAAAAAAAAAAAAAAAAAAAAGCAGCAAAAGAGAGAAAATACGGCCGTGGTCATGGTTATGGAGAAGAGGGCAGTTTGGGATGCCAGCTTTGCTAAAGTAGCTCCTGGTAAGGTGCTAGTTTTGATAGTTGGTTGACTAGATATTACATGAAGATGTAGGATTTCTGATGGTTTTTAAAAAAATCATCCTGGTTAATAATTTTTGAGACCCTTGAGATGACAGTCGTTTCACCGCTTGCATGGTACTATGCAGGACTGCTGATTTGGAACTAAGATGAAAGATATCGCCACAGTGCTTTCATCTTTCATCTGCATCAGCAAGGGGAGGTGAAAGAAATAAAAAAAATAAAAACATATGTTATTTAAACCATGAGGTATCAACAGGTGAATATAACATGATTAATTACAGAAGTAATTATCCTTGAAGAGATGAGTCTTTGAGGAGAAAGGTGGGCAGAGGAACGTCACGTTTTCAAAATTTATGCAAGAAAATCCTTGTAATGTTTTCAAACTGTAGTCCTTAGAGAAAAACTGAAAGAGATTTGCATATTTCTCCTTCTGCAGTGCATAATATCATTCAACAAGTGAAAGGGTGCAAACCTAAGATGCACACCTGTGATCTCTGATCTTTTAGATGGCACCTAATCGAGAACTGTCATTCGTCAAAAGGGCAAGTGTAAAGACTTTGTCAAGTTGAAAAATATGGAGCTATATTTAGCAATTTACTTTAAATCTTTAGTGTGGAAAAAGAGAAGACTGAAGTTCGCCTTGTTAGTTAGTGCAATGACAATGTGTCTGAGTTCAGAAGCATCTGGAATGGACCATCACACACTGGAAATGTGTATGATGGTCAGATAAAGCAGTATTCCAGATGGGTGCTTTCTGCTCCAGATTAAAGATGAAAGGGACCACCCAGACTGTTACCAGGAACAAGTCCACAAGCCAGGCTCTGTGATGATATGAGGTCGCATCCGTGCCCTTGGCGATGGTTATTTACACTTCTGTGATGACAGCATTAATGCAGACGCGTATACTGAGATTAGAGAAACATATTCTGCCTTCAAAACCACAACTTTTCAAGGGATTTAAAAAAAAAAAGATTTAAAAAAAAACCACGTGCTTCATGCATCATAAAGACATGGCTGAGGGAGAAAACGCTACAAGAATGCAACAACAGCCCTGTTATGCTGCACACTCTGAGATGCATTTGCAGGACAAATTGTACAAAATAACACCTGAACACTTCCTTGCACCATATCCTTAATGTCAGGACACCTTTTAAGTGCTCTGAGAAGGAATGGCAATAATACAAAGTGATAAAAGTCCCAACTCTTTCTTTGGACCGTGCTACAGCACTGAAATGCAAAAATCAATGCATATTGACAAATGAGATTAAGCTGATGCGACTGTCACACTGCCTGCAAAGAGTAGAAAGGTCAAAGAAAAAGTATAAAAAGCTGTGCCTACTTTACCAGTACGTGGTTCTGCCCACAGATGGAACACAGAAGTGTACTATATTTCAGAATCCCCATACTAAAGATCTTAGCTTTGTCTTAAATTAAGGGTCTTGCAGGGATAGGCGGGAACAGCAAGTGACCCAGCTCACCTGCAGACGTCAGAGCCGGGGATGTACTGCGACAGGCGCGAGTGCAGCAGGGGAATAAGGCGCAGGTCCACCCATCTCTTCTCCCAGCGAAGCCCAGGTGACGTGGGCCAGGACGAGCAGGACAACGTGTCCTATAGCAGTGTGAAAAGATAACTTTGAGAAATCCTGTTTTTGATCTCACACATTTCAAACGGTTCACGCGCAGATAGCTTGAGACGCGCTGCCTCTGCAGCTGCTCGTGGCACAGATGCACAAGAGGGACGAGTGAGCACATGCGGCAGATTAGAGCTGATTCACCATTCCCAAATTATAAAGACAGAGCATTGCAGTTATCAGTGAGCAGCAACAGTTGCATGGAAACGACTCGCTGCCATGGAGGATGCTGATACATGGTTACAGGGGGACAGTTATAAAATCAGTCAGTTGCAGAGAAGAGTAATGAAGACGTACTGTGTTGTTAGGATGGTAGTTCAAATGTAGACCGCTATCACACAGAGGAGAGGAGGTCCCACTGCTCTGGTCACTGGGGATGCCTGCAAGTATACGAACACACACACACACAGATATTAAACTCACAGCATCTGCTTCGCCAACAACAGCCTATTACTTTGTTCTGCTCCACTGTTAGTTTCTGCTCTGCGCCAGTTTGTGTTCAGTTGACTGACTGGAGCGTCCAGTCAGTCAACCTGGCCTACATTCGCATATGAAAGGATTTAACAAACGCTTTCATGTCTGATGATGAGCTGAAGCTCTCCCATGAGAGAAAAATCAAACGCACAACAATGAACAATGTCAGTTCTTTCAGTTTAGCCTTTAGCACCTTTTGTGAAGCTTGAGCTTGAGTTTCTCTGCTTTTCTCTCCTTAACAAAGCATCATTCTTATGTTGTGCTCAAAATTACAAACAGGTTAAGAAAAAAAAAAGAGTGGCACCTACATGTATCATTTTTTTTAATCGTTCACAAAGTGGCTTGGGTTGATTGTTTCCAAGACAACCACTTCTAGATAGAAACTAACACCAGCTAAAAATATCTTTGGTTAATTATTTTCTCCTTCAGTAGCAGTGATTCAGTTAGACCTACAACTGGAGTGTGAGAGCTTTCTTACATGTGCAGTCCTCACACAGGGGCAGTTTCAAAAAGGCTGGAGTCTTCTTCAAGAAAGACACGGTGAGAGTCACCTCTTCACCAGCGTTTCTCAAAACCTGCACCTGAAAGGTAGAGAAACGGGGGTATTTTGATGAAAGGAGGTGTAAACTTTAAATATTTCTCACTAGGATGAAACATGTTGTGCCGGGGTCTGGCTAAGAATGGGAATCCAAGATAAAGGATTCAGCCACGCTGCAAAGTTTTATGCTCTTTGCTTTCAGAAATTTCTAAGAGTTGCATTTAGAAAGAGATGAAGGAGCAAAAACTGTGTTTACGTGTCAAATGCATGAAAACAATCAAGAGAGCCCAGATAAGCTGTTGAGTTTCAGTGTGAGGAACTATGAGATATGAGCTGAGAGCTTACCACTTCCTCATGTCGATAGCTTCTAACGTTTATTCCGTTTATCTAAAAACAACAGTAAGATAGTTGGACTGAATAACATTTCTGGCATCATAACACTGCAGCTCTATCTTCAAAATGATTAATAAAGCAAGCCTCATAACTGCTGTGGCATCTGCCCTGAAAAATGTAAATAAGAGAGCCACATGCACAGTTGCCATGTGGGAGATGGGTTTTTTTTTTTTCTCTCTTTTTTTGGATGAAATATATTAAACAAATGAAAGATCTTTGCCTATAGGGATGCATAATTATTCCACACAGTTTTAAGGACATGTGGCACATGAATTATTAAAGGTACAGGATGTGTTATTATGCAGGATGAGATGAGTGAACATTAATGTGGCGTTTTACCTGAAGGATGCCGTCTCCGATAAAAAGCAGCCCAGAGAGTTCAGCTGGAAACAAACAAAAACACACAAACAATTCAGGAGGCGCAAATTAGGGCAGCGTAACATCAGGAAACGAAAACTGCCAAAAACAAATGTTATACCTTTTTGTTCCTTTGATATCTTTGATATCACAACGGGAATTTTATGCTCTGCGCCGCCCTAAAGAGGGAAAATAAAAGGAACTGAACTACAGCGGTATCACAGTTGTTTTCTTGAGAGTATATCCCTCAGCTGCTGCACTTTGACAAGGAAATGATCAATAACACTTGTTGACACTCAGGTTAAAGAAGTTGTGATGGGTGGCCTAATCAGCAGTGATCTAAATTACCTTGATGCTCAAGCCGAACCCTCCAATCGTCTGCCTCCTGATCGTTACAGTCCTCTCCTGCAGTTTGGGAGAAGAGATGTGATCTGACTGGTGTTGGACCTGCATAGAGGGTTTCCTCACAACTTGAATAACAAATATAGCTCAAGACAAACTTTAAAGTACTCTTATTTTTTCATGTTGTGCATTTCAAAATGTCTGTGAACAGCATGGATTCATATTGTGATATTATAATTTTCTGTTAGACTGATGATGATGGTGACAGCCCTATCGTTAAAACAAACTAATTACTGAAGCTTTTCTGCGACTCATAAAGATGATAATTTCAGTGCTTTCATCATCTCTTTGATCACTTTGAATGTGATTTTGACAAACATGTACCATACCCTATTACAAAATCCCAAGTACAAAGATGAATATTATATTTTTTCAGCCTTTTCATCTTCATCAATTCAGAATCTGAGGCTGCTTTTCATGCAGCAGTCAGCATGAATACAAAACACATAATATTGTTATTATAGCTTAAATTTGTGGTTCAGAAATTTGACAGATTAGTCTACTATATATTGAGTTTAAAGTCAGTATTATTCATACGTATAAAAGTCATCCAAAAAGTTGAAGATGTCTGCAGCTGTTGTCAAATATTTCAGTGATGCTTAGTTGTTATATTTCATATATTTGGTTCTCTTGGGCTTACAACTGCTCTGTGAACTCAGTGGACATTTAAAGGATAAACAATTGGGTCCCAGGAATGACTTACATGATATGTTTTACACTAATAAACTCTCACGATCAGACTGGATTCTTCAACTTGTGTTTGCATTCTGAAAATTAGAAATTACGAGCGCGTCTTCAGCGCAGCGGTAGCTGTACAGACGCCTTTATCAGAGGTTTTCAATATTTGGGTGGGCCTCCACGGGGGGGAACGGTTTAAAGGGAAGCTCATTAAATGATGGAAAGGAATATTAAACTGCTTATCAAAGGAAGGAAGGGAAACTTTAATGTTTCTAGGGAAATCGGACTGCTTTTCCAAAAGTTAGAGACCTTTTATGTATTTCATGTAGTCTAGATATGTTAAGCATCAATTTGTGTTTATTTGGACTCATTTGCTAAAAATTAGGGATTAAATAACATAACCATGATCCCATAGGCTGCAAATTCTGCTAAAATAAGTGAAAAGGCAGTAAAATAGTGACATGTGATTTTTTATCTGGTGTAACTGATAAAGTCTCAGATTTTAAAAGCTCCTGCTATATATCAGTGTTATCAGTTGTTTAGCTGCACCCAGCAAAATTGATCAAATCCTCTCAAGAAAAAAGGGAATAAAGACAACATTTGATTTTTTTCATCTCCTTCTTGGCAAATGTTAAATATAAAGTCAAGGATTCAACATAAAATCATGCAAGATAAGGATTTAGTTTATGGAAAAAGTTAGAAATCCACTGATCAATTATTAAGAAAAACTATTCCTAGAAAGAGTACAACAGCTAAAACAAACAAGGGAATAATAATGTACATATGACACAAATTCCTTTATCAAGATAAATTTGACATAAACAGGAAGTGATACATTTTTGAAGTACATATTTGTAGTGAAATAAGAGATGCTGTCATTTTTTTTGTTTGTTTTGATATCTGCAAACAAGTCTATAGTCAAAACATCATATTTTATAGCTCTGTTAAAAAAATTCTGGTTATTACCTAAGCAATTATTCATATTAAACATAATGGTCGCAGATAGAAATAGTCTGGTAGCTTTTCATTGCTTTCCAATTTTCATTATAAATAAACATGAATGTGCAGCAAAAGGTGCATGATAATGCCGTTGAGCTGCTAAAACTTATCAAACTGCAACCATACAGACGGCTGGCCAAGTCAGGAAAAGGAGGAAGCCCAGAGATGTTCTGCTGGAGCAAATCACACATGAACTCCCCCCAAATTAATTATCTTATTTCAGTGTAAAAATTAAATTAGTTGTCAGGGCTGAAAGGTCCTTGCTTGACATGCTAAAGTTGGCTTTGCATAGCACCCCCCGCCCTCCCCCTTTGCCCTTTTCCTTGACGGGTAACGAGGATGCAAACTTCTATTTGTCTTTGAAGATTTTTATCCACTAAAATGTTATTGAATGCATAATTCCATTTCAGGAAAGGTCACGGACTCAGCCGAGTCTTTTTCCTGGGGAAACTTGCATTTGTTAAAGTGAAGGAAAAGCTGTCAGAAGAAAAGACAAGTCAGACCTAAATGTTACTCCCAACACACCATCATCCACCCGCTGCATCACTACTTAAAGACTGCATTTATCTACTGAAAACTCGATCAACTGACGTAGATTAGCCACCGACTTTGTATACTTACATACTTAACACTGCAGTACTGTATATGTTAGTGATTTGGGCGAAGTGTGGCGTGGAAGTAATTACGACCTCGACTGGGTTACTTACGCTTGAATAAAAAGGTTCTCCTGACACACAGATGACATCTTGTTCTTGAATGGTCAGAATATCTTTGGCCAAGTGTAGTCGAATATTAAACGGCTCCTCATTACCTTCTTGCATCAAATAAATCCCAGTCTTTGTCTGCAAACAGTCAGAGAGATAAAATCATTTATCATCCCTCTGTGACTAAATTAACTAGCCATGAAATGAAATGTCATTGAGAATAGTCGGTGCAGGATGAACACCGAAATTAGTTTTGCTGTTTGTTATTTTCTTTTGAACTACTTTAATTGTTGATGCTAATGTCAAAGCAAATAACCATATTTAGAGGCCTGAGTAATAAACACACGTTTAGATTAAAAAACACAGGAAAGCAATTCATTACCGGCTTGAGAGAAGGAGCCAGCTTTTGTGAGCCTCAATATTGCGTGCTCTCTGTGTGCCTTATATACATCCTCACAAAGGAGCTCAGATTATATCATCTCATTTCGTCTTAGAGCAAGGCTGATGAAAATAATGACAACTCAAGATGCTGTGAAAATGAAACAGCTGAAAGAAAAAAATCACTCTCGGCCTCTACATTTGAAATTTTTCTGCTTTGTAACAAGCAAATGTGAAGACTGTGTGTTTCTATTGATCCCTTTAAAACATGCTAATCTGCATAAATTTGCATTCCGCATATCCTTCCTCCTTCCGAGCTAATTGTGATGCTGCCCCTGTCCTTGACTTGAAAAGGTCTGAATAAAAGCAGCACCTTCACCTGATGAAACTGCTAATATAAGAAAGCTACCGTCATCAGCATCCTTGTCATCCGGGATGTGCCGGTTCGTCAGCTAACGAGACAGTCTGCTCCACTGATGCTTTTCACAGAAAAAGCATCTCTGACGCTGCAAGACCAACTTGGATCAAAGTCAGTTCGTGGTGCGCATTACCGTTCACCCGTAATGAGGAATGAAAAGGAGCTGAGCCTCCACCTGCAGCCGCAGTGTAACAAATGAAATGAGCGATGCATTCATTTGCATTATTTGAAGTAATGCGTGTCCGTGCAAGAGTCATTAGCTGAGCAAAACGAGGGCAGTAGTGTCTGTATATTAGCCAGGTCAGGCAGCGTCTCAAGTGACTGAGCACCATTTGACTGGCTGTAGCTCTTATATTGTACATAATTAGCCTTATCTCCTGTCCTATTTTATGTTGCACTGTTACACCCCCCGGCAGTACTCTCATCATCTTTAATCTGATAGTGGACACGTAAGCTACTACATAAGAAATGAAACAGCTTCCAATTCTAGCCCTCATACGATAAAGGGTTAAATCAATGTATTTCATGGGTTTAGCAGTACAACGGTGCTCAGGTGGGGAAGAAAGGCTGAAGAAGTGCTTCATGTGGCGTCTTTAAACTACAAGGGAAAAAAAGAAAATCTGTATTTCAAATCCCGTGTCTGGCGCTAGTTACAAAGTTCATGTCAGGACTGAACACTTGTTCCAAACTGCAGTAGCCAACATAACCAGCAGGTGTAAAACACTTCTTAGCGAGAGGAATGTTTCCATGTCAAGTTTGTTCCCTGAATGAGGTGGAGGGAATGAGAAGGAAAAGAAGCTTGATGGAGGCAACATGCTAACCATGTTTCTAAAAGGGCTAGTGCTGTGTGTTTTGGCTGTATGTTCCTGCAGAGTCATGTTATTAGTGACAAATGAAGAAATTTGTTTGTCTATGTATGTGGCCCTGTCCAGGGTGTACCCTTGCCTCTCACCTGTGATGGGCTGGGATAGGCTCCAGCAGACCCCCGTGACCCAGAAATGGATTCAACGGGTCTAGAAGATGGATGGGGGATGAAGAAATTAACAGGTGACTCACTGAGATCGGATCACTCAGGAAGCTTTTGGAGGTGGTCTGAAACGATGCCCGCTATAATCTTACTATTCAAATACAAGGTGCCCCAGGGTGCGGTGAAGAATCGTCTGCTTAAGTGGCTTCTGCTGCGTGAGGGATGAGGTTTCCACCAGAACTCTAAAGTATCCAGAAAAAAATTGCAATCCACTGACTCCACATGCACTATGACTGATTCACTGAAACTTCTTGTGCCTTGTTTGAGTTCCTCTATGTGGCGACCTGGAGCATAACCCAGGATCAAAACAAAGGTCCACGTTTTAGATCCCGGGTGGTCACATCTTATTCTGTTCCTTGAGTTTTTAAAACCTAGACATGCACATTACAGGTCCTCAAAACTGATATTTTAATGTAATTGAGTGGAACAAATGGCGCTGGAGAGAGAGGAACGCCTTGTTGCACATTAAAAAGACAGATGGCCAGCGGATGCACAGTATTACAGGCAGTGAATTTATTTTTTTTACAATAAGCTGAACGCTCTCCTGTGTTTCAGGCTATTCTTTAAATTTCTGTGCAGAGATTTGCCCATAATGAAAACTGCAGAGACTATAAAAGCTTCAGTTTGTGTGTCTTTACTCAGCAAAGGTGCGCCTACGTAGAGGTCGCCAAGATAATATATCATTCATCCCAAGCATTTGGCTTCTGTTACTTCTACCTCACAGCACAATATAACACACTGTATTAAGATGTCTGTCTCGATACAGTTATTAACATGACTTAGGAAGATCTCAAAAGTGTCAGATTAATGTCTAAATCTATAATATTGTCTGAGAGATCTTTATAAACGTAACTACGTTTTTTGGGTTTTTTTTTCATGGAACCATTAGTAGAGCTATTTGTTGCTTGCGGGAAGCTGGAGATCCTTGTGTGTGATACGAATTTATCAGCATGGAGGGCTGAAAGTGAGATCTGATCATAAGTGGTCACTCGAGGCCCATGTGGAGATGCATTCTAATAAGAGGTGTGAAGCAACGCAGGCCTAGCTGTCCGCTGGTGATTGGATCACCCGAGATGCATGTTAATGCCAGAGGAGTGTCAAAAGCTGCAGCTCCATCATCTCCATCTTCTCTTCCTGCTCAGTATGTCAGACAAGCTGACCTCATGAAGGGGAAACTAAAAGGCCAATTATCAGGAAGCAGCGTCTTTTTGCATGCCTATACTCTGTGGGCTCCATCATGCTTGATATTGTTTTCCAGTGCAAGAAAATGTTTGGTCATTTCCTATAATCAACATCTGCAACTAACCTCTTCATTTGAAGTCTTGAAATCCATGTGCTACTATGCAGTGAGGGATTCTGCAATAGAGGAAAACGAGATTAAGTTAGACTGTGGAGGCAAACATTAATGACATGACCGAGTCACTGCAGCAAAACCACACAGCGGAGTTAGACCAGGGTTGTTAGCAGGATGCCTATACTCGTTACAGTCCTGCATTTCTCTTACAGAAATCACACAATGGAGGGAAATAGATTTTTCTTTGAAATGTGTCTCTTTCAAACTTAACTGAGCAAAAGGGAAAAAAAAAACCATTGAGCAATTTCAGGTGAAAACTGCAGGCCATTAAGCGTTAATGAATAATTCATTTGCAAAGGTGAAAGCCGAGGGATCCTAATGAATCTTTCAATAGTGAATCCAGTCTCCCAGAAATTAACTGTGTTACCGTGTCTGATGGCTTGTCAGAGAGATAAGAAAGCTGAGCCACACCGGAGTATGCCATGATATAAGCCCCAGCACCACAGAGCTACCGTGGTTAAAAACTTAGGAACAACTATTAAAAACACCACACTTTTAAATAATCTCACTCGTCTCAGTGCATTCTGATAGGCAAGAAGCTTCACCTGCACCTGGTTTTAATCAGACCTGTTTTCCACATGACTCAACAAAATAAGTACTAAGGAGAAATGGCTCATAGTTGAATCTGAAAACCTTTGCTGCAGAGGGAGATGGAGACCTACCTCAGCAGAAAGGCCCCCGGCTCTTTGTGTGTTGAGATTTAGCCATCGAGCAGCGAGTTGATTCCTGATCTGAGCTGAAGCAGTGGGACTCTCCGGATCATGGCTGTCAGATTTGGGTGGTGGGAGAGTAGCGCTGTCACTTCTCCTGGCTGTAGGTGTATCAGCGGTATTCTCAGTGGAGGTGATGCTGGAGAACTGAGAGAAGTGGCTGCGCTGCGTTAGCAGGAAACCAGGGGCTACGGTACCACCATGATACTACACACACTTGAGAGCTGAAAAAAAAAAAAAAAAAGCAAAATGCAAAATATGAGTCTTGACTCTAGTCAATTACATGCTTCTCTCTGTGACTGAAAGATGTAATCTCCAGACAAGACTGTTTTCAGTGTAACGGCTGCATGTACGCGAGATGTTGAGTCAGAAGCAGTTCACAGCTTTATTTCCCTAATAAGCACCCGTTAGAAAAAAAAGACTCAAACACAAACTCAAATCTGAAAATCTCACTTTACATCTTCCAATGAAGGATCCTCTCAAATCCTCACCCATAAAAATCCAAGACCTCATGTGCGTCAGACTGAAAATGTAATCAGCTCTTATTCTTGTTTCCCTGGATTTTTGAATGCAAGTCATGAATGACTTTTTCACAGTGTTTATTAAGCTCCAATGGCACACCCTTGAGAAGTACTGCTCGTTAGGGTGAATTGTTGGCTCCATGCCACTGTTTTTCTTTCTTTTTTTACTTATAGTGTTTCTGCTATGATCATTGTTGTAAAGGACTATGGAGAACTGAGAATGTTTCTACATTTCAGTCATGTCATGCATAAATCATCAACTCCAGATCACACACTAAAAGTAGCCTCGGCTGGGTTTGTTGAGCTCTGGAGAGGAGGAGGACGGGTAATGAGATTCAGAGTTAGAAGAGTGAAAATTCTGCAAAGATAGCACTAGATTTATACATAAATATCATTTTCGGTTCAAATTAGCTTTAGATATCAATATCCTTTATACAAAGAAAGAAAAATGCGATCTTCTTCATGTCCTCAGGCACTCTTTTTTAATAATAAATGTGAAATTGTGTTTGTTATTCAGTCCTTGAGGTAAATAATTTGCATTTAGTTTATCTTCTTTGTAAGCAGTTTTATGTGTATTCTCTTATGTTTTATTTGTTTGATGGTTTACTTAATGTGATTAATTAAATGTTTTTTTCTGCCCTGAAGCACATTATCAACTGTGATGTCAGGAATGTTCATCTAGTCAATTTGTAAGGATCTAAAGCACTGACATACATCCAATAGCTGGAGTAGTAGTTTATCAGAGAATATGAATTAACTACCTAAAACTCATGAATTTACAATGTAACACCATGCTTTTTTTTTTTTTTGTTAATCTTTTGTTTAAGCTTATTCAGAGGATGCTGGCTTTCAAAGCACTAATACTGACTCCAAGATAAGACTCATCTAAAGCCACAGCTTTATCATTTTTCTTGATGGCTCATGTCTCTAATGATATTTGTGGAAGTTTTGACTTCTGCAATAATGTGAATAATTATGCTGTTTGGATGGTTTCCATTATCGAGACTTCTCAGGTTTCTGTGGCACAAGAAGCAAGACTTCTTAGCCAAATGAATTTGAACCATCTAACCTAAACATCATTTCTAAATCCCCAAACATATTTCAAAAGGATTCCTGATGCTGGGGATGAGTAACATAAAAACAACTTTCATTCTAACGTCAGCTTTCAGACAAAAAGCCTTCCATGGCCATGATAAGACGAAAACTTGATCTTTGACTTCAAGGAACATTTTTCATTTTCCTCTTTCACCTGTACCATTTCCGTCAAATTTGAACAGTATTTTTATGATAGTAGATGAAGGACATCAAAAAATTGGTTTTAGAGCAGATTTTGCTGAGATGACCGCTTTCAGATGAAGTCAGCAAAATTTGAGATCCACAACCATTTTTTTTAGAAGTCTGAATGAGCACTGCAAATATTAAAATGATGACAAAACACACCTTTTGACACCAAAGACAAAAACAGACCTTCAGTGTAAAAAGAATCTGAAATTGAAGTATTTAAAGGTGTGATAAATAATAAAGTCATGCAATGTTTAACTATTTTAAAAAGGTGTTTCCAAAATAAAAAGGGTATTGAGAATTCCTTTGTTGAAATATCTTGTACAAATAAAAATCTTTCAGTGTTAGGGTGGATGGCTGTGTGTGTGTCTGTGTGTGTGCATGTGTGTGTGTTTGTGTGTGTAAGTTATTTTATTTTTTCCAACAGGAAATCGATGAGCTGGGCCTAAATATTTAATGCGTTAGACTGCATTCACATTAGGTAGTTGTCGTTAATGAACTTGCAACAGAGTGTATACAGTGTTTAATACTGATTTAGTGTACAGTCGGTGCCTTAAAGTATTCCTTTAAGTCTTCACCAGTTTTTGTGACAATTTATTAACTTTTATGTGGGAAAGGTGCCACTAAAGCATGAGCTCTAAGTTGTGTAAACTTAGACATGGAACTGCCACCACACTTTCATATGCTGTGAAATGAGTGGGAAGTATGTTGATAGAGGTAAACAGCCAATTATGTCATTTTTAAAAAAATATATGTCAAAATATCTGTGTTGTGTTGATTTGCTTTATGAGCGTTATTAAATTAGAAAAAGTGAGTCACGGCTTTCGTTTCTACCTGCACTCTCTTATAACAACTCTGTGTAATGGCTCTAAAAGCATTCCTGACATAATTTGCTCAAAAAAAAACAACAAAAAAACCCCCTAAACTGAATCTCTGTTTGTGGCCAGCAGAAAGACGGGTCTGATATGAGCACTTTGTCTTGCACGGTGTCCTCCTGGATATCCTGTCAGCTCTTCTCCTTTCTTCCTGTGAGAATACAAAGATTAAAAAGTCTGAAGCTTTTGTGCCATTTGAGTTGAGTCAGCGTTACTCTTCTTACAGTCACCCCATAAGATGTTTTCAGTCCTACCAATTTGCCAAGCAGTCTATTTGAAATAATGCTTTTGCATTTGACGCAAAAAGACACAAAGCAGAGCACGATCGTCTGGATGATACAGAGATTGAAACATGACATCTCCATCTCTCAGACCCGAGGACAGCTGTGGCCCTTACAGGATGATAAATGGCTGCTGGTGCTTGCAGATGGAGCAGCTGCCTGTATTGTGCTCCAGCAAATGCACTTTTACCACTCAAATACCAATATGGGTTTTACTATACAGTGTGCTCATGTGTTTTTGTAACCAGGAACATATGGTGGCTGAGACTTTTTAATTTGTAGAGGGATGATTGCAGACATTACGCTACTCAAGCATTATGACACACCAGAATTGTGCTTCAAATGACAAAATTTCACATGATCTGGCAGGTAAAACTGGAAGATTAAACTTCTATCACAGGCTTTCAGCCTCCTCTGATGTTGTAGATATACGCTCGCTTGTATCTAGCTTTTATCTCCTAAATAAATAAATCTTCCTACAGGTAAATTGTCAAATAACTGTTCTCTTTTGATCTACTTTAATCCCAGACTAAACTCACTGAAACCAAGCTTCCTCTTTGAGGTTGATGTCTAAGCAACAGACATCACCCATCAGGAACAATTATTGATATTGATTTATGGGTGAGGATTGATAGTGATTCAAGACATAAAGTCACACTGTGAATTGACTTTTCATTATCGGTCACAGGTGAGGGCTGAACAAATATACATTTCCTGTGAAATTTAATTTTAAAAAAGTAGTACAAACTCTATATTTGCACAACACACTAAGTTAGACTAACAAACTTTACAGAGCCAATCACAATCAATATTTTATTTTAGTTGCATCTGTTTTATA
>JAOWBL010000009.1:12861825-12904401 GCA_028564865.1 Zenarchopterus dispar | reverse complement strand
GGATGGATGGATGGATGGATGGATGGATGGATGGATGGATGGATGGATGGATGGATGGATGGATGGATGGATAAATAAGCTGCTACAGCTAATGTACATTTGGATATGCACTGAGATACATCCACATATAGGGAGTAGTGTACAAATTTTATAAAGTCCTAAAAATCCAAGGCAGATCAACAGGATTATATTTAATATAGAATATTAAAGCTGAAAAAGCAAACACCAAACAACGATAGATAGCTGTTTTTCATACTGGACATTCAGTTGATAACACTAATTAGAAGTTGAGTGTTTGTTTAAGAAGTTTCCAGAAAACAAAGATAATGGATGATGGACAGGCAAGCAAGTTTGAATATCATAAAATAGCATCTCCTAATTTAAATTAAAATTACCAGAAAAAGGTGGAACATACATAGACAAGCAATACCTGCATGTTATCGTTTCATGTATGCTTGACCAGATAATCAAAATCATGCTCACATCTTAAAGCTGTTACATTGTCACGACATGAAACAGGCCAAGAATTTGCAGCCCTGTTAATTAATTTTTGAGATCGTTAACTGCAACCTCTGCTTTGAAGAATTATAAAATGTGGTGCAAATCCCTGCTGCATGCTTTTGCAACCCTTTCACTGTAGCGGTACATCTACATCTACATGAATGCAGAAAACACAGATGAAGCATGAAAACTGCAGGAAAGCATTTTTCACCTGACCATGCATGCTCTGCTTGTCTTAGATATGGTTTGGTTGGTTTTCATTTCAAAGCATTTCCCTTAAGAGTGCACAACGTTTTCTGCTTGATCACCAGTGAACACCACTCGTTTTAACCCATCCCTCTTGCCGTATAAGAGCTGAATCTGCGGCAGTAGCCAGGAGTTAATGTGCACTGATAACCTTCCCTTCTTTTTTTTATAATCCCAAGCAGGCACAAAGGGAAGCTATTCATGATCTGCAATTATGTTTTCTAGATAAGATAAGCAGCTCACAATTAACTTAAGGCTTGCCCCAGACATAAGGAGCTTTTCATATCTGCTGACCCAGCCAATCAAAAATGCTCCAGGAGCTGCTTTTCAATATCACCATATAGCTCAGCCTTTACTTTTGTGTTTCCTTTTTCCCCCTGTATCTTCCTTCAGATGCACAAGTCACACATCTCTCTCAGAACAACTGACTCCAACACAAGGGGGCGTACACTGCTAAGTTTGCCTCTCCCTGTCCACTTCAGCCAAAGCAAGGATAAATTTGATTATAAAGCTGACCTTGAGAGAGAGTACGCTTAAATTTACATTTCAAAGAGGAATGCCTGATTGGTTTATTGGCAAGGAAACTTGTGGCTTTCTCCACACACAACTTTATTTGGCTTAGAGCCATCGAATGATAGCGTGGATGTGACCATGAAATTTGGTCAATAGTAGGAACTCATGGGCAGGCAGTCATTTATCTCTTTAACAGGCTTGAATGTACAGAGATGCCATGTAAATATGACGCTGTAAAACGCCCCCTTTATTTTATTCTAATTATACTTGCCTATTATTATTGACAGATGCATTCTTTATTTTAAATATGCCACCATACAAGATAATCCGGTTGCCAGAATTCCCTGACACAACAATCATGAGTGACACTGGGTGCCGTGATTACATTAGAGATGACATTTCAAATAATCCGTCTATTTCACCCTGTAGCCCCTTTCCTCTCCTGGCACCTCAGACTTTCACGATCTTTCTTTGGTTGCATAAATTTTTAAAAAGCCTCGCTCCTTGCTGCCCATATTTCATGTGAAGTGCCAACTGATTGCACACTTGCATCCTTGAAACACAAGTCTCGCAAAAAAGCACCTGTCTTACTGGAATAAATGACAGTGGAGCCCATGCGCTCCTATAGACCAAAAGCGCGTGTTTAAAACTCAGTAGTACAACCAAGATTTAATTGGGTTGAGTTGCCATGTAAATCGAAGTGGATGGCTCCTCCCATGCACCTGATAGGGAGTATTTACAGCTCTTAACAGCTACCCTCTGCAGTTTCCAAGAGCGCAGCGACGCACCATGACGCTCCACTGGACTTAAACAAAAAGGATTCTCGTTTTTACGCAGCAAACTCGAGGATCGGCGATTATTTACTGAGGGGGAGGAAAAGTTGACTGAAAGTTGTACTCCCGTTTTCCAAGATGCCACGCTCTTTTCTCGTCAAGAAACACATAAACTCCACAAAGAAGCCAAATTATAGTGAGCTGGAAAGCCCAACAGGTAAAGTTGTTAAACTGAAGTAGCGGAGAAGCTTTAAGAAGTGAAATTTTTGTTTGTGTTTCTTTTTTTTTCTTCTTTTTATGTACTTTGTAGAAGTTGATTTTTTTTTTTTTTAACGATCTCTGGCCAATCCAGAAGTCTGAAGTTGCCACTCGAGCGATGACAGCCAACATCTGATAATTCTTTTCGTTTTGCTCTCTTTCAGTGTTCATCGCCCCGCACTTGTACAAGGGCCTCCCCCTGTCTGTCATCCCCCAGCCGGAGATCCTGAGCCCGGCAGCGTACAGCCCCATCACAGTGTGGACAACCAGCAACTTGCCGCTGTCTCCGCTGTCCAGTGACCTCTCCCCCATCTCTGGATACCCCTCATCTCTCTCCGACACCTCCTCCAAAGATCACAGCGGCTCGGAAAGCCCGAGGAGTGATGAAGACGAGCAGATGCTGCCCAAGTTGACAGATCCTCACGGAGTGGAGGCGGAGAAGTTTCAATGTAGTTTGTGCAGCAAATCCTACTCCACGTACTCTGGACTGCTCAAGCACAAACAGCTGCACTGCGACGCCCAAACGAGGAAATCCTTCAGTTGTAAATACTGCGAGAAGGAGTATGTAAGCCTGGGAGCTCTCAAAATGCACATCAGGACTCACACCTTGCCTTGTGTTTGCAAAATATGCGGGAAAGCTTTCTCCAGACCGTGGCTGCTCCAAGGACACATCAGGACGCACACCGGTGAGTGGATGGAGTATTAAGAGTGGGGCCTATTGGGTGAAGAGACAGCTTTGATTTTTGCAGGCACAGATTCAACGTGGTGTGTGATTTACTGGTTTTGGCAGCAACAGTAAATCTGGTTAAACAGCTTAATAGTGTTTTGTGGTGAGACCGAACAAAAAGGCCGTATTTCCTGTAGATTTACTTTTCCTGCTATGTTGTCAGGTCAGCAGAGTGCCTGTCTTTCATGCTGTGTGTGTGAACCAAGCCAAATCTAATTGGGCATGATGCCTCTGTGATCTCACATTCTGATGCAAATGTATCTGTGTGCATCTGCTAATAAGGTCCTTCTTTTGTATTTATGTCCACAGGTGAGAAGCCTTTCTCCTGCCCTCACTGCAACAGGGCATTTGCGGACAGGTCCAATCTCAGGGCTCACCTACAGACCCATTCGGATGTGAAAAAATACCAATGCAAGAACTGCTCCAAAACCTTCTCCAGGATGTCTCTTCTGCACAAGCATGAGGAATCTGGTTGTTGTGTAGCACACTGAACTGGGATACGTCTCCACCACCAGAGAGCCCCTTCTGTTCCTTCTTTATTTTTCCAAGACCAGGAAAAGTGTCAGGGAATCATGCTGACGGGGTTGGCTCACAAAGATAGAGACTTTTTCTACTAACAGTCCATTTCATTTCAAAGTGAGATATATAATCACTTGCCATTTTATTAGATACATTTGATATAGCTAAATACGTATACCAGCTGAACCTAATAAAGTGGCCGGTGAGTGTAGCTCAGTGCTTGCATGCTTTTTGTTTCAATCAGTATTCCTGTGATCGCCGTCAGCATCAAGTTTTGCCAAACCATGTACTACCTGTGCTATTCATGCACTTTTCTGCATGTCTAGAAAGTTTTATAGGCCATCACGATGTTATCCTCAGTGTTTGAACCGATGTCTCTTAAGGTCTGTTATGCAGTTCTCTCTTGTTGTTTTTGTTTGTTCCTTTTTGACAAGTAAAGCCAAATGGTGCGTTGTGATTGACAGGACAATTATAAATGGAATACTGAAGCCATTACTTCTTAGGGAACAAGTGCAAACTTAGATTTAGTGAGAAATTATTAAACTCTTTGCACACTTTAGAAACAGTTTGCCAGCACTCAAACAGCAAAACAAGTGCCTCAGTTTTACTCTGCAATATTATGTATTTGTCAGCAACAGGTTCCTTTAATATTTTTATATGTTGAATGTAAGTGTGACTGAGATGATTGTATATAAGCAGTGGAAACTGCCATGCTGAATGATTTTTTTATATTTTCATATTTTCATGACACCTTTCCAAAAAATAAATAAATTACATTTTGTATAATTCTTTTTGGCATCTCCCAAGTTGCTTTTCATCTCTGCAGCTTTGGTGTGTGAAGAGCTCTTTCAGAAGGACTCGCTGATGTCACACGCGTCAAAGAAAATATTATGCACAAAAGTAAATGATATTTAATCCAGCTTGCACCATCTCATGTTATGGAGATGTAAAAATGAGGAGCGAGGTGACTCAGCGCTGTCAGGTCTGAACCTGTTCCTTGTGAACCTGTCCAGACATCAAACAATCTTGAAATTTAACACATACTAGTTATGTTGATCTTCACTCACTTGCTATACCTTTAAGGGCCAAAGACTTTGCATTTGCCCAAGTGTGTGTTAAGTTAAACTGTGGAGGCGTCGTACTGAGAGAAAAAAAAACACCGTCAATTTGAAATGCATGCATTTAAAGTAAGTGAAGATAAACTGATGCCAATTTGCATCTTCTTCTTCTTTTAATCCTCTTGCTCAATCACAGCAGTCACTGCAGGGTGCCAGGGTGCTCAGATATCTAGATTTCAATGTACTTTCACAAAAAGATCACATTTGCATTCGCTTTGACGACCTTCTTGAATTCTGGGTGCTTGCCATGGAGGATTAAGTAGATTCCCCCAAGCTATGTTTTGTTGTCTTACACCATATGTTGTCTTGCAGCAGGAAGAGATTAGACTGCAAAAAATGTAACTCCTTGAGGGACTGAGTCAAAGTTGAACTCTTTCTAACAAACCCCCAGAGAGTTTGTACTCCTGTTTGCCCCAATGCCAAAAAAACAGCTGACCTAAAAGATGCGATCTGACAAACAGACACTTCTTTTTTAGTTGTTAGGTGCTGAACTAGCCTGTAGGTATATCTTTCCCAGTTTGAGTCATCGCCATACTATTCCAGGTGCTCCCCTGCTACACTTAGGATTGGGCCAGGTGGCTCTAGGCTCTTCAACCTTGCTGAAATGCAGGTGCAACCGCAAGCATGTGAACCACAGTTACAGGTCTACAGATACTGTAAAAGCCACAGCCACAACTTAATGCGGAAATGGCACAAGCAGCAGGGTCTATTATTCAGATCATAAAAGTAAAGAGCCATCAAGAGGGCACTCTAAACCCCTTACAAACACTGTCTGTCTTCACTTCTCTTCAGAGACTCTAACAGCCTTCCTTGCATATGTATGCAATCATGTCGGTGACAGGGAGGGAGAAAAATCTGAATGCATGATGCCAATAAGCTTCCAAACCTTGGAAGATTTTCCCTTTAAAACAACCAACACAGGACTGAATTCCCAGACACCAACAACATGATTCAGGATCCCCCTTCAAGATGAATAATTGATAACGCTGTTGTTGATGGCAGTGGGATGAGACAGGGAGGGGAGGAAGCAGGGACCTGTTCGTTTGAAAGCATATGGCTATTAGAGGATGTGCTAAAGAATGTGACATCAAATATTTGCCAGGGCGGAGACTGTTAATAGTAGCACTGTCATGTTAAAATCTTTATGGGCCTCATGCAGATAAAGTAGATTGCTTTTTGTTCTTCGATTAGAAACAGAAGAATCAGTGTGCTGAAGGAGGAGGAGGAGGAGGATACTGCTGAAGTTTGATTTCCAAGAAGAAACTTGGTTGAAGACACTTGAGGCTTGATCTGAGTCGTTTACAGTAGGAAATGAGAGGAGCCAGAAGGTTCTTGGTTCAAATCCTGGCTGGAGTCTTTCAGCGTGGAGTTTGCATGTTTCTCTCCTGCTTACACTGACTTTTTCCAAGTACTCTGGCTTCTCACCACAGTTGTTTGTCAGATTATGGCCCTGCAGTGGATTGGTGATCTGGGTGTACTCCTGCCTTTCACCTGCTGACAATTAGGATCGGCTCCAGCAGACTCTTCTGACCTTAAATAGGACTGAATTGGTTATAGATAATGAATGGATTGCAGCTTTATTTTGGTGCAAAATTAGGGATAACAACATCATAATCAATATACTAAATAAGTTCTGTAATAGAAAATGTTCAGATTAAAAAGAGGCATGTAAACTGAAATGATCTAAACATTAAACAAGCCACGAGCTGAAAATCTGTTTGCATTAAAACCGACTGTCATCAACCACGAATCACAAAGATCAGTGGTAATAAATCTGAGGGCTAATCCTCGCAGCTCTTGTTTAAGTGAATTATAATTTGGCCTCTGCTTCATCCATCTAATAATTTCTTTTGGCTGCCCATTATTTTGATTTCTTACTCTCATTAAAGGCTGAATTAACAATACCATTCATTTTATCACACACACTATATCACATGTTAAATAAGCTCCTCAGTGTTCACGTCTACAAGCCCGGGGCAACATAAAGAGTCCGTCTCAACGAACAGCGTGCTGAATATAAACCAGGGCATGACTCTCTGAAACCTGCTGACTTTATGGTGAATCAGGGAGTATGATTCCTTTATGACCATCAAGTGGAACAAATAAAATTAAGGGCGTTCTCTGAGGTCCCACAGTCTTGGCCAGGAAGTGATCCCCAACTCGTCTCTCTAACCCCACCACATCAGAAAGAGGATGATTGTTTATTCCCATTTACTCAGACTGCCCAGAGGAAAGTTTGCCAGTTTATTGAGCACCCAGAATCTTGTTAAAAACCAAATTTTCTATATTTCTGCTGCTTCCTCAAATAGCTTTTTTTTTGTTGACTTAGAAATGTGTCTGTACTTTCATTTTTTTTATTTATAATGAAGATTCATATTCTTCAGATAGGACTGTTTGTCTGTGACTGTATTGGATTCTTGCAGCTCAACCAAACATAATTCTTCTGACTCTATACTGTGTCCTATAGTATTGTGCTTTTGTGCAGTCAGAATAAGAGTCGACAAAAAAGTGGTGTTTAAGTAAATGGCATCCCAGACAGCTGAAAGAAGGAACTGCTCGCTAGTTTGATGGGTTTCAATTGGCAGCCTTGCACTGAGCTATAGTGGCTGACCTTCGTATAGCTGAGAAATTATTTTCTTCAGCGTGTTATTAGGAGCACTAAAGAGTCCTGTGGAGACAGACACAGCTGTGTTGTCTTAATCAATAGCTTTTTGGTCTCTTTTTGTTGCTTTTTGGTTGAGAGTAAGTCAGCTGTTCAAGGATCCTGTGATCATATTGACATGATTGTATTTCCTTCTTAATGCTCGGCCCACTAAAACCCCATGACCACAGATCTTTGTAAACAAATGGGATTTTGTGTCCACAGAAGAAGTGTTGAAATGAAAGGTACCCTTCTTATGTTTAGTGTATATTAAATTCCCATTTTAACGTTTAAGATGAATGTAAACAATTTTAAAATGTTTTCAAACCACAGACAAAGCAGTTTAGTTACAGTCTGAAAAGGAAGGGAAGATGAACCATAGAAGCAGCTACATTAGCCACACTTTACAGCAAAATCTCCATCTATTTAAAATCAATATCACACACATATTGACTATTCAGTACAAGAAAGGTGCTTCAAATGTAGAATATTAAATTAATTCTTGTATAAAACCCAGGACAGCCACCAGTCTTACAAACTACTTAGCCTAAACTAGTTTGCGTGATGCTAAATTTAACAACATTTTGAATTTTTCATTCACGCAATAAATGTTTTTTCTTTCAAATTACCACTGCATTCACTTAACTACACAACAAACAAACAAAATAAATGTGTTTATTTCTAAATCATATATTTTGGCAATGTTTTAGGAATGTTTCAATTTAGCTCTAGCTACCGTAGGATATCCCACAAGCTAGTTTTTACTTAGCCCTCTTGTTTTAGACTTCTAACGTCGTGGTGGTTTTTAGAACCCACTAACTCAGCAGTTTTACAGCACAATAATCTTTTTTATATGGTAAAGCAGATGTCAGAGTCAGACTCCACTACGTTTTTACTGCGCTCTGGCTTTTTATAGAACAAGGGCTCCATCTTCACCTGGGAAGCGTTTGTGTATAAATGTATGATGCTCATTTGACAATATATATATATATATATATATTTACTTATAGAGTTAAAATCACTAATATATTTAGTGAGAAGCATAGTGAGTGGTATGATATTTTTTATCTCTTCGATTTTGACACTCAAGTTTAATGTCTTAACACTTAGAGACCCAATTAAAAGTATTGTGATTGGCACTGGCCCATCCTGAGTCAGATATGGCAAATGATATGTTTGAAAGACCTTGATTTAAATAGTTTTAAGTATGTATCATTTCCACAGCAACAACAGTTTATTTTGTAATAATTCCTTACCTTCACAACAAAAGAATTTTTCTGTTTTTCATCTACAGTAATGCCTGTTCACGCATGTGCCATGATTTCATGGCAAAAACCCCTTATTAAAAAAAAATGCCTCCAAGCTTTTAGTTTTCTTTTTTTCTTTAATCAAAGTGGGCAAATGTTATGGAACAAGTGAAACCTAGAAACGCTAAATAGATTCCAAACTGTGCTGTTGTCCAGTCATCTTATGGTCCAGTATATCACTTTTAATTTAACCCAAATAACCAGCTGAGAAATAAAGAATTGTCTCAAAAAAATGCAACAAACCAGTGTTGTTTTATGTTGGATCCATAAAAAGGTAATTATACAGCTCTGACTTTAGTTTGATAATGACTCCATCATCATGCAGCTCTCTGAAGTTGAGTCTTCTTCTTCACATCCCAACAGGAACAGACACAATCCAGGCATGTTTGTCCCTTCACACTGCATTTTAGTGCTGCAAAGGGGCAGCAACCAGATACATGAAATAATTTTGTGACAGACTTTTGAATGTTTCACAAAGTGGTGCTGGAGAAAGCTGGCTTGATGAGAATGTGCTGGCACATTGAGTGGGAACAGTCTGCTTCAAATTTGAATAATGATGATGACATTCTTTGAAAAGTGGGAACAGCAAATTGCTCATGTTTAATCCTTTTATACCTAAGAGCTGCCTTTGACACCATTGATCACCCTATTTGAATTATAACGCCTTGAGCATTGGGTGGCATGACCTGTCACATGTTTGACTGATTTTTCCCTCCCAGCACTCAAAGTGAAACTTAAATTATGCAGATAAAGAGTCATAATTTGACTTTATTGAACATCATATTAAGAGGTACTTGGAGCATATTCTCACTCTAACCCCTTACTTTCTCCTTCACAATATTACTTTTAGAAAACATGATTTCATTATTTGAAATCATATTTTATATACATTAATTCAAAGCCTTGTAAGTCCCCTGACCATTTAGGGCAGCAGGTGTGAGAAAAGAGTTTAGCAAATTATAATCTCCTGGTCAGCAGTGAATGAATCCTGCTGTATTTGTCGAGTCAAGAAATATTTTCTGGTTGTTGCACATCAGAGTTGAAATGTATAGTTTAGAGGAGAATTTTCAGACAACAATTGGTCAAATTTTCGTAAAGTTGATATTGCTGATTCATGTCCTCTTAAAAAAGTGAAACATTATTAATTTAATTATCACAGAAAACTTGTAAGGTGTTCACAGCACACACAAGAAAATTTCAAAAGATGAGCTGTGTCGTAAGTTAGGACAGTATGCCTTTCAAAACGTAATACGTTCACTATGGAACCTAACTGTATTTTACCATTTGTGTGTTTCCCTTTAATTTTGTATGTTCAACTAAAATTAGGTTTTCATTTCATTTCCAGCATCTCCTAAAAGAAAAGACTGAAATAATCATATTTACTTTATATTATAATAATAGTGCTGATTCATTTGCAAATTTGGGCAAGCAGTGAATTATTTACATTTTCACCATTAATTACCACCAAACAATATCTTTAAAAAATGTCTTAAATTTGTGCTTGACATGACTGTAACAGTTGCTGCAGGCAGGACGTGCATGTGTTGCAAGGATGGGTAAATGGTTTTCTCAAGAATAAGGCTTTAGACAGAAGATACCAATAAGATCATCATAATAATCCAGTAATAAAAAAACAAAAAGAAAAAAGAAAACATGGGAGCATGTTGAGTGAGTGAATGCAGATGTGCTATCATTAAACTGACTGATTGCAGGTGGGAAGTAAATATAACAGGTTTGCACAACATATATATTCAAAGTGCTAAAAAACTACTTTAGATCATGGCATTTTTAATGGCATCTCAATAAGCTCGGGACAAAGTGCTTCTTCTTCGCATTTAGATGACCCTACAAACAATCAGAGTGGCATAATATGTGATGTTATAGCATTAATAAGCCAGAGTGAAAGGGGCCATTTGTTTCATATAAATAATGAAATAAGATACCACTTCATATGAGGAGCAGCCATCACGGTTGATTATGAGAGTGCCCACACAGCAGTCCAGTGATCGCATCAAACCCACACCATACTGTGATTGGATCAGCATGAGAAAGACTAGATGAGTATCTATTTCAGTGAGAAGATGTCATGACGCATTGTGCTGCTCCAGAAAGTGAAACATGATGGCTCAGACTGGGAGGCTAATTTTTTGTCCTATCTTAAGGCAGTTGTATTAGATATTGTTATGGCCAGGCAGAATGATGAATGCTTTTCTGTTTCAAAGCATATGTTTACTATAATCTATGCGATATTGGCATTTATCAATTCAAGTTGCAGCTGTGGACGTAATGCATATGGATGAGCGTTAGGTGTGTGGTTGATATTATTATAAATTTATCCTGCCTGCTTCATATTGTTTTAGCCTTGTTTTTGCTATTGTCATGCAGTATTATGCAAATTTTATGCCAATTATGCCAATTTCTCTGATCTCATATTGAACCCTCATTACATTTCCTAAATTGCATAAGTTGAAAACAGTTTAAAAATGTTTTCAGCTGTAACAAAGCTTGTAAATGTTTATTTCAATTTTAAAGCACATATGAGTTTGTGTCCCCCGGGACCTTTTATATTTTAAAGTGATATAGCTTGAGAGAAAAAAAACAACAAGCACATCTCCATTTTTACATTTGATTACAGTGTTTTAGGCTCACTTCTGCACAGACTCACAAACTAGCAGTCAGTAGGTCGAAGCCACCTGCACATTTAACAGCGTGTTGGATCCAATCAAACTTTGGCTGTGTTAATTCTCATCTAGATAAGAAGGAGAAATTACAAAACAGAACATTTTCAGGAGATAAATTGCAAAATGATTTGTTTTTAATCGTGCAGCTGTGTTCTGAAATGATTTATTCAAATTATCACTCTGCCTCTGTTTAGCAGTTGCAAAAAAAAAAAAAAAGGTACATACCAATGTCTTTGTTTTCTTTTTAAATCCTTTAATACAGAAAATGCCATAGGGTACTTTTCATGAGGTCAGCTGATGAGGTGATTTGAGGTAGAAGTTATTATGCTGAATTGATTTCATTCTCCAAATCCATACCACAGGCGAATATTATGAATAACTGTGGGACATATTCCTAAGACAAAACAGAATAATAAAAAAAAATAACAATAAAAGATGCACTTTCATTTCACATTATTTTGATGAGTGATAATCTCTGAGCACTGGTGGTGGTTCACCGTGGTGTATGAGGTTGAGATGGTTCCTAACAGGCCAACAGACTGAGCCAGTGACCTAATTATGATGAATCAGGGCTGGGAAAGGCTGTCTGGCCAACAGGCGTATCTAAGTGGTTTTTCTCTCCACGGCAACAGCATGTAGAGCTTCAACAAAACACAACAAACACAAGAGAGATGCTCTCAGCAGAGCAGGGCTATAAGCTCCATACCATACATTCATTCTTGGTCCTTGTTTAAGCTGAAAATGGAGAAGAGGAATTTGTGAATGGCTCAAAGAAATCACATTTATGAGACGTTGAAGAGACATTTGTATAAACAAAACAAAACAAAAACTCTTTGGGGTTTTGTAGTTATTCACTTTTTTTGAAGAAGGTCTTTGAAGTACAAAACAGTAAAGCAACCAGCTGACTGTTCAAACATGACAAGGTCTAAAAACCAACAACTTCCAAGCTCACCAGGACATGCCCAGGACTATTTTTTGGATGGGTGACATGATTTTCTATACTGTACTTTGAAAGTGTTGCCTGGAAACTTCAGAGATACCAAGACGGCAGGAAGTTGCATCTCCCAACCAAGAAGTAAGCTTTGCACTGTGTCTGAAAACATCCCCCACTCACTATAGTCTTTAAAATGCATTACCACTTCTCACTATATAGGGGGGTTGTTTGTGAGCAGACAGGGGAAGGGAGCTCATGTGGAAAATAAACTTTTGGCCACTATTAGTGTCATTTTTATTCATTCTGTCATTGCCACCACGCAGAGCAAATGCAACAGACTGCTGCTGGTTAATGCAGTGACCATCAGCTGTATGTTAGTTGTCGTGATGGATCTCAGAATGCCTTGAGTTTACTATATAGAGTACAACAATTCTCACGACATGTTTGGACAACACTACAAAATGGCAGACATGCTATGAAACACTATACTGTGAATAGGGGATGAGTTTAGACGAATATGATGGTAACTAAAATGAGCTTTAGAGGATATGAAAGAGAACCTAAGAAGAGAGTAATGGCAAGCTGGTTATGTTCCCCTTTCTTACAGTTTTTATGAAGCTAAAGTTATTTTCAGACATTAATGTTGCAACAGATTGATGTAATATCGCTGCATCAGTCGTTTTTAGCAACTCTCATTCAGATATAGACAATGTTAATGTTCCTGATGGTAAATGTCACGATGAAGGTTTAACCAGTATCTATATGGTTTCAGGGTTTTATTCCCTCAGCAACCAGATAATTTATGTTAGCATACCAAGAGTGCTGTGGTTGATGATGAACGGAATCAGCGGAAGATTTTATAACTCAGTTTTCAAAATGTTTAAGATTAGCAAAAGCTGTTCTAAAAGAGCTCTGACTGGTTTCTGACTTTGATTTAGTTTAGTTTCATTTATAGTCATCTGTGCAGCTATTATTAGCATGATTTTGTTTTTCTTTTTTAAACCTGAGAACAGTGTTCTTATCTCTGTCTGCCGTGCACATAACAAGAAAAGCTACAGCTACAAAGCAGCCCTAAAATGCTGTAGTGAACAATGGATAGTTGTTTTTGGGTTCTCTCTGATTGCAGTGAAAAAAAAAGATAATGTTCTATAAAAAATATTGGTTATTGCAACTTTGGATTCCTATCTCCTCAGACTAGTGCCAGATGGAATAAAATCTTTATTTTATACCTGATCCTATCTAGTAAAGCTGCTGGTGAAATTTGTTATGGAAAACCCATGAGAGATTCATTCAGACATAACAGACATGTTCACTTGCATTCAGAATAAAAAGTGATTCATTTCTGCAAGCGGCTTCAGTGTTGGCTGGCTTTCCCTGCTCTGGCATCAATTAAATTTCTTCTAAAATACTCTCTGTTCATCAGTAAGATGTATTTAGACTTTATAGTCATTAAGGAGTTCTCTCGTGCCTTACAGTAGCATAGGTTGCCTGTAACTTTACACCTTCACTGAAAGTCATTATACACTTATTTTGCAGAAAATTCTTTTAAGAATATATATAATGTCAAACCTCGAATCTAATGCTTAGTAACAAAATAAATGCTTCCCTAGATTTTACACAAACCCATCCATCCATCCATCCATCCATCCATCCACCCACACCTGCTCATTCCCACTTAGGATCACAGGGACCTGCTGGAGCTTTTTCTAACTACTCCTTTAAAATAGAAACTTAACACATTTAAAGTGTTGCAGATCTTATTGCTGAAATATGCTTTATGCCAGTTGAATCTAAAGTAATAAGAGCAGTTATCTGGCAGGTTGCCATGGCTGTGACCTCGCTTAACTCATGGGTAAATAGAAGAAAATAGTCTTCTCAGGGTTGAGAAAGGCTCTCCCTGCATTTTACTGGGGCATTTATTTAAATTGATCTTTTAGAGGTTAAACATGATGCAGTGTGAGCCCTGTCTATAGTATCCATGGTGATCTAGCTGACAAAAAAAAAAAAAAGCACTGGTTGCTAAGTCTTCTCAGAAGATGGTTTGGATTTTTTTCTTTTCTTTTCTGATGGTTATCTGATCATCAGTGGAGGGTAAAAGGGACGAGGAGAGTAAACAAAAGGTGCTTGAATAAACTAGCTCCCGGCCACATTATTCAGACTCAGGGTATTGTACTCTGCTGACAAGCCTCAACAGGATGTCTGCCTCCGGAGAAGCTTCACTGGGTAGGACTCATTTGCTGAATTTTACTGGAAAGGAAAAAGAAAGAAAAAGAAAGAAGAAGCCTAGATAGCCTGTATTGTTTTGCTGGTGAAAAACTGTTGTTTTACTACACAAAAATACACAGAAGGTGTAATGCAACATAACACAACAATCTTGCAGTGTTTAACATATAGTCTACATTGAAATGTCTTCTTCATGTTTATTCAGAATTGTAACCATTTTGACCAATTTAAAAAATACAGAAAATCAAATCAATGTATTATAATTCATAAAACAAACCAGAGTGGAAAGATTAAGCAGAATAAATGAAACCGACACCAGGAAAAACAATATAGGACAGTTCTCAGTTTTCTGTAGTCTCTCGCAGCTTAATCCACTAACCTGCAATAAGGATTTGTCTTATTTTTCATGCTTCTGACATAATAAAGTAAAAGTATAGAGGAATTGCTATATCATTTAACAGGTTAAAATGTATTTATTATTATATTACATACTTAAAATTTCACTTTTATTGATTATTCCCTCTGCTGTCAGCAGATTTAATAATCTCTCAAACATTACCAGTTAAAACAAAGTTGGAAGTAATCCGATTCAAGGAAAAGTGGTTGGAAAGTATTCCTTTTTTGGTCATGCCACTTGTTTCTGTTTTGTTGATCACATTGTGATCTCTTATGTTGTGTCCGCTTTTATTTATTTATTTATTTTTTTGATGTGATGATGTATGATTTTTCAAATTGTACAATGATCACCAACCAAAAAGTTGGTGATTTAATGATCACCTCTTGATGAATGTCTTGATCAAGTGCTCTTGAGCAAGACACAATTTATGATATTTCCTTTCTTTCTTACAAAACCTTAATGATGTTCTGGCTTTGCTGGCTTTGAGGAAGGCAAGAAATTAAGGTTTTAATTCATTATTTGGCCCCATTTCTAAAGGTATGCAATAGTACATTGGTTGATTTTTACATTTTTTTAAAAAAAATGTATTGATTTTAATAATTTAACATTTCACCACACATCTGCACCAGTAACAGGTCAGGCATCCATACCATCCTCTTCCAAAGTGACACCCAGCAGAATCAGCTTTTTAAATTATTATTATCTTGTTGAAAAATGAATAGATGTCTGTAGGAATGTGATCTGGAGGCACTGGAGTCAGCAGACCCTTTTTACCTGGGTCACAGTGACAATCTGCTGTGCATTCCCACAAACTCTCAGACGGGAGCTGTTACAAGCTTTCTTTTAAAAAATGAATTAGCAACATCAATTAATTCAGTTTTATTGAAAATACAAGCTCAGACAAGCACTCAGGGCAAGCTGAGTGTTTACAGTCTGATGTGCAGCAATGTGAATGTTGTTGAGGTACAACAAGCACGCAGCAGAATATGTTTTGGCACACTGAGTGCCATGCTATTTGAAAAAATAAAATAAAATCAGTGGGAGTGTTGAACTCAAAATACAAGCTGTGGTAAAGTTTCTTGAGCCTGTAGAAGATTGCACCCTGTATAGCAGTGTGTAAGTCCATGGACACTGGTCCACAGGTTGAAGCAGACATGGTTCAGATGCAGCGTGTAATAAAGCATCTTTTATTGGGACATGAAGACAAAGTTCAATCACTAAAATATAAAGCAGACAAGGCTGCAAGCTAAACTCAGAGATAGTGATGGATGCCTTGCCTGCCCTACTCTTGCCAGATAAGGTAATTCTTAAGTATTTTATCAAAAGTTGTCACAGTTGTCTCATTTTACGACAGAGTTACATGGATATACAAGTGTTTGTTTTGTTTTGTTTCAGTTTAAGGTCTGGCTTCTCGTTGACTGAACAGGGGGAGAGTCTTTGGAAAATGAGAGTACGAGACAGCGGATGAGAAGGTGGACAGAAAGATGATTATAATGCCAGTCCAGCTTCGGTTCCACTCAAATTCACTGCCGTGGATCCCATGAGTTTACCTTGGTATAAACCTCATTGAGATAATGATGCAAATCGTATTAATCGATTGAACTGCTCTCTGAGATTTTGCAGAAAAAGGGGAATGAGATGCAGAGGAGATAGAGAAAGAGAAGGAGGTGGATGATCAGGGCAAAGAAAAAGAGAAGATGAGCTGGGTGAGAAACTGGAGACAAGATGAGACCGAAAGAGAAGTTGCCACAGTAACGCAGAACTGTTATTGTTTTTGTTTCCTTTTTTTCTGTTTTTAGTCACATGTATTACTTTTATGCCGAAAATGAGTACATATCATTTCTTAATAAAGATGACATTTTTAACTTTATCAATAATGTCTGTTTCATCAGCAGCTATCTGGAAGTGGCAGTATTAGAGGCCTTAGCAACGGACATCCATTTTGGTGCGCATCTCAAACACATGCAGGCTTTAATGATAAAAAGATGAGACCTGAGTAATGGGTTAACTGGAAGCAGGGATTGCCTCAGCAGAGCTGCATATCTAAATGCCCCTGTCTTGAGGGCAGGCTATGTTTTTCTAAATTTTTGGTGTACTTTTCTGCATTGATGCTGCTATCACAGTAGTGTGTCTTTGTCAAGGGCGCTGATTACAACACATTATATCACAGACCCTGGCTTTTGGACTTCCTCCTGATAACAGTCTGGATGGTCCTTTCTGTCTTTGATTAACCACACATCATATTTCTTCATTAAAAAAAAAAAGAAAAGATCTGGAATACTGATTTATGTGGTCACTAAACTTTTTGTTTAAATTTCAATGAGATGCCAATGTGGTTATTCAAACTGTAATGTCATCTAAGTGATTTGAGATCAAAGGGATCCAACAAAGCGTATCTTGGTGTTACTGTGGAAAAGTGAAAAGTCCTTTTAGGCTCATCATCCTGTTTGTGATACAGTTAGTTGTTTTTAGAGCCCCTCCTTGCTCAAGCTAACTTTAAACCAGTCGGCAGCTACTGCATATGTGGCATTCTGTCCAAAAATCTGTTTTTGCAAACAGGTCTCTAAAGAAAATTTTTCATCCATCCATCCATCATCTGTCCACACATATTCCCATTCAGGGTCATGGGGATCTGCTGGAGCCTCTCCCATCTCTCTTCAGGCATAAGGCAGGTGTACACCTGAACAGGTTGCCAGCCCATCACTGGATAAGATCTTTGATTAATCACTAAATATCACTTTTATCCAGTCATCCAGAGCTCATTACTGCTCTTACTGAGCCCAGTGTAATCTTGTTTTCTTCCATTTAGGATGGATTATTTTTGGCCTTTTTAAATTTGTAAATCTAATTTATTTTTGCTGGCATCTTGCATTTCAGTCAAACACATTAAGTCCCTTGTCAGTCAGTTTGTTTTCCATTTCTTCTGTAGTGCTTTTTTTCTTTATTCAAAGCTTATTACTTTCAGTTTTCCGCTCTGCCGCTTTGATTGTCGTCTCTGGAATACCTGTATGTTTCCCAATTGTGACCTTCCCAATTTGTTTGTACTTGTTTGAAATATAAGACACAGCTTATTCAGAGTAACCAAAATCTTTTGCCACACCCGACACAGAATTGCCTCACTAAAGAAGTTTTCCACTGACTTCAAGTGTCAGCTCTCTGGTTAGAACCATGTTTCCTGTTAACCAGGTCCAAGGTGAAGGGTGTTAAGATCCACAAGCACTCTCATAACCAGAGACCAATTTATATCTTTGAACTTGTGCAGTGTCTGTTATAAAATATATGGTTAGTTACTGAACACTTTGACTTTCCACTTGAGTGATTAATTCGGTCTTTTGTGTCTGTAATCAGCTAATGAGCAACGAAACCAAGGATCTGCACAGTTTGAACCGAAGCCAAAGCTGCAAAACGTTTATCACCCAATAAATCATCCAGTCGATGGCCATCCTTTACAGTCGTATTTTCTCCGAAAGAACACTGTGTATCTTCTAATATTTCAGATGGAAAAAGATCACATCTAAGGATTTTATGTGATACTTTTATTAAACCTAGATTTTACAAAGGCACTAATGCTTCTCTGCAAACCTTTACAGTAGATCATTTGAAGCAAAATGATCACTAGCGTATGGTGCATGTTAATATACATAACATAATATCATTTGGCAGATAACCAAAAGAGCAGAGAGGGGAAAAAAATAGTATGGATATTCTTAAAAGTGAAAGCTCGATTTAATCTCTATGCATAAGATGAGTGGATTTGACCGCGTTTAGGACGGCAAAATTGTCTACACTGAAGTGGGAATTCTTCTGAGACTTTTTATTTATGTCAAACAAGATTTGTTTTTTGTAATTTCAGTGTTTTTCAAAATGAGCTGGAAACATTTCAGCAATCTAAGATTCCAAACATAACCCAGCAGGCAGATGAATATTTATATGTAGTGATATTGTGCAATTATGAGTCTTATAAACAGTGCATCAATATTACAATCCCCCTCCAAGAAACAGATTGTTTGTCTTTCCGAGCTAGTAGTCACAGTCTTCTTTAGCCATAAATATCCTCTGTCACTGGTGCATTCCTCTGCTTTCACCACAGTGTTTGAGCATACTCGGAGATAGTCTGGTCTGTGGGCTTTCATTCCAGCAGACTGATCACAGAAGACTTGATCCAGCTGTGTCATGAGCCAAAGAGAAAACCACAGCTGATAAGAGATAGAGAAGACACTGAATGATGTGGGCTGAGGGGTCCTTCTAAAGGAAAGAGCATTTGGATTTCATTAGCAGATAATCCTGATGAATTTCAAATTAACACTGATGTAGGCTTACGTGATTGAACAAACACTGAAAAAAAAAAAAAAAACCCAACTGATCTGGAATCACTGGTGATAGCGTGGGTATGAGACATGTCACTGAGAACAGAACTGGATATGAATCAAGGGCCTGCAGGGACAGACGCGTCATCGTCCAATAACAGAAGTGCTAGTTGTCTAAGACTGCTGGAATGTTTCACTGGCATGGAAAAAGGTGCGTCCCATCACAAAAACACCCGTCCACACACACACACATGCACACCCCATCTCCCTCAACACAACCCTTCCCCATCAACATACTTCTTGGTTCACCCCCTTTCATCTTTAATCCCCCAGAATGAGTTAACCGGTCAGTCGAGACAAATGGCGAGGAGCAGCCTGCTAGTGAAGACGCAGCAGGTGTTGCACTGTCAAAAGCCTCGTCACACCTCCTCTCCAGCTCACATCACTGCTGCTATCGGCCCCCTGCAAGCCCCGGCCACCCTCTCTGTGGGAGGGGGTAGTGGGACTCTCCAGGGTTTGCTTGGTTATCAGTTTATGCCAGCTTTGAAGTGAGCTGGGCCAAAATCTGGACTGTGTTTACTCGAAGGCATTCCCCTCGTCGTCTGTGTCAGCCTGAGGTAATTACGGCTCAGCATGTAGCCCTGACCGTGATGACACAGTGGGGTAGGTGCAGTGAAGTAGTCCCTTGTACATCAGTGTCTGGTGCTGCTATTACTCACTCGGATGTGGCGGAGACAACTGAGCTCCTAAGGAGGGGGTATGCTTGCATGGGCATGATTTGATAAAAGAAGCAACGCCATCTAACTGCAGTGTTATGGACCGCTGCCTCACTGTGCCTTTTATTTCTGAGAGGGTGTCTCATCACAGATTTGTAATACATCTGGAAGTATAAGGTTTTCGAAAATGCAACACGCCACACAAAAACGTGAACTTGTTCATTTGTTTGAGCCTTAATTCAACTGACACAAATAGAAAGGAGCCGACTCGGCAGTGTCTTCACTGACCAACTCCATTGTGTTCACAATATAAAAACAAAACCAGAATTTAATGGCAGCAAGACTCTGAAAGAAAAGCTTGGGAGAGGGCGATTTTCAGCCTCCCTTTTAATTATAGTATTTAATTGTTTGGGAATTGAAGATGCTAATTGGAGCAGTGTTGCAGCGGGGTTCTGTGTCTGTTCCTGCTGAATACAAGACTTCAGCTCCTCTGTGTCTCATCTGTGGTCGGTGTGTGATTCTCCTCTTTATGATGCGTCACACATTTTCAGCAGAAGACAGATCTGAACTGCAGGGCAGACTAGTCAAGGACACAGACACACTGTGTCTATGAAATATGTTGTTATAGGTCGTAAAGAACAAAGTCTGCTATTGTCCTATTAAAATAAACAACACATGGCTGGATCAGAATTACACACTTTCAAAAAAAAATTAGTCAAGTCAGTTCCTAAAAACACTTGCGCACTGTAGATTTCATCAAACATTTCACAATTAAGAACTAACATAAATTAAGATTATTTAATGTTGTGATGTGGTTTAATACAAGTTTGAGGTTTGGAGAGTATCTGAGAAGAAAAATTATTTATTGGTTTTGGGTGACAGTGGAGGAATAATACCCCGGTGCCTAATATATGAAGTAATATACAAAACCTTTTACATATATTTTTTAAAAGTATTTAGAATTTATTGATATTAAAACAAGACCCCCGTGACCCAGAAATGGATTCAACGGGTCTAGAAAATGGATGGATGGATGATATTAAAACACTCCCAATTTTGTCCTCTACTATTTTCTAATTAATATTTTCTGTCTCCCTCTGAATACATTGGGTAATTTTATTTATTTTAGAGTTATTTATTTGTGTTTTAATTGTATAATTTTCATTTTATTAATTTCATTTTTAGGACACTGCAGAGGTGTCAGAAATGTATGTTTCAAATATCAAGCATCAGGTTTTAAGGGAATGAAGACAAAGCTGTACTATATTAGGTTCCAGCTGTGCAGGCAACCCTTGATGGTTTGTTTTGATTATAAATTTGATGATTATGAAAAATAAAACAAGTTATCACAGAAGTGATCCTTTAGACCTTTACACAGCACATGGTAAAGTTACATTATTTAGAGTTATTTATTCACGTATTGAGAATAAGTTGCCAGTTTTTTGGGGGATAGATAGCTGCTGCACCTTTAATAAATGACTCAAATACAAACCAGATCAATAGAAAACATTACAAAACATATTGCTCAGGTTATGAAAGTTATATGATGATAAGATATCCACTTTCATCAGTCTGCTGAGTAATCACAACATCCTTTTTGTGACTTTTGGGATAGTAATTGTCTGAATTTGAAAAAAAAAACATGTTTATGTGAAAAGGACTATTCCTCTTCTGGTTTGTTGTAAATGCTGCAACTCACAAGGTAAGTTTTATCACAGATCATGTTTTACAAGCTTGTTTCCCCTACTTCAAACATGTTGACGATGTCAGTGTGAGCGTGGGGTCAGAGGTCGGATTCCACATAATGTGACTAAAGCCTTGTGGAGGGAAAAGACCCAGATCCGGTGCACTGACTCTGTAATCTGGAACTACAGTGACACTGGAGACTGGAGCATTGCAAAAGGCCACATATACCCTCGGCGCAGTTGTCAGAAAGGATGTATAAGCACTCTGTCACAATAGAAAATGAGTCTTACATTGTGTGCAATATCCTGTGAGGTGCATTATCTAATCGTGCGCATACTTTAATGTATTACAGTGATGTGTTACTCAACTCTGTACTTTTTAAAAAAAAAATAATTGTCTGCATGTGTGAATCAAAGTATCTAGCGTCAAGGAGACTATTTATTTTGTCAGTCTTTATTTTAACTTGCCACAATCTATTTCAGCTGTTATCTAGATTTAAAGGATGTTCACACTTCTGAAAAATTGCTTTGAACAGCCCCGAAGCACATATCTAATTTTCAGAAAAGAAGACACACACACACACACACACGCGCACACACACACACAAAGAATGTGAATTAATTGCTTTTAATTAAAAAAAGATTTACTTTTAACAATAAAAGTGGGAAATTCTGAACACACAAAATGACAGACAGCTCTCACATGGGAGAAAGTTAATGTGTCAGTGAAAGCTTTTTCAAAGCAAGTACACAGATTAGGGAGGATCTGCAAAGTCTAAAGCAATCTGATAAGTTTTGTGGTGTTTTCAATGGTGAGTGTCTGTGCTTTTATCTTCCTCGAGTCCTGAGCTTCTCTTATCATGTGCAGCAGCACAGACTGGAATTCCTGCCTGTGATAATTGTCTCGTAATCTTTAGTTACCCAAGCAAAGAGTTAAAATGATGTGGACTGCAAAAAATTTCAAAAACAGACTCACCATCCTTACCTTGAGGTCACTAATATTACACGTGTCTTCTCAGTGATACAGTCTTTGACTTTTTTTCTTTTTTTTTTTTTTTTTAACCACACCTGTCAGCTACATCTTCTTTATGATTTGCTGGGAAATGAATTAGCTGAAACGGAGTACATGCAGGAGAACAGTCAGCCTCACTATGAATGCACATGGTAATGGTTAAAAGTTAAAAGAATTAACACAAGAAAAATGTATATCAGAATTTTTTTTTTTTTAGTCATACTACATTGTTGTTTTTTCCTGTTGTGTGTCTATCTGTTGTACCATGATAAGTCATGTCACACTTTTATTAGGCAAAAAATTTAAACACTTGTCTTTTTGAAAGAAAAATCACAAGAGTAAGATGAGAGTATTGATTTCACTCCCATGTCTGACAACTACCCAGTCCACACGTGTATGTTGGCCTCATATGAGTTACAAGAAGACTGAAAAATGGACCCAAAATGGGATTGTCCGCAGGTTTCATATGAGCCCTCTGCGAATTGCATTCCTGAGAGGGCTCATATGTTGCATCAAAAGGAGCAAAGATAGGATGCCCATTTTTGCACCATCAGTACCCATTTACGCTTCAGTATCCATAACCAGTGTACCAATGGGAACAGTGTGGGACCCCAGGACGACCCCACATATGGCCCATTTTTCAGCTCATTTGTAACCTACATGGCTCCCACATACAAATGATGGATAAGCATGTTGCTGGAGTTGGCAGACAGTTAGCTTAGCCAGGCATAAGGGCCAGAGTGTATCTGTTTCCCATGTCATACTGCATAGTTTGCATATGGTGTAAATAGACACGATGTGATATGAAATTTAGCCACATTCTCTATTTACAGTTTTAACTCTAAACTGAGCTAGTTGCCTGCTGGTGCGCCAAATTTCATCAACTGCTTTGCAACTTCAGTTTAATTTACATTTTGTTCCATCTTGCCTCTAAAAATACATTTAAAAAATAAATAAATACTTCAACCTCTCTAACAGCAGGCTGAAGTGTTGGTAGCACACAGTAAGTTCAGTTTTATTGCTGGTGTAAAAACTCAGTTGGCAACTTCCTTGTGTTGAATTCACAGATTATTTGTAGACTGCAAAGCTGTGGCTGGGGATGTGGAGCAGTCGTCTGGTAAATCAGAAGATCAGGGGTTGGATCCCCACCCTCCACAATACACACGTTGACATGTCCTCGGGCAAGACCCCCACATTGTCCCCAATGAGTTCACTGATGTGTGAGTGTGCGTACAATAGAGAAAAAACATGGTATGAACTACAGCAACCACTAGTACACTAAGAAGTGTGGTTTATGTGACAGAACTGCTGGGTTTAGTTCAAAATACATTGTCCAAAAAAAAAAAAAAAAAAAAAAAAGCAGTCACCTGCTGCATTTACCTGAGTAAACAGATAAAAGCCCCCCATTGGACAATTATGCCATGGATAGCTATGTTTCAGCTGGCAACAAGTTATTTAACCCTAACTGATGGTCATTTTTTAATCTTTATTAACTATGTCTCAAAATGTTCATCTGGACTTTTTTTTCTTATTTTAAATCATAAAATGGCCAGAAACTGTCCTATGAGTAAATGCTTTTACCCATTTTTCCAGTACTTTTGAAATCTGGAAGTTATTTACAATTTAATGCATGTTAAACAACCATATTCAGAAGGCACGTCCTGTGGTCTTGGAAAAGATGTTAATCTGTCTCAGAAGGGCCAAATTATTGGCATGCATCAAGCAAAGAAAACATCTAAGGAGATCTCTGAAAATACTGTATTTGGGTTAAGAACTATTCAACTCATTAGTAAAGATTGAAAGGAAAGTGAGGAACCATCGTCTTCGAGGACACAAAGTGGTCAGAAGAAAAACTCTTGATCATGATCAGCGATCACGTAAATATTTGGAGAAATCAAATCGTAAATGAACAACATGAACTCACAGCAATGTTTAACAGTAAGAGCATTTCACATGCGTGTTGCGACGGGAACTCAAGGGACTGGGACTGAACAGCTGCGTAGCCTTAAGAAAACCGCTCATCAGGGGGACTAATCGGAAATAAAGGCTCCAATTTGTTACAGAGCATAAAGATTGGACTCTGGACTAATGGAAGAAAGTCATGTGGTCTGATGAGTCCAGATTTACCCAGAGTTCCAGAGTGATGGGCACATCAGGGTCAGAGGAGAGGCAGATGATGCAGCCATCATGCCTGTGGAGGCAGCGCTATGATCTGGGGCTGCTGCAGGTGGTCAGATCTAGGTTTATCAACGGTCAGCTGACTATCTGAACACAATGAATGACCAAGTTATTCCATTAATGGAGTTTATCTTCCCTGACTGCACGGGCATAATTCAAGATGACAATGCCAGAACTGATTGGACTTAAATTGTGAAAGAGTGGGTCAGGGAGCATGAGACATCATTTTCACACATGGATTGGCCACCAGAGTCCACACCTTAACCCCACTGAGAGTGTTTGGGATGTGCACAGCAGCCTGACTCTCCCATCATCAACACAAGATCTTGGTGAAAAATTAATGCGACTCTGGATGGAAATAAATGTTGTGACGTTGCAGAAAGTTGTCAAAAACAAAAACAAAAAACAGTGCCACAGCGAACGTATGTGGCAATCAAAGCTAAAGGTGGTCTAAAAAAATATTAGCTTGTGGTATTATTACTATTTATTATTATTATTATTGGTTGTAATGTCAGACAATAGCCAGGATAACTAAATAAGAAGTGAAAATAAAAATTAAAGGTGAGAGGAAGAGAAGGAGAAAACAAGGTTCAAACGGGTTTAGACATACCCTCCTGAGAACCAAGGGAAAAAGTGTCTTTCAGTATCACTTCTTTTGTGATTTCCTGGCTGTTTGGAGCTAAAACAACAACTCACATTTTAGAAATCTACAAAAATAACTTTATTTTAGATTTTACAGTAGTTGAAAATGGAACATTTCCTCTGTAATAAATGGTGAGACTTCAAAATCAAAATAGACTGACACCAAATTATAATTCCTGACATGTTCCTAAACAAGAAAATATATGATTACAATAGGTAAACAAACAATATCATAACAGTATTTGACTTACCTTTTCTCTTTTTCTGGCATGTGCATTTCGCTGTCTTATGATGAAAACAAAGTTCCTCTTGTCCCACACAAACATATGAGATATTTGAAAGGCCAGGATGTCCTCTACAAAGCACATCAGGGCTTAGTAGGGTAGCTCAAATGTGTCAAAATATATAAACCAAAAACAAATGTCCACTCCAGAGGACATAATGTATAGGCTGGGTCTCAGGAGGATACCTTACATTAGGTGTAGTCAAAAATTAAAAATTATGTTGCATGTTTCCAATTTTGGCTTAATTTATGACAAAGTCATCATTTTTTTTAGAAAGAAATGTTGCTATCACCAACACTTGGAGCATTATTCATCTCCCTGGTAACCAAGGCAACAGACAAACTCTTGTTTTGTTGCTGTAATTTCTGATCTGTCTTTGCGAATAGCATGCAGAATGTGTCGACTGTTTACTTTTAAATTTGAAAGCATCACAAAAGACCAACCTGATTTGATTTAATTGGGAAAATCATATCCAAATTATTCATATAAATGATTTTTTTATCCCCACAATTTCATGTTATTTGTACTATGTTAATCATGTACAATAGATTTTATTTTGCAGATAGAGAAATTAACAGCACTGATATGTACAGATTAACCCTTTACAGGGCAAGTGATCATATTTGATCACTTCAGTAGAACTACATTATATGGTTATTGCAAAAAAAAAGTTACAATGTTTATAGAGGTCCTTTAATATTCTCCAATAACCCTCTAGAGTTAAAATTTTGAAATTTCAAGTATTTTACTAGCTGCCCCATAAAGGGTTAAGCAAGCCTACATAACAATCTAATTCTTGTGGGGCTGTTGCATCATAACCTTGACATGAAAAAAAGTTAAATATTTATACCATATTAATACTAGCCCTCTGATGGATTGGAGACCTCTCTTGGGGGGAGATAACAGATGAGAGGAAAAATCTCTAACCACCCAAGAAATACCTCACATGCCTCTTGGGGGAGGTTTATAGATCCCATTAAAAAAAAGTAGGTTGTCTGCAGGGAGAGCTGATGATAAGTTATCAATGAAGAACAGTGTTACCACTCACTTGGACAGCCACCTTAGCACCCATTACGCTCTGGATTTTAAGTTTTGAGGAGCTAGTTGGAGTTAGTTACATGCTACATTATCAAATCTGATCTCCTGTTTGAACATCGTATACTACTGCATTTAACTGGAATAAGTTTGTTGAAGAACTTACATCAGATCCAGGACTGTGCTGCAGAGTAATCAGAACATCTGTTTACATGTGGACTCTTTTGTTTGATGAGATTATGAAACAGCTCATCCAGCATCTCTCAGTCTGACTGAAATTTACAGTTTTTGATTCCAGATGAGGTGTTTACACTGAGAATTTTCAATCAGGTTGGACAGTTAAACCACCTGTAACCCAGACACATCACCCCATGCAAACACACCGTGAGTGTATTGATGACTGAGACCCGTGAATGTTTTGTTTAACTGATCCTCTATTTGCTTTTTCACTTCCTGTCAGGTACAATTCTGCTTTCTTTTGTTCTCTGTTGTCAAGATTTCGTGAGCAACACTCTCCTGCTCTCCACACTCTCCTGCTCTCCACACTCATAATCTGACTGTAATTAAAAAAGAGACAAAACATTAATTAAATGTGAAGATAAATTAAACAGATACTATTATTTAATGGTGCAGTGAAAAGCTAAGCTTAACATGATCTACTTCATCATATGTTCAAAATCCAAAGAGCACTATCAAGGACAGCCTCAGCGATCTGACTCGTAACTCGAAAAGTATAATTTAAAATAGAGACTTGACACTAGCATCAGCTTTTATCCTCTTGAATAGAATGAGCTACTTTACAATTCCCCAGAAGACTCCAAAGTTATGTTTATCTTTTTCTTTTCTACTCTTCCTGGATCTGTATTGTTATCTTTTCATTTGATTAATACAACTTAGAAAAACAACAATATACAGCAGTTGAATTGAATTCTATAAATTGCGACGGTCCAAACCCATTTCAGGGCTTGTTGCATTTTAGATCTCTTCCTGCAAAATAAACCCACTGACATGAGGCCTGGAGAAATACAAGTTGAGCGTGAGGTAAAGCTCTTCTGCGATGATGCCAAGAGAAAGCAGAGGCAATGGTTGACCTTGTCCTTCTTTGCTGTTGGTCTGTGGGTTTGGGCCAGGGACAGGAACTCCCTGTACAGACACTGTGTCTGCGATTGCTGAAACGACTCCACAGTAGAACGCTTTGTTCACTGCCACCAAGGAAAACCTAGACAACAAAAACACACACTCGCTGGAAAAACGCACATGTGAGAGGGGTCGTTTTCTCCTCGAAACGTCTTTCTCGGGTTTCAGTGGTAAATAATATTCCCTTTAGTGGGGTGAAAAAAAATATGCCACTTCATAAAAATGCTTCATGATAATTAATACATACAAAAATTCACAGGAAATGAGGAAGCCATAACATATCACTTTAAAAAAAAAAAAAAAAAGTACATTATAACAGTGCAATCAAAGATTTAAGGAATTTAACTGTGGTATGATAAATGTGATTGGAGGGAACACCCCAAACTCAACCAAAATAATAGGCATCACTTTACAAAACTTTCACATGAACTAGCCAGTGACTAACAATGTAGGAGTTATTCCTGGTGAACTGGTTAGATAATTAGATGTTAAACATGCATGCAACACATTGCTGGTATCTCAGGCTCATCAGCTTCTGTGACAGTACATCTAAACACAAGGTTTTTGGCAGCTGCATGCTAATACAATGTTTATGTTAAAACGACAGCATGTCATGTGCAGGCATTCAGCATTTGTCATTCACTTTTGATCTGGCTGACCAAATATCACAAGCAAATAGTGTCACTTCAGTCACTGCTCCCCAAAACTGATAGGCTATCCAATTATGCGCGTTGATGCATTTCCTGTGAAGCTGGAACATTTCTCGTGACCTTTTCTTGATAGAAATGAAATTTTCTCCCCTTCAGGCTAAACAAAATCTCACAGCACTCCACCCTCTGAGTGAGTCATGCTGGGATAGTCAAACAAGCCTACGCAATGATGAATCCACAGACTTTACTCCTGTGGAGGAGCTGTTTAGAAATCAGCTACTGCTCTCCCCGACGTGCCAAATGGCCCTCGCCGTACTGGCACGTCTCAGGGCTTGAGAGAAGTGTCGACTGGAGGTGGAGAGCCTTTGCAGGTCTTTGCTCCCTGTCCCAGTGCAGGTTATAGCTCCCAGCAGCCAGCCGCCACGCGCCTGTTGCACCTGATTGTCTCATCGGCACATTCCAGGTGAGAGGGCCTGACAAGTCAGGACAGAGCGCCCAGACAGTGATACACTTGTCAGCAGCCGCAGGTGTACTTGTCCTCTTTTTCTCTGCTTTCCCAGAGGTATCGTGGAAGGGTTGGAATAATTTTAAGGCAAAACAGAGAAGAAAAGCCATAGCAATTTTTTTTTTCATTTATTTTGTTTGTTGTTTCAAATCACAGAACACCTATATCTTTTACAAGGTCATCTTATTGACATATATTCCTGTCTATCTGTTTGGTGGAACGCATAATAGACTTTTGCTGAAAACAGCGGCTGCAGACATTTTAAAGAAGAATTTTGCTACATATATATTAATTTGGCATCCGAGTCAGCCAATCTGACTTTGTTCAGCCTGGAAATTGGCTGCAACAGACTGAAGTGGTGGGGGGTAGACACAATAACATGGAGTCCTCATAATAAATCCAGCTGAACAGCACAGACATAGCCTTTATTTGACAGGAACATCCTGTCACATCTATATTCTTGGGTTACAAACTATACACCTCACAAACACCCAGGATGTTCCTCCTGCCGTTCCAAAGAGCACAACGGAAAATTGGTATTGTTTAAATTATTTTCAGTCTTTCATTTTCATAAAACACAGCATATATGATTTTATGTTACTGAAGGTAACACAGAAAAAAGGCCAGCCTTCTTCATGTCACAGAAGTCAAGAAAATATTTCAACTGCATGAGCAGGGCTTCACATACTAGTCGCAATATTGTTCAATCAAATGTCATTTGTAGTGATTCTTTAATTGAAGGATTTGCTGTTTTTAGATTTTTATATTTAAACAAAATCCACTGACATATCAAATTCTTTATAGAGCTGATTGTAAGAAATGCTTTTTTTTTTCAATTGAACAATATATTTAATAGATATTGAGGAATTAAAGCAAACCTAATTTTAATAATGAAATCAAAGGGACTATATCGAACCAGAATATGAATTTGCTGTCAAATGGCATTTAATGTTGACAGGACCCAAAAATATAATTCCACTTAGAGTGGATGCAGTTTCTACTGACAAACTGTGGTCATTTTAACTTTGTATGTGAACAAAAAGTGTACAAAAAAAGAATGTTTGCACAAGCATCTTCTTCAATCGCTGTGCCAACTGATGGTGTGCAATCTGGTGTCAGTTGATGCAAAAGGAAGAGAATTCATGGCCTCAGCTGCGATTCAACTAGATATTTATGACAGAACAGACAAGTGTTAGAAGCAGAAGTCATGAACTCGCCTCTTTTTGCATCGATGGATAGTTTGTGTGACTTTTGGTAGTTGACATGTATGGACTTACGTGGCAATCCCCAAATGGAGATCCTTGTACAAACAAACCTTTTTGTGCGTTTTTTCGACACATGCAAAGTTAAAATGACTTCATTTTGTCTGTAGGGACTCTCTTCACATCATCAGTTAAGTGGAATGACCTTTTTGAATCTTGTCAGAGGCTTAAAATTGCAATTTCTTCTGATGAATAAATTGGGAAGCAATTAGACGGTTAAACAACAGTCACTCCGTGTACGAGCAATGACCTTATTTGATGCACACTGCCTTAATAATTACAAGTTTAGCAGTATACAACACTCAGTGACATGGACAGATTTTACCAAAGGTTTCAGACTGAAGATGACGTGCTGAGTAGTCTGTTGTACAGGCTCTTTGTGATCTAACTTCACTTATAAAGATCATTGATCTGATGATTTTAAACCTCACAAAAACACACTGTTCCTGTTAATATCTATGCAGCGTCCACTCCTGAGCTAGACATCAACACTTTGGTGTGGTGAATTTAATTTCATCCTCAGAAGCAGAATAATGATCTGTTCCTGTAATCTATGCTGTTTCTCCTTGAATGTATTAACACCCCCTCATCCATTCAAAAATACTCTAAGCCTGTATGTACAAAAATCCTGGGGCTTCGTGGATGATCAGCAATTCAGAAGAAGTAGTGAACAGGAACTGAAGGGTTTTGATGATGTAATAGGCAGCAGATGTGGAGGAAGATAGAGATAAAGGAGAAAGAATTCAAAATAATATGTGTTTGGGCATGCTTCAGGGAGTCATCATGAACACAGAAGGATCATGTTTTGACTTTTGTTGCGCTGATTAACTTTTGCCAGAGTGCTTTCATTTTACAATAGTTCGAACATAGTTCGAACAATAGTTCGAAATCTGAAATCAGTGTCGAGGAATACATTTCCTGAAAGAATCTTTCAGTAAAACTTGGCTATCCCCTCCTGATGAGAGTACATACAAGGCCAGTACAGAAAACAAACTGGGTATGCTAATGTAGAGGACGGCTTTTGAGCTGCTTGTAAACAGTATTATGAGAACTGCTCTTTCTTTGAGACAGTACATCAGCCAGCAGGAGGTCTTTAAATTCTCAAGCAGAGACTCCAAATGCTGGAAACAATCCAGCGCTTCTGTAAGAGCAAAAGTTGTGTTCTTTTATGAAAATCGCGGCAAAGAAAGAGACTGAATAGGGTCAAGAAGCCACTTTTTCTTACCCTCTTTGTGGTCTGACAGTAAGGCAATGAGAACGGCAAGACAGGGCTGAGCAAGAGGATGCAGGAGGGGTGCCTGCAGGCTAGGACCTGCTCCAGCATTAAGTTATGCCTTTGTAAGGAAGAAGCACTTGCCTGTGGCAGGTGCAGGTAGAAGACGTGACGCTGTCGAGGTGTTTCTTTTGAGAAGTACCCAACCTATCGAGTTGTCAGGACAAGTTGGAGGACTCAGTCACCACCCTTCTCTGAAAAGCCAACCAAGATCCACACACTATGACTTGCACTTCTAAGGAGAACGGAGGAACTGGAAAATCCCAGGGCTTCAACATAAAATTATAGGATTGTTGAGAAGACTGTCATGGAGGCTAATGTGGAATATAATACATCATAACAGCAATTACAGATACCAGGGATTGTCTTTTTTTTATGTTCTTCCTTTAAAGACACTAAAAGCATTAACCAATTTAAATAAAGGGATATGCCATCCAGAGTGCTCAGCAGTTTTATTTAAAATTCAAAATGCTAGCATTTACGAGGGTAGAATACATTTTCAGCTTGAGTAACAAGGGATCCATAATAACCAAAGTATTTATGAAGCTTTCCAGCAGAGGATTCACATTTTCCACTGACGAGTTAGCAGAAATGGAGTAGTATTTCTTAATAAAATCATCTTGTCAGTTCATTGAACCCTTACTGTATTCATCCATCTGCTCGTCCATGGGAGGACTGATTAAAAGCCAGCATCTCCCGTGTTTACCCTTCTGAGGCACCTGTGGCTCAGCAGTATGGCAAATCACGAACAAATATAAGCTTGGAAGTCTGGCCATGTCAGGTGGCATTCCTTGTCATCATGGTGGAACAGTAATCACTTGCACAGATGAACAAGAGTGAGGAAAAATGCAAATGAAAAGGTTGAGCATGTGAAGATACAGTACAAAGAAGATTCTTCCTGAGGAGATGTGACTCACCATGCGCTAAACTCACTCAAAACATTTTCTTGTTGTAGGAATGGGAATGCAAGGCCTAAGGCAATCATTTTTCTGTCTTTTTTTATTTTCCCTGCAGGGGGTGGGTTGGGGGATGGAGGGTCACAGAGATGTACTGTGCAAACTGATTTCTGACACACTGCAGAGTGAGTGAGCTCTTCCTCTCTGTTGTGGTGTTTAACCAGAACTTATCAGAATTCCATATCTGAATGTCTGCAGTTTGATCTGAGCACGGACATTTAAAATTCAGAGCCTGTTTCAGCCTGCGCTGCAAAAGAGAGCGAGAGAAAAAAGTGCACAGCAGAGCATGATAATATGAGAAGTTTTCTGCCCTCATGCTGGTTTGGAAAATCACAGATCACATCAATGCCCACCAACATGGACTTACAGGGATTGAAATATACTTCATTAAGCCCTCTTTAAGCCTGCTCTGGAGCATTTTATCAGCAGAGAACTTAACTGTGAACTTACACACTACACACAGCTATTACAATTTTATATTCCTTTTGACATCCAGTTGATCAAGTTTAATGATATGGATCTAAAGAGGCAACATTTTGCTGCAATTACCTCTGTGGACACCTGAAGGAGAGAAGGCTTTTGACAATGAGGGCATGGTAAGCAAAATTATCTTCCTTCCCCCTGTTTGCTTTGCCTGAATGAATAGCAGATCCACCACCTAGGCAGTGTCAGAATAGATTAGCTCCATGGTCCATCTCCCTTGATTCACAAAATAAAATCCTCTTAAAAGCAGGGGATGTCACTCAATCTCCAGGGACACGTACTTGCTTGGTGGAGTCAAGCATCTCACTTCTGGGAAATATACCTGGACAAATAGAGGAATTTAAGCTGAAAATGACCTGCTAAATGAGTTTTTGTTTAACTGCATCCAATCTGTCCACACATTCCCAGACAAAAATAGATATGCCACTCATTTCCCATGGTTTCAAAAACCCATGCATCTGCAGAAAGTTCTAAATATATGAAGCCAACTTAGATATCTATTAATCATGTACAGTGTGTTAAGTTTTGGGGAGGACAGGTTTAAATATCTCTTATCTTAATGGTGTCTTCAGATTCCCTTCAGCGATCTAATCGTAGCCCAGGGCTAAAAGAAAAAGAAAGCTTTTCCAAACCATTCTGTGTTTTCAAACCCTGCATCTAAGAAAACAACAGGAAGTTCTCAGCCCAAAGGCTGAGGTTAAGGGTTCATAGCTCACAAACCACTTCAGAGCAAAACAAAAGCATTGCTTCATGCAAATTGTGAAATACATTGAATGACAAATTGACAAGAAGAGGGTTATTTGTTGACCTAAGTCCATTTATTTATGTGAGACTAATCAAACACAAGAAAATATAGTGTTAAATTTGTTCTGAATATGTCAAAAGGTGAGCCAATAGATGATACAATTGAGTGTTCATCACTATTTCTAATGGCAAATTTATGGAAGTGGCACACAGGAAGTTTTTTCATGTTTTAGTTCAGAAGATGTAGTCATAAACTGTTTGGTCTTTTACTCAGTCTCTTTCATTTTTTCTTAGTTTTTTTTTTTTTTTGTCTTTTGGGCACTTTTGCCATGATGCCGTAAATGTTAAAATAAAATTTTAAAAACACATGTAAGTAAATGTGAGCAAGACTACATGTTCAAAAATAAATAGTCCTACAGTGCACTTCATAGCTCAAATCAACAATGAGAAATAGTTCAAACATATATGTGTTTACAAGCTAGAGTGAAATAATGGCTGTTTTTATGCCACTGCTTAATAAAAAGGTTTCTTGTTTACATGTGCACACACATCCAAGAGAAAAACGGTGGTTGGGAGTCACAGCCGTGTGGTAAACTAATAAAAGAAAAAATGTACATTTTTGTTATTTCTAAATTCTTGTTGACTAAACTGCCTCAGTGATAAAATCCCATCTGACAGCCAGGAGCTAACTTGTGGAGAGTGACAGCCAACAATGTTTTTGAATGATTACCTCTTTTTTGATTACTGGTGTATTTTTGCTCCCATTACTGGACAATATCAGCAGCTGGTGTTTGTTGAACTCAGTAATTAAAAATCATCATAAAAAAAGCTATTTTACAAATTGCCACAATGAGCATAGCGGACAGTGGGTGTAGTATTACATCTGCTGTAAGCATATTGAACATGACATGAGTAGCACCTACCTTAGGCTCAGACAATGGCTGATACTGATTAGATTGTTAGTTTGGGTCATGCTCATTGTGTCAATAAATGAGTATATATTAAACTACTGGTGTTCATCTTTTTTGGTGGTTACCGTTTAAAAAAGCTAGCTGTTTTGAGTCTGACCTGAACCTTGAAACCACATGGAGCGAAGCCAGCCCAATTACATAAATGAGATTCGGTCACATGACCACCTTGACCAGCTTCTGTTGTAGTGCTGCAATGCATTTTGGGATAAAATATGCAAGGTACACAGTTCAGTTCTACACTGGAGATTTTTCTGAAGCAGCACACCATTTGTGTATTTTCAGAGTAGCGCAGATTTATTCATAGTTTTATATGATTTTTTTTTTTTTTTTTTTGGACTTAATAAAGTACAACTGAACTGAACCAAATTGGACTCCCTCATTTCATACTGGGTACTTTGGTAAAATCAGAATGCACCTGATGTGTGGTAGGCTTTATATCATTTCAAAAATGGGGTATGAAAATTCTCATAGCTGAAGATCTGCAGAACCCAGAGTTTTTGCCAGCTGGTGAAGACTCTTAGAGACACAGTGTAGTCCTGGATTTATGTTGTCACTGGCTCATGCATAACAAGTACATAAAGTAGTTCTGAGGTGGACCACTGAGACATAATATTCCACTGCAGCTGGAAACACACAACCCTATATCTGATAGACATCTTAGTTTTCTTATAACTAAATAGAAAAAAAAATCATATTGATCTAAGTACTTGAATTAACTGTATTTACTTGTGAATATAATCATTTTAAGTTTCCAGACAGTGAATGGCATCATGATGGATCAAACTGATGGGAATCTTGTGTCTAATAAAGAGTCAAAGCGTTTCATTCAACTCACACATCCATGGAAGGCTTATATTAATATATTTCATAAAAACAAAATAATATTTATCATTAAAGTTGTGTATGATTGTTAAGGCTGTGAATAAATCTGGTCCCAGGGTGTGACTTGTGGTCGCCCAATCTTCTGGTTATTTACTCCATGAAGGCAAGCTACAAGGCAGACAGATGACACAGGCCGGCCGCTGAGATCTCCGATGACACTGACCTGAAAGGTGGATTATCCCTCGGGGAAGCAGACACAGTTGTCCTGTCAGCCTAATGCCTACAGCGGTTTTCAGCATCTGTCAAAGCAATCACGTCACTGCAGAATCATGCTCACACTTTATACAGATATACATCAGATATACAGGCGAAGGATGAAAAGTTTTTTTTTTTTTCATCCCTGTCCACAATTGTTGTTTGATGCTTGGAAAAAGATTTTTTTGGGAGGAGTTTAAACTTCTTACAGGTGCTGAAGAGAAGTCTTTTTTCTCCTCTTCTTTTTCAAGCTTCTAAGAAGTATCAGCTGCCATTCAAGGCGAGAAAGTAATAGTCCATATTTTTTAGCACAACAGGCTTTCTCTCCTCAAATTGATTCAAATACCCTCTGTATTGCAACACAAATCCTCTCCCTCTCCTTTTCATCTCATAGTCTTATTGATCATCGGCGCTACTGACAAAAGGTGTGATCATCATCCTGATGCATCTGTGTGAAAGTGTACATGTGTGTTTGTTGCATAGCTAACATTTTGATGGTGTGGTCTGAAAGTACAGCAATAATGTTGGCACAACATCAGTAGTCATGAATAATTTATCAGCTGAAAACCATTGCGGAGCTTTTTGAATGTTAATTTCCATCATTCTTTTAAAATAATTTTGCAGGAATGTTTTAGCCTTCACTATGGGCTAAATCTGGCAGGAGGAAGTGCTCATGGCAATAGCTTGGAGCATTTGTGTACACATGTTTATGTGTGCATGTGCCTGCTTGCATGGATGTGTGTGTGTGTGTTTTTGTCAATCCTGGCATAATGATAGACTGACAGTGGGACCGACAGCACCACCCCAAGCAGGTAGAAAAGCCTTACATTCCTGGGCTGCGAGCTGTGAGGCATACATTGCAAGTTATAACATGCAGCCAGGATCCGCTGCTGTTTTAGTAAATAGTTTCAGAGCTAGTGTTCAGAGATCATAGCTTACGAACAAAGGTGGGATTGATTTCCCAAACAAGGATAATGTGTTGTGGTTGTCCTGTTTTTTTTTTTGTTTTTTTTTCTTTTTTTTGTATTTTGGTGGAAATGGAAAATGAGTTTCACCTGCTAATTTAAGGGCCTGCATTGTGTCAAAGATTTATCAGTGCTTTAAAGTGATGGTTTAATCTTGGTGGACATAAACATTCATTTCCTCTAAATGTTAGAAAAGAAGATTAATATGATTCCTTCAAATTTGTATTGTAAATAAAAGGACAGAGAACCCTTTTGACATGCATTTGACTTGTATTTGTAAATGTGCATAGTTTATATTAAAAATGCTACAAAAGGAATCTTATAGCACATAAATTGACCTATTTAAATACGGACTTGCTGTAATAATGAAATATGGATTAATTCAGTAGCTCATTTCTTAGCTACACAGATCTGCATAGATCACCACCTGCCAGTCACATCTGAAACACCTGCCTCCTCCACACAGTCCACCACCATCTGGCTATATAAAACATAAAAAATACCAAAAGAGCACAGAAGGAAACCGGTATCCAGCTCAGATCTGAGCTTAGCCACTCATTCACATGAAGTTTCATGAGAATATTTCATGGTTCTCGGATATTCCTCACTGTTCTAATATTTATTCCATCTTTTAGCTATGCTCTTTTTTCTAGCCTGACTCCAGCTGTCTAAGGAGTGCTTGAGCTACGAGAGGAACTTCCCTGAAGTCCCATCCAACCTAATCAAATAGAAAATGTTCCCCATAATAATAATAGTCACTCTCAGCATCTATACACTAACCTTTTCCCTTCTGCTTCTAATTGAAGCATTAATCAAACAGATTTAGTGTGACCGCGAGGCACTCAATATTCCCAGACTGTAAGGAGGAGGGCTGATGATCACTGATCACTGTGTTTCAGATAGCGGACAGATGACCACATTTTCATGCATGGTAGAAACACACAGGAAGGAGGATCCACTCCACCTACAGGATTGCAATGGACATGACAGAGTGCACCTCCAATCAGCTGCATTAGCTCGACTCAGCCTGCTGTGATGAATCCTTTTGACTGAGGTGATAACAAGCCCCTTTGGCTTCCTGCTTATGTGCGTTTGCCTCATGGCCTTTTATCTTTGTTTTTCCACTGTCATTCTGCGTCATTTTAGGCCCACTCCCCTGCAAGGAATTGTTTATCCTCCCCCAGGTTCATTTGAATATTTTTCAACAACTTTGTGCCTTAAGTAGATAGTAATTCTTTTGTTCACATGTTCAGCTTTTTACCACTCAGTTTTTTTTTAGTTTTTACTCATTATGTTATATTTAATGAAGTAGGAGAAGTTCAGCATACCTCAAAATTGAAGTATTTCATTAGAAGTAAAAAATAATTGACCAAATACATTATTCAAATTAATTACGTAATATTCAAATATTTTAGCATCAAAAGTCTTGACAAAAGAAAGTATATTTACTTAAGAGCTGCACTTCATGATATTTAATTCATTCTTTCCATTTCTGAAATGCCACTGTCGTTTAAACATTATCACTGGTTATCTGTAAAAGGAAAAGTAGGACATATTAAAATGGATTTAACTTTTTAAGAGCAAATTAATTCTGCCTGCATCCATGAGAGCGAGGGGATATGAATTTGTCATCAATCAAAGTCTACGAGCACCTGCGCAGACACACAACATCCCGTCTGTGCTCTGTGTGTAGTAGACAGACACAGAAGTGGTGCTCTGTGTCGTTTTCTGAAAAGAAATACAGTTTTAGACCAACTGGTATTTCAAGCATGAATTAGAAAAATAAATCCTACCAAATCTTGGATGCTGCATGTCAGATGCAACTGCTGAAGCTTTTCCAATTTGAATGATGCAAACCTGCTAAGTGGAGCATTTCCAGGAGAAAGTTAGACCTAGTTTTAACTTTGATCTTGTCAAAAAAGGAAAAGAAAAGAAAAACGTCCAGTTCGGTGGATGTTTTTCAGCTATTTTTTATGGATGGATGTCAAATAAGTTGAAGCACAGTGTTTTCGTTCATGGACTCAACAATGGGACTGCTCTGCTGATGAAAGGCAGCGAGCTCAACAATTTAATGGAACAACAATGTCAGCATTAACAATTGTTGATCAGAGGGTATGCAGAATTGCTGTAATGAGGCTCTTTTAATTGACTCATCAGTGGTTGAATAAATAAATTAAACTGATTACAATAACTTTGTTATGTTTTTTTTTTTACAGAGCTAAATGAGAAACAGTTTGAGGCTGGTAAAATGCCTGATCCTTACGCGCAACAGGGTCATTAACGCTTTAATCATTTATGGTAAGCTTTTGAGGAAGAGATGTTTATCATATTGCCTGCAGCCAAAAAACAAGTCTGCTATTGTGGCTCAGCGAGACCTGTAGCGGAGAAAAGCGCAGGGAGGTTGTTGCACCTGATGAAATGAGGGCCTGTTGCCACCAGCTGGAGCAGAGCTGCAGTGCAACATCACCTGAAGGGAACACCTGGATCCAAAAAGACAGGTGTGTTCATGCACACACTCATACGCACATATATGCCTTTGGAAGGCTGGAGTAACACAATAATGAGAAAGGATTATATTAATATGGGAAAAATACAAAGTTTCTGTAAAGGTAGCTTTTACTTGACAAAAACAAACAAACAAAAAAAAGGTTTTTTAATGAAGAGCAATCTCACCACAGCCGTGGCCTTGATGTGTTCAGCAACTCTGTGTGAAGCCGATGAGCGTGGCAGCTGACTGATGACATTTCACATGAAACCTGGCAGAGTTTCCAGCATGTAACTCCAAACGAATGGAAAATGGTTAAAAACGTTGACCTGCTGAGTGCCACAAGCAATCATTCCCCTGGTTATTAGTGGTGGAGAGGTGGAGGATTAGTTAAACGGTAGATGGTGGAAGAGGTGGGTTAAAGCTAGAAGAAGTGTCCAGATACTATGCTGAGTAATAGCTGCACTTCCAGAGTCTAAAGCAAAAATAATATTAATAATAAAAAAAAAATAAACAGTGACAACTGAAAACATAAACAAATTACAACAAGCATCAAAATCCAAGTACCTGTTAATTTGAGTTATATATTTTTTAAATTACTGTTACTATGATGTACTATGATTTTAAAATAGCAAAGATTACTTGAGATTCTGCACTGGCAAGTAAATTATTGGTTTTTTTGTATGTTTTCTTGGATATTGCAATACTTACTAAAAGCACATTGCTAAAATAAATCAGCTTCTGATATGGCAAAACTCTTTGGTTTTTCACATCCTTAAACTAGATTTATTTGTTAATGCAGGGCTGAGTAAGTAAAAAAAACAAAAACATCTGCCACAGGCTGCAAATGCAAGAAAGCTGCAAGTTTTTGAAATTATTGGTTCTCTAAGCTCTATGTGTCTTAAAAATATCCATGTGTGTGCATACGTGTGTGTTGCCATATCTTAACAGGATAATGCCGTGAGGCATTTTCCTCACCTTGCATTTGTTTTATGATTACCTCTTTAGCCCTGCTCATCAATAAAACACCCAGAATCACCATCAGTGATTGAGTGATTAAATTACCAATAACTGAATAAATGATCAAACTGAAAATGATTCATTTCTTCTTTAAGACAGCTGTGATGTAGAGGGCTGTAGTTGGTTGCACTCTGACTGGAAGGTCCCCAGAGCGACCCCCCCCCCAGGCCTCGTCACATGTCAAATCGCCCCAATGCTGCAGCCATTTCAGGATCACAGGCCAGTACTGTCATAGTGCTGGTCCTAAGCCTGGATAAATGGAAAGGTTGTGCCAGGAAGAGCATCCAACATAAAAAGCAATGCCAAATCAATGGAATAAAGTGATCTGCTGTTGAAACCTCTTATGAGAATATCTGTCACCTTCATAAAGCAGATTGTTGTGTTAGGCCAGCAACAACTAATGTAGTCTGTACTCTTCAGCAAGTACACAACACCTCTAACAGATGAAGATTAATCAAATCAGTGACATCCTCCAATTTTTTTTTTCCCCGTTTGTTTTGTATATTAGATGTGATTTTTTTTTAAAAATCCACAGATCATCTTTAGTCTCCAACAACAAAAAAAAGTTTCTGGGGTTCTGTGGCCACTTCGTCAGACTATCTACACTGCAAAAACAGCCCCTCTAGAAATAAGCCAAATATTCCTAAATCATGTCAAATAATGTAATAAATCTGCCTACAAGGCAAGAAAAAAAATCTTGACTAGAATTTATAAAACTAGAAAACAGTCTTGTCAACTAGGCAAAAACTAATTTTCTTGAAACAAGATATTTTTTCCCTCTTTCTTAGAAATTAGTTTTTGCAGTGTATATGTACCTTTTTACTGTATATCCAGCTTCAGTCGAAGGCCTGCTAACTCCCGCCACACCATCTGCCCATCGGACTCCACTCTCTTTATCCCCATCTGCCCCTTTTTTTACTCATCCAGAATTTTGTAGAATATTTTTCACATAATTGGTGGTGAATCCACCACTTTAAAGATTTTTCTCTTTATAGGCAACTTCATATGAAACACTTAACTATGTCCCACATGCTTGCTCTGTTCCACTGCAGAAGTGATTAGGGAGAGTTTTGCAGGCATCGTCGCCAAAGTCATGTCTGGAAACAGCCCCACACAGATGCTCTTAACATAAATGATTATTGATTTCAGAATTAATGGAGATTTTGGATTCATTTTTGGCATTAAAGAAAGTATTTTTAGGCTGGCAGGTGTACTCATCGGGCTGGCAGCCTCCCAGGCATGTACAATTGAAGGGGAAGCACAGAGTTCCCGTTTAAGGTGGAGAATGTACCCTGCCATGCCTTTCCCAGCACTTATCCACCCAAACTCCACCTGACTGAATGTCGAATCATTCACCTTAATGGAAAACAGCAAGAAAAGTGCCGTGTCTGTCAAATTGTGGCAGAAATATTTTATTCATTGAAATGCTAGTTTGTGCCAATGATTAGCTTTTCAAGCATCTGTATTGATGGTGACTCAGATATTTCACACGCAGCCCTGGTCAGGAGGGGATGCCTGTCAGTGGAAGCAAAGATCAATGGCCAGTGAAACAATGGCATTGGGAGTGAATGCAGCAAGTGGCTCTGAATCAGATTCCCGTTTGTACAGGAAGCTGCGGAGAACCAGGAAGGACACTGCCCTTGCTCTTCCTCTGCTACGTCAAAAATACACCAGCTCCAGGCACCAAACGCTGCCAGATCAGGATCCTGTTTTCACTCTTTTTCTGTTCCACATTTGTCCGGTCCAAAAAGAAGAAGGGTCAATGTGTAGACATTATGAGCTGTTTATTGTACAGTACATGTGACCCAGTGTGACTGCTTCTCTTACGGAAGTGTTCATTTCCCCAGCAGGGGTATGACATCTAATTTTAAATGGCATGTGAGGCCAAGTTGGGATAAGTGATCGCTAATCAAACAGCCAACTGTAGACATATTCCACATGATGAATCCATTTCGTTTGAAAGGTTTTAGGCAATAAATATTGCAGAAGTGCAATGATTCACTCAGCTGTTACGTCTGAATCCATGTCACATTCTGTAAGTGACAGTGATTCATTTGTCACTTGACATTTTTTTTTAAAAAACTGCCCGTGAAATTTGAGCTTTATTCTTTGAGCATTAAGTCAAAACCCGCCACATGTATTTGTGGTGTTCTTTCTGCTGTATTTGACAGTTGTTTATATAAACAGTTAAATGTGTCAAGCACAGAATTATTATGCTAAAAAGATATTTTAAGTAAAGAAATTGGCTTAATATTTCTATTTCATATTACTGTGTATATATATATATATATATATATATATATATATATATATATATATATATATATATATATATATTTATGTGTGTGTGT
>JAOWBL010000009.1:12847836-12860290 GCA_028564865.1 Zenarchopterus dispar | reverse complement strand
CTGTGTGTGTGTGTGTGTGCGCACAAATGAATGAATAGATACGTGTGTGTGTGTGTGTGTGTGTGTGTGTGTGTGTGCGTGCGTGTGCGTGTCTGTATATGTATGTATCCAGCCTCTGGTTTGGAAAGGCAATTGTACTTAAACATAAGCATAAAGGAAGTTAAGCATGGATGTATGGTCACTAAAAGCTATTTTTTGGCAGTTTCTTTTTTTTTTTTTTTTCTTTAAACTTATGACTTACGAAATAGCATTTGCTTGAACAAGTATTTCTCCACCTGATTATTTTGTCCTCTGCTGGGAGTACAGGAGCGGCCCAGCCAGCGACACAGGTAATGAAACAGAAATGGGAAAGTAGCATGTAATGTGGTATCTGCACTCAATCCCCATCTCCTTCCTTGTTAAACTATAACGGAGCTGCACTCCTGCTAAGCGCAAGGCTGGACTTCCAGCTGGAAATGTTCTATTGGGCTTTGGGCCCATTTCCTATAGTCTTTGCTTATTAAAAGCAGCCCCTCCTGCTTTATTCACATGCTCTGCACAACAGAGTACCATAAATCCCTGTAAAAGACCTAATGTGTGAGAGAAAATGAAAAAGAAATGGGCAGAGCGATTATTCCCCATCATTATTATCATCTTGATTCATTATCTTACTAATTATTGGTGCTGCATGGGAAGAGAGGGAGCAATACCTCAGACCGGATTTAACATGCAGCTTTCTTCAACTGCGAGTGTTCTCCAAATAGCTAAACGTATTTGATTAATAACAACTCTGATAAATAACCGTTGGACTGCTTCCACCAACAAAATGTGAACCATGTAACTTTTCACTGCTTGATGTATGGTTTTGATATTTGCCAGTGATTAATGCAAGCTGTATATTTATAATCAGATCCCATCATAATAAAGCTTTGGGGGCTCTTGTGTTAATCTGAATACAGAATGAAGAATGAACAAGACCTTTCTAACATTAAAAACAACCTGCACTCCTAGTTTGCGGCATTATGTGGATTCTGGCCATGCATCACAGAAAAGTTTGAAATCTTCACACCCATAATAAGGAATTACTATTTAGGAGGACTGGTTTTGACATTTTATGCTTTATGTGCTTCAGTGTTTGAAAAACGACACAGCAAATTAATGCAAATGCCTTTAAATAGTTTTGTTAGACTATGATGAAATGTTTGGTTAAAGTCTAACATTTGCTTTTAGGTAAAGAGTTTCAACATTGCACTTCCACACAGTCTTGAGCTGAAAGGATCCGAGCAGTCAATAACACCATGAACTAAAGTGACCTGAGTTCCACTCCCTCCTGCTTTTATTAAAAAGAAAAAAAAAAAAAACAGACATGGTTAGTGTGTCTAAAAATCAGTCAAGAAGGTTAAATATGTTCTGAAGAGACATCATGGTACAAAAAGTTATTCTTCCTTTTCACTTTACACTTCTTTCCTTTCAGCTTTCAGAGTTCAGATATTTTTTTTTAACTGACAGTTTTCATGAGCATGAGTCAACATGTGTACAGAGGTTATGGTAGTCTGTTTCCTTAAATAAAAATGAGGTACAAATCCTTCCACAAACAATACAAAAAGATCAATAAATAGCGTTTGTTTATGAAGGTGGGTGGTTTTGTGTGTCCTTGTGTCTGCGAGGGGGAAAAAAAAAATCCGAAATACAAAAACACAGACTGCAGATGAAGAGTTACATGCTTGCTGTACATGTAAACGTGAATCTACATACGTGTGTGTGTGTTTGTGTGATGGTGGTGTGAGGGTTTCAGTGTAGTACTGAGTTTGCATTTTCCCTAACAAGGGTCTGGCGTCCCCACAGCCATCAGTGGGATCCACGCTGGGCCTTTTCGCAGTAATCAGCCAGCCTGTCTTGCTCTAATTGTTTCCAGATTTGTGTGGGAGGTCAGAGCCCCAGAGTGCTGATCCTTGCCAAGTTTATAAACAGAGCAGTGTTTCCAGATGGCCACTGGCTCCAGACTGGCTAGCAGGTTGATTGGGACCAGAATAATAACAGGTGGAGAACAGACAATGAATTCCTTGACACTTTTTACCTCGTGCACACGCACACAGACGCACTGACACTCTCAAGCACATGGCAACACACTTTCAATATGGTGAGCAGGAGACGCCGTCTCTGTGGTTTGAGCTCAGTAACAAGCAGATCTGAGAGTCATACTGGCAGGCTCTCGAGCACAGTCTAAGAGCTCAAGATGAAGGCTGCTTTAAGATTTTGGTCTTGAAAATAAGATAATCCATCAGCTTTGAGCTCTAAATTTGAATATTTTATCACTTTTATTCATAGCACACAGTCTAATTCTAAATAAGTCAATTTCAATGATTTCTGAGATTTTAAAGTGTCTTTTTTTCCTGATCTGGCTCAGTCCCAGCTTTATGAAACTTTAGTTCTTATTGGGAACAATGTCAGCTGTGAGTTGCAAAATAAGAGATTACGAAAGTTAACGTTCCGCCAGGAAGCTGACAGCTTTCCTGTGTTGTTATTGGATGTTATGACAGTTTGTGAAATCTGCAGTTTCAATCTGCAAGGCATCCAATCATCTAAATTTGCACCTTCAGTCATTATTTTTGCACTTGTATTTGCTGTCATGTCTAAATGCCGAATAAAAAAGTCTCCAGGAGGTGTAAAGAAAATAAACTTGTCACGTATAATCAATGTAAAATTCACATCTTTCAGATTCAACTTGTCAGTTTTTGAGCTGAAAACTTTGTCAATACCAAAGGTTGCTTTTATTAAGAATCCTCCGTATTTGCTGTAAATATGCACACACATACATGCATTTGCAGCCACACTTTCAAAAGAGGAGATCTCTGCATCTCTGGTTAAGACATTCCTGCCACAATCACATCATTAGCTCCAGCATGTCTCTTAATAGTTCTCTCTAGTTTATGTTTACAGAATCCAGTCCTTCCAAGGTCCTTGTAATAGCTTGAGAGATCTACACTCTGGAGAGGGGGGAGAGAGGGTTTTGTGTGTGTGTGTGTGTGTGCATGTGCGTAAGGGGAGGGGAGGGTTCCCTTTCATTGGTGTTGCTCAGCTACACTTGTTTGGGCCAAGGTTGGCCCCTGTTTTCAGTAAGCGTACTCCACTCCAGATGTGCGGCGGCTCCAGAGTGGCTGCCATGTACAGTAAATCGGCATCAGAGGGCTCGTCAATCTGTGGGGTAGAGCGCTGCGGTGTCGTCAGCCCCGCCCACTGGTATAAACGGAAATTTGTACTGCTGAGCACCCATGAGGCCCCGGGGGTAGGTGGAGGCTGTTGAGAAGAGTGTTGAGAAGAGGTGGTTTGATGTTGCGGAGGAGAAAGAGGATATTTGGAACTGAGAACTTCAAACTGAAAGTGATGAGCAGAGAGAGACAGATTGTTAACGTGTACAAAAGATACAGCAAAATGCCTGCGTATTCTCATCCAAAGGGGCTAAGGAGCTCAACTGGCTCAGTAGCAAGATGTTAAATGAGCAGAAGAGAATGACGTCGACATGAGGATAACTGATGACTTTTGCAGGGAAATTCATCCGCTGCTGAAAATGGAGACATGAGTATGAAACCAGGTCAGCCTGCTTTAAATCAAATCTTCCAGCTCCAAGTAGATAAAATAATACATGATCATAAAACAAGAAACAAGACCTTTCAGCATGCCCAGAATGAAGCTGAAATTGCAGAGAGATTTCACAGACTTTCTTCTGGTTACAAGTAGTCAGCTCTGGTGAGTATTAGTAGACAGAAGCATTCAAGCTAAAATATAAATACAGAAAGTGGAGATTGTTGGCAACAATGCGACATCATTGAGCAAATGTAAACACATGCAGCTTGAGTCACAGAATAGATCAAGGTCTTTTCATGGAGGACACAGAGCAGACTCTGGAGTGTCATCAAGCCAGACAGAATTTCCCCCACACATTCCTCCCTTTACATTTTCCCATGCTCGGAGCTCAGACCCTGACTCAGCGCCATTATCACCGGGACCCAGTCATAGGAAGGCTGATGATGACTTACAGAGTGAAACCTCATGTCCAGACTAATGTTTTAGCTCCACACTCAATGGGGCTTAATCCCATCTGATGTCAGAGAAGGTCGGCCAGTGTAAGGCATGAGAAAGCTACAAGCAATAAAGGAATAAGTTCAAAAACTTTACTATAACAACTAATCTGTTGTGCTTGTAATGTGTTTTTCTGTTTTAGTTTTTCTTGACTATGCTGGTAGAAGATGCCAATCGGGTCACCCTGGCCCAGATTCCTGCTCTCACTTTTCTGAGCAGCCAAGCAGGGCTGAATGGGGCTGGAGGACGTGTCATGGTGGAAAGATGATTTTACAACTCAGCGTCTATCTGGTTTTTGTAGTGGCTCTTCTCATTAACTATGGTTTTGGTAGGCTTATTGTGCTCACAACTGTCTGAAACATTTGTCACAGATCTGGCAGATTTAAAATTAGATGAACTAAGGTTACCTTTTGCATCATCTCTTAGCATTTACTTGCTCCCTTCATGCTGGTTGTGCTTCTTGATTGGCACAACTGTTCTTTTCAGTGTACTGAATCACTAGAATCAGTTTATTAAGAATATTTGTTCAAAAGATTTTATTCACCAAATCGTTCAGGATTTGATTAAAGCTTTGACCACATGTCAGACCCACTGAAGGGAAAACAGACTTGTTGAGCCTGATGGGTTGGTTATTAGCATGTTCAGTTATATGCTATCTTAGTATAGTACATTTACTGAATGGAGTACTGATCCTGAGGCAGCTGCACCAGCAAGACTTTTTTTTATTTTGTTGCATATGGGCCTATCTATTTTTTTTAAACAAGATCTTTCACCAAGAGTGCAAACGTCTTTGTCAGTTACACTTTTCTTTTCTCGCCATCAGTTCTAAAACCATCTCCATTTTTGAAACGTCATTCTTAATTACACTTTTTCTTTTTGCAGTTGCAATTCTGAAATGAGAATCAAATCGGTGCCAAGTCAATGTACATCAGGGAGGTGAGACATAGCCAAGATCTAGTAGTTTGCTGGCTGCTGAATGTCTCAGCACTTTATGTCAACCACAGAGCACCAAAAACTTAATTGTTTCCGTCATGGAGAACCAGCCTAGGGTTAGGCCCTAACCCAAATGTCATTGGCTTGCACTGAAGCATCAGTGTTCAAAATTCCCCAACTATTGGCAAAAGCAATGCTCCCTCCGTTACACTCAGATCCCAGAAGTTAGTTCAGCAATGCTTGAAGGCACCCCGTTCAAAGTGAATAGACGCTTTCATTGCATATGTGTAAGTGTATCATAAGTCTCATACTTCTTGTGTGAAGTTCCATCCCCCAATTACTTTAGCCATTTGCTCTGATGGGTCATGGATACTGATTCACCAAAGCCATTTGCTTGCTAAGAAACAATCACTTTCATTCAGTCTTGTTCAGTCTCTACTCACTCCCTCATTCACAACTGAGCTCCGTTACCTGTGAAGATAACAAATGGTTTAAATAAGTGATTCTGCTAAGTTTGTGCACAGGGGAGAATTTTTCATCAATTGTTAGCTACACACTACAGACACTGCACCAAATGGGTGCTGTGATGTTTCTTCCACCATGCAACATTACTTATGGGTCAGCACAGCTGAGGCCACCACAGCTGGGCTATCAATCTGACTGGAGGAAAAGGACTGCTTTTTTTCTAAGAGTGAATTTAGGCCAGGGGCAATTAGCACTTTTAAGTCTGAGTCTGACCTTTCCTTGATATTGGGAAAGTAACTATTTTCTTCTCACCAGCAGGAAATATGCTAGTACAGGAAAGATGCATTGTTGGTGGGAACACTGCAGACAAAACAGAAGCTCCCCACCTATCAGCAACTGACCAGCTGGTAAGACCCAACCCTTTAAATACAGATGATTCTGTTGCTATTGAGTACAAGGAGAGCTGCACAAGGACTAGAACTCAGATAGCATTAGGGTCAAACTTTCTGGCACAGTACTCAACTGGTGTGAGTCTTATTTTTAAAGGACAGGGACTTCTTTGTGTCAATAGACAACTTTACATCGGATTTGACAAAGATTACATGTGGAGTTCCCAAAGGTTTCATCTGAGAACCTGTCCTATTTAATATCTACATGCTTTCGCTTGCTCAGATAATAATAAACAAGATAAGTTACCATAACTATGCAGATGACACACAACTTTACATTAAATTTCACCAGGTGACAATGAGCCTTTACAAGCATTGAGTAGATGTGTAGAACAAATTAATGAGTGGATGTGCCATCATTTTCTTTGGTTGAACAAAAACAAAACTCAAGTAGTTGTTTCTGGACCAAACAAGGAGTGTTTAAGAGTCAATATACAGCCTCAAATATTACAACTACAAACCACTGATAAGGTCCAAAATCTGGGTGTAGTCATGGACTCAGACTGAACCCTTCAGAGCCACATTTAGACAATTACAAAATTGGCTTTTTGTTACCTAAAGAACATTTCCAAGATCAAAGGACTAATGTCTAAACAGGATCTTGAAAAATTCATCCATGTGTTTATCTTCAGTCAAATTGATTGCTGCAACAGTGTCTTCACCGGTCTCCTTAAAACCTCAGCACACAGCTGCAGCAAATTCAGAATGCTGCTGTCCGAGTTCTCACCAGAACTAAGAAAGTGGATCACATCACTTCAGATCTGAGGTCCTTACACTGACTCCCTGTATCTTAGAGAATAGAAGTTAAAATACTTGTGTTAGTTTATAAATCACTGAATGGTTTAGAGCCAGAATACATCAGTGACTTCATGCTACATCAACCATCCACACCTCACAGTTCTTCTGGTGCCGGTCTGCTGTAACCCTAGCTTAAGTCTAACTTTTCTTTATTGTGCCTCTGCACTGTAGTTCATAATTTCTTTTCCTCTTTACTTTTCATGTTTACACTATGTAGCGCACCTGTTGTACAAATAAACTTGTCTAGATTTCAGCTTCATAGAAAAACCTGATGATCCTTAACTCTCTTCTGTTTTATGGTGTTTACACCAAAGAATATTGTGAAATTATGTGCCTGGGGTACTTGTAATACAGATTCTGGTTATTCTGAGATGATGAGCAATGAGTTTATTTTATTCCATTTCCTGAACCTGAACCAAAAAAAAAAAAAAACATAACTCAGCATCTGCTTTGGATTAAGCCAGCTTAATTTCAACTGTGAACTTTTGTTCTAAAGTAAATCAAAGGAACAATGCATTTAATTCTTTCAACATTTCTGTGAGTTATTTAATTTACTGTAAGTCATTGTGTAGCAACACAGTCCTGGCTTTGGATAAGTTAGCTAGCTAGTGCTAACATTACCTAAAGTTAATCACCACTAGAGCTAGGTAATAGGAGATCTGAAGTTATGTAGTACTAATGTGCATTTCTAATTTATGAACTCTAAACATGCACTTTTAACTACCCATTATGTTTACATGCATGGCAGGTGAAACTGTAAGAAACAAAAGGAAAAAAATGGTTATTAAAATGGCATCTTAAGCCTCGGTCACAATGACCTGTACCAATGGCTGTGAACACCCTACAAAGGATTTTTGGACCATTTCCTATGGCATCCTTGAGACAGTTTTATAAGAATCTACCGTTTGTAGTCTGTTTCTGTATTCATGGTCAGGTTGATGGTCATATCTAAGATTTTCTATGCATTTGTCATGAAAAGCCACATTGGAGGGCTGACGGATGAATACCTTAAGAACAACCTAAGAGAACAACACACTATGTTCATGCAAATATGGCCCAAGAACACATTAAGTGGTTCTTGAGGGGCCCGTTTAGGGCCATGAATGCCTTTCAAACAGAGATGCAGAAGGCAAAAGTACGCATCTCTGTGCATACTTTCAGAAGTATGTCAGAAGGCAGAAGCACATCATGCGTGCGCTTGAAATGATCAAGGCACAGATGTGTGGAGATATTGGACTGTTGCCACTTATATAGCCCAACAAAATGTGCCAAAGGCCGTAGCATCTTCCAACCAACGAGTTGAGATCGCCATGAGTTGCGAGTAGGGATCCCGAACAGCCACCTTCCAACAACAATTTTCGTGAGATGGCCATAAGTATATTGTAGGTAGGTTCCAAGGCACCCTCTTCGGAGATCATATAAACTCTACAGCCAGCATGTCACAGAAAATCACCTCATTTTCTCAAGCATGCATTAAATTGCTCTAGTGAATTGAACGGCAGTCATACCAAGTTCCTACAAAGGCTGTAGGAAACTATGCCCCCCTTCATGAATGTGTATGAACTCCAGATTTTGTCCGAACTGGGAGATTCGCACAAACCAACCATTCGTAGGAACCTTTGTGATCGAGGCTTTACTGTAAAACTCACACAGCTGCCTAATAAATGCCAACAGCAGTAATAAAGTAAAACAATAGTAAAACAATGGCATGTGACGCTGTATTAAAGGTAGTTCCTATATAATAAAAAAATGACAGTCTTTAGCTGACATTGCTCTCTAAATATCAAAGTAAATTTTAAACAATTAACCAACTTATAGCTATTTCGTTCAAGCGTGTGTGAAAATGTCCAAGACACAGGTGAGGCTATACAATACACATGTTTACATATCACTTTATATATGTCGAAGACTTACTGTAGGTGACGGTGCTCACATCACACACACCCCATTCATTTTCTTTGGAATGTGAGGAGGCATGATTTTTTCTGCCTATACAAAATATCCTGGGAAGGCAGCGCTTCAGAAAGCTGAGTTTTGCTTAACTTAATGCAAATGAGGGGATCCAGTGAGAGGCAGTTATCCAATCAAAGTTGACATCGCTTTGTTAAACATAACATGGTTCATGCAAGTATATCTCAGATTTAGGATTAGCTAAGCCAAATAATATACAACTTTTTTACTTAATGGCAGTATAGGGTGGAACACACTTTTAATTTATCTTCATGAAATAACCTTTGAATCTTCAAACTATGCAAAATTTTACTACAGTGCCATTTTACTTAACCAAATCTTGCACATCTTAATATAGAACCTTTCATAATGTCTGCCGCTTGCTAGAAATGTTCATCTTTGTTTTTTTTGGCTGACCAGATGATGACCTGTGAATGAAATAAACATGGTGGGGGCATGAAAGAAATATAATGAAAAACATTATTTTCAAAGTTATGCTTGGTGTCTTTTTAAGCTGTGAATAGACAAGCTGCCAGTGTCAGGCCTGTTAACACTGTAACCTTCTCCTGAAAGCTTTACGTCAGCTGGCAAGAGGCCGCTGCTGGTTTCATACACAGACTTTAAAACATGAGGGTGTCATTCCTTTAAACAACACTGTTCGATGCCCTTCCTTTGTTGATAAATGGCATTGATCATTTGCCTCCTTTGACCCTTAAAACTCAGAGCATTTAGGCTGCTTTCTCTATTACTGTATTAAAACGTATAAAGAGTATAAAAATGTGCAATATAGTGTCTTATAACCTTCTGTGCAATTATTGCTACTTGGGGTTTTAAAAAAGAATATGCAATATAAGACTGATTATAACTTTGACAATAAAAAACATAAAAAGACAATAAAAGGCATTTTGTAAAGCCACAAGGTGTGACCTATTAGCAACCGCCCTCCCCATGATGTCCATATAGGGAATTGTCTATTAGTCCCACACAGCAGACCAAGGGTCTGCCTCCCACACAGAACTGTGCCACTTGAGCACGAAATGTTAAAAAGAAGCTTAGGCCTTGTTTTAGACAGGATTTCTGAGAGTGTTTTTACTAGTAATATATATAAATATAGCTTTAGTCTCTATCCATTTGTAGTGACATAGTGTTTGACCACATCCTTTGTGTTCACAGGATGCATAAAAACCGCAAAATACTCATACAATATAGTCTACAGTATGTAATGTGTACTGGGCCGGCAGTTGTTACCACATATTCCACCTTAAAATAGCTATGATACAGCACAGTCTGAAGCTGGTCACATGACTGCTCTGCTCAGCTTCCACTGTACATTGCACATTACATTGCTTTACAGTATGTGAAGTAGGCCAGTTACACAGGAAAATTTCCAGAAAGTAGCAGAAAAATATATCTTTTTATATATATATATATATATATATATATATATATATATATATATATATATATATATATATATAAACATTGCTAACTGTCTCATTAATTCTGTGACGGAATGCCCACATCTTGACCTCTTTTTTTTCAGAGACCACTGCTCAGGTCTTGTCCTTGGTTTCCTTTGGGATCCCCCACCCTCACCCTTGTGTTGTTCCCCCCCCCCCAGTAACAAGGCCAGGCGTCAGAGTCCTGATTATTTGCACTGACCCGGGTCTGTCTCCTCAGGGTGGCTGCCTCGGCAAAGTCGCACTGAATCCCACTGACATGGCGAGAGGGAGAAGAAGGGGGGAAGAAAACAGGCCCTGGCTCCAGTCAGTCGGCCCTCCTCGGCAGGTTGATGAATGTCCAGGACTTCATGATCTTTGCCACCCAAGCCAGTGGAGTCAGGCTACAATGAGTTACAGTCTCTAGGTTTGAAAACCTTCCTGCCTGCCACAACCACCACAACCCCCCCCCCCCTCCCAGCCAGCCCACGAGCCCCGAAGTCCCCCAAGAACCTGAGCTGCCCAGCCTCCCTCCCTTCACAAACACATGAGGTCTATCCTTGACTGCCCCACGCCACCCTCCTGCCGCCACCTCCCTCGCCCTTTCAACTCTTGACTGTGACTGCGCTACTTCCATTTGGTAGCACACACACAAGTTCAACCACAAGTTGGCACAAGTTACCTGAGCATTACATTACATTTCTAGCTGGGCACAGCAGGTTGCAGTATCTTCAAGTCACTTGTGAATGAGACACCTGACTGGGATGGAAACTATTTATCATTATAGTTTTCAAAGTTATGCAAATTATTTCACTACCCTCAATACTAAATGATATCTATATTTTGTAATCTGTGTTTGTTTTTACACCTCACATGACATCATCTTTACCAGCTATGTGCTTTATAAATGCAAAACAGAGGTAAAATCATGTGCTTGGATGCCCATAAAACTGAACCACAAGAGGAAAAGTACAGCATTGTAAAGATTCGCCCCCTGTGGCTGCAGCTAATTGTGATCCAGTCATGGGCAATTCACTGTCACAGTTTCCTGGAGGCAAACATCAAGTGACTAAGAAACTCTTTCTCAAGTCTTTCCCCTATTTTCCCCATCAGTTATACTTGAATAATGGAGAACAGGCTAATGGTAGGAGTTCTGTACAACCACAAATGTAATCACAGACTCAGGCAGCCGCAGTAAGTTTTTGCAACCTTTATTGTTCATGTATTGTCAGTATCTTAAAACAGTTCCTGATAAGTCAAACTCAGTGAAGGAAAATAAACAGCAGGAGGTATGATGCAACTAAACAGAGCTGAAGACAAGAATCCCATGCCATTAGAATTGCAATTATTTGTTATTACAGCAACGAACACTCATTATGTTACCCTACAATTGAGACTGGCAACATTCATGGTAATTTGATGACGCACAAGTTCTGGTGCTTTTGGCTGCAGAAAGTCAGTCTGAGTGTTTCTTGCCATTTTTCCATCTTCAGCCAGAAATCCTGTCTGGCCTTTATAATCAACTCTCTCTTTTTTCTTTCTTTCTTTTTTTTTTTTTGACTGTTCTGGATCCTCGTAAGGGAGTTATAGGTAATAGCACTACAATAATTTGACCAAGTTCTAATGAGGTATCATCATAATGTTTCTCTGAAAACTTTATTAATTTCACAACTAAGACATTATGAAGCATAACTTTAAAAAACAGTACTTGAAGAAGACCAGTGTCATCACTTGAATTATCTTGGAAAAGGATAAAGTATGTGGTATATTAATGTACATCATCAGCATTTACACATTTGAGCAAATATACCTACAGTCCAAAAGAAAAATCTGGACCCTGACTCATTATGTTTTTAAGAAGGTTATTTCTCAGACACAAACAGTGATTCATTTGTTAATGAATTAAAACTTTTCCTCTATGTATATTTGCATTTTCCATCAAAGGGACTCTGTATGAGGTGCTTTTGCAGATCAGCAAAACTGATTTTAATGAGGGAGCAATCCCTAGACCTTCTCTTTTCAGGAGCAGTCCACTGAAATGAAGAAAATTGAAGAAAATTGTTCTGAAATCAGTCCTGATTCACACATAATGGTTCCATGGACATTTGTGGCACTTTACCAAAGTATGGCTCTGTGGTCTTGGACATGACACCCTGGACAGGTTGTCAGTCCATCACAGGGTCTCACAAAGACAGAAACAACCATGTGAGCCTGCATTCATAGCTACAGATACCCAGGAGTGTTTTCATTATATGGTTATTATTTCAATGTTTAATGAAGGATCAATTGTCCATCCATCCATCCATCCATCCATCCATCCATCCATCCATCCATCCATCCATCCATCCATCCATCCATCCA